>CABPRJ010001455.1:116264-575194 GCA_902439185.1 Cinara cedri | reverse complement strand
GTCCTTTTTTTTTTTTTTTTTTCCCCCCCAGAGATGTGTTTTTGATAATATGATGCGTGGCGCGCGCGTGTATCCAGCAATAATATTATATTATCAGCTATACTTGTTACTATTTTTTTTTCTACATTCGGTGGCGATATGTATAAAATGTATACAGGAAGAAATTATTATTATTCAAGTCGATAAAACCCGGCGGCGGCGGCGGCAGCGGCGGCGATGGCGCAGCGTGTGGTAATAAACGAGTATACTTGAGCGCGCGCGCACACGCGGCGGCTAATCGGTTCGGTTTCCGACGCGGGAATCGTTGACGCGCGTGTCACCGCCACCGAACACTGAGGAAATAATAATGAAAAAAAAAAAAAAAAAATTATACAAAAATAATACTACAAAAACTATCGTCGTCGTCGAAATAGCTGAGAAAATACCTCGTCGTCGCCTCGCCGTCGCGACGATAGCAATAATAAATCCCATGTGGCGGACGGTATCCACTGCAGGTATCCGTTTCAGGTATACCGCGTTAGTGGTCATCATGTCGACAGCGACCGCCGTAGTCAATAACTCTTCTAGAAGAACAAGAAAAAAAAAAATTTATAAATATAATAATACAACGTTTCGATGATTTCGAGTATGTATCTGCTAACACGAAATCGACCGTTCGAAACGATATTTACAGACGGTGCGATACTCCTATACATACTACTATTTTATTTATTTTCGTATGATCTGTAAGAAGAATATGAACAGCGATAAACAATAAAATCTCAATCTTACTAATACAGCGATAAAATAATAGAATCTTAATAAGACACAGTGTGATACAGTATAGTATAATTATGTCACGGTATTGTCTGTTCGGTAATTTCAGTATCTAGTGATGTCTGCTACCGTAGTCAGATCCGGGGTATTAATCCAATCAACGGCCTCGTTAGCTGCGTTGAAAAGGTCGTTTATAGTTCACCTCTGTACCGTCTTTGGGGGCATTCTTAAAGGATACGGTCCATGGTTTGTTCCTTTCCGCAGTCGAATTGTTCGCTATCACAGAGTTTCCATTTATACATTATGCTACTGCATCTTCCTTTCCCTGTACGAAACCTGTACAACTTCATCCGCTGTTTTCTAGACAGGTCCATCCCTAGTTGAGGCGTTTGAATATTCTTGATCAAATTTCCATTTGTTGGTTTACTGTCCACTCAGATTTCCACGGGCTAGGTATTTATTTCCTCTTTGTTTTTATTTCTTCCGTGGGGATGTTTATTGTTAGTCTGATCGTGGCCACTCCCGTACGCACTGTTTTGTTTCCCCTTACAAAACAGGTAGCCCACGAATAACCGACAAGTCGACTGCTGACAATCGCGGCCCTATAGAAGAATGTGCAACAACACCGAAAATAGCCCTCCTCAGGGCTCTGATACAAATGATAACGAGTTACATAACTAACCAGGTGGAATGAGTTCTAACCTACTAGACAACACGATTAAAGTTCTGTATATTACGATACAACGACTGTATACAGTACGGTAATGCAGGGCCGCATTTAGAATTTTGCTGCTCAGTGCAAACAAATTCTGCGCCACCCCCTTCCCCTTTCTTTTCAATTTTATACACACACTTTTTTTTTAACAAACGATGTTTGTAGGGTGTCCCACGAGAATTTACTAAATTAAATAACGAATTATGATTTTTCATCAGTTTTGTTTTTTGTAAATATCTTAGCGTAGTGAATTTCAAGACTTGTATTGTAAATTAATACATGCAATTACTCAATTTCTTTAGTAAATAAACTAATTTGTGCATTTTTAATATCTAACTTCACAATCGATTTTTTTTTTGTTTTTGAAATACTTAGTTAGATATTTAAAATGCTAATAAAAGCAACAAAACTTAAACTGCCTGAACAAGTACTTTACATTCGTTATTAAAATAATATATACATAGGTAGGTACAACTATTAAATCAGATATCTGTTTCAATAACTATTAACACTTTTTTTTTATACATGTGCAAAATTTTGCAACAATACTATTGTAATCAATTTTTGATGACAAATCCGTTTTTTTTTATGGTCATAATTTCCAAATTGTTTAATCTACTTTTGGTAAGTAAAAATACTCTAAATTCCTCTATTACTGTCCACAAACTGATAAGAAATATTACCTGTTTTTTTGTTTGTTTCGTTTTCACTCAGTACGTACTTATATAAATTAAATTACTCTATTACTCTGTATCCTATGCCTCTAAAACTTCCCACATATACTGCAATGGCTTAACCATTATGATAGAAAGTTCTTATATATATATATTATACATAACTTTTAAAATGAAACTAAATTCGATAGAAAAACGCAGTAATTTGAGGAATAAAAGTTCTGTATCCTTTGACTATTACAATATATATACAATGTACGTATACATATATTCAGTGCCGTCCATTGGCAAAATTAATTTTAGCTGTACATTTGTTGATTTAATATGTTGATTCATAACAATTCTCCACCCCCGTGTATTTTCCCCCTTTTTCCCCCATTAAACGCGACTCTGTAGATACTCTACTTATATAACATAAACTATTTTGGACGTATACTAGTTTATAATTTATATAACCGTGAAGAATATATTATTTTTATGCCTACTAAAACACTTCTCTGCACAACAGTTATTTCAATAATCCAACCTAACCAAACCTATTACTAGGTCCTTTAAGTGTCCTCATCGCTGTATTAGTAATATGTATGCAGGTATATATTATAATTTATTATTCAAATATTACGGTTATATTGGCTACGTTTATTATAATATTATTATTTAGTATTCATTTTACGTTTATAACGTTTTCACTCGATGCCACACATTTTTATATGCCTGTTGTTCGAAACCCAAGTACATAATTATATTTTTCATTATGGATATCATATTTTTAGTGCATCTGTATGTATAGTCTCAAGGATATACTACATTATTTTTTACACCTGTTTCTTGTATATATAGGTAAGTTTTTTTATACTTGTGATGTAAATGCGTTTAGACCCAGGCAATACTATTTTCATTAACTCTATCATAGTGTTTGTAAACTTTGTAATACATCTAAGTTTTCGTTTTTATGGCAAACTATCTATAACATAGACGTAATATTTTTTTAAAAGCGGCTGCTTTTTCAATATAATATATATATAACATAAAGATTTTTAGAAAAACCTGTTTCCGTGAAATTGTTCTTCTTAAATTCCATACGACGGCGACTATTAGAACCCCTCGTCATTTAACAACTATATAATATTATTTTTTATGTACTTATTCTCGAGTTCATTATTATAATATATTCTTTATTAATAATACAAATTTCTTTAGCTCTCCGCGGAATCAAGAATATAATATATTTTGTCTCGTCTCTTCTGTATACGTATATATCAGTATTCGTCGGTTTTCGAGGGCACTTAATTAAGTCTTCATCATATTTTGCATCGCGGTATTTAAATTTATACGATCGATAATCAGTTTATACGGTTTAAGGCGATTGTATTGATTATCACGGATCATTAAACTGCACCCAAATATCATCAATGCTAATTCGTTACGGATCATAATGGTTATAATATTCATGTGTGAACCATACGAAATTTCCATGTGCACGTATATACCAAAAACATATTTTGAATATAATAATATGTATAAAATAATATATACCAGTGGCTACGTATGAAAATTAAAATTACCAAATTTAGCTACTGAATAGGATTACTGTAAAAAAAAAATAAAATAATAATAATAATAATATAAAAAAAATTTAGTATCGAGAATAATAATAAATAGGTACTTCCAAAACCAGTATCGGTATCTGGTATGGGTTATAGGTACTGGTATAATGATAATAATAATAATAATAATAATAATAATAATAATAATAATAATAATAATAATAAAAATAATGATCAAAATCTTTAATAAAATACACATTTTGCTATACCTATATTTAAAAATAATATTATTATAATCTGTCGTTGGATAGCATTTAAAATATCGATACGCGTGAAAATGTTTTTTTTTTTTTTTAACGAACTTGACATATTATTAAAAATATTATATACCTAATTGATGAAAATAATAATCATTTATATACATATATCCAAATGGAACTGCGTTACAGAAATATTTTTCATAAAAGAGAAATTGGTTGCGATGAGCACTTCCATATAATTTATGCTATCGATAATTTTCGATAGTTAAACATTTGAATAAACTATTCATTAATTCATTGAAATAGTTTTACTCATGACCGAGAATATTTTAATTAACTATTCGAATAGATTACAATTTATCGAATGGTTCGGTAGTAACTATTCGGTTGTTCTCAATGGCTGGAAATTAGTAGGTACCTATATTATACCTACATTATGCTATATCCAACTATATCCATCCGAAAAAAAAAACATATTCAAGTGACCATATGAGACTTGCAAATTAGTATATTTTAATAATATATATGTGATTTATTAGTTTATTATTACTCAAGTAATTCAATAAACAACATTCGTGTTACTCGTATTATGTCTTAATTTGTTTAGTTTTATATAGAACTTATGGAGGGGAATGTCGGGCAAAACGGACAAGTTAAGGTGCTATAAATTAAGGAATGAACTGTTCATTATTTTGCGACATTCTTCTATAAATATACGGATTTGATGTGTTAATGTCTGTGTTGATATTTTCACGAATTAGTTGCATTCAAATTTATTTTTGAATTTTTCAAAAAATAAAAAAAGGACAATGAAAAACTAATATATGACGCGCCGATACTTGCACTTGATATTGATCGACTGAATTCAGAAATACACTATCAATAGACAACAGATAACCGAAATATTATTATTTTTTTTTTTTTTTAAATAAACAATATTTTTGGCAACCATCATGAACCGATAAAAAATAATAATTATTTGGTTTTATTGATGCTCAATGATACTAGTATTGTATAGTAGTAAGTGGTTAGTGACGGTAATGAGATATGTGATAGCAAAAGACCATATCGATGTATCATCAGCGTTTTGTGATACGCCATAATTATTTATTATTATTTACATTTTTTTATGATACCACCGATATCAATTATCGGTTTATGCATGGGCCCAACCCAGCCAATGCACAAATAACGAATATATTTAAAATTAGAGATTCATTTATAAAATAATTATACTGTTATTATTTATTACTGTAATATTATATATTAATTTATTACAATGATTACACGTTTAACTAAAAAAAAAAAACACATCGAAGAACAATTCTGATCAGCTGATTTAAAATTAAATTTGTTCCTCCGTTCATCGAAATTCAATCGTCGCATGTCCCTGTTTTCCAATCGCGTTCTATTATTATTTAATATAATTTTCAAGTATATGGATAGTAGATACCCATATTTTTTCAACAAATTTTATAAAGAAATGACGCGCTAGATATGTAAGCCAATTCACATAAATTTTCTCAAAATATATAATTTCATCGATTACTATTTCATCATATGCCAGATACTATGGTATTAGTAACAGCAGTCTTTTTAATCATACTGGCGTATTATGGCGTGTATACTGTGTATAGAATCTATATTCAAGAAAAACGTGGCAACGTATATAATTGAACATCGCGGATGAGAACTTCCCATTGAGTAGTAAATGTTTGAAAAACAAAAGATTTTTTCTTTTCGGTTCATTTTGCATTGTTTGAGCGGTCAATGCCGCGTTTATATCTATAGGTACTTATACCTGCGGCTTGTTCATAGATCACCAAAATAAAGAAATCATACTGTTACGAGTTTACGACAACGGAAAAAAAAAAAACAGGCCAATTTTCGAGTTTAAATCGATTTTTTTATACATATTTTTTTTTTTTATTAATATATAGGTATACTTATACACTTGTTTTACGTCTATTATGATGTACGCGTGTGGTTTATGTCGAAAATAACGTTGTTACGGGCGGTTTAATGTTACGGCGAGAAAATTATTTGGTATTGGTATACTCGTACACTTATAATATTCCACAAGACAAACGGCTTATTATAATAATATCCATATACGAACGTTAATATGTATATGATGTCACGGAGGCTGTTTTTTTGGTTTTTTTTTTCCTACATTTGTTTTTACGCCTAATATCCGCCCACTGGCCATCGCTATATAATAATATTACACAGGTATAGCCAGGTACACATAGGTAATCCTAATATTATTATTAGGTGCCCACATTATGTACACGGGCGCGATCGTATCCCGGGGGGCAATTTGGCGAAAAAAAAAAAAATGAAAACTTGACATTGGCGGCGGCGGCGGCGGCTGTAACTAAGGAATCCCAGTCGGCGGCGGCTCGATCTTCTGAAAAGACAATGACCCACGTGCTCGTCGTCGTCATTTCCCACCTGGCCCCCGCAACGAAAACTCGGTTATTCCGCGCGCGAGTGTGTGTGTGTGTGTGTGTGTGTGTGTGTGTATAATATATATTTTTTCTCTCGGTTTTTTTTTTTTTATTATATAATTTTTTACCTACGACCCGAAAAAAATAACGATGTTATCATTTGGGACGGGTTTCCCCCTCCTTTTTTATCTTTTTTTTTTTTTTACTACTTTTTTCTCAGATGTATTCCCCGACTGTATATTATTTGTTTTGTTCGGCGTACTTATATTATTATTATATAGTATTGGGTCGTTAACTGTGCGACGACGACGACATGTATTCCCCGGTCGCATTATATAGGCAGGCACATATATTTTTTAAAACAATTCCTCCCCCCTCCCATGCTCTCCGCCAAAGAGAATTTTGGCACACGCCAATTAACAGAGACGCGAAATTGTGCAACGAAACCTATATGATATTTATTTATATATATATAAATAGGTGCAGAGTGATGGTCTTATATGACTTTCCCCTCTTACTCCACCTATCCGCGCAAAACTACGCTATATACTCACACCGTGCACATAACGAGGTACTTATAATAAATAGTAAACGGGTGGCATCTGTCCGAATAGCGTACACGACGACGAGCCGATCGCGGATGTCTGACGTGCAAACCGAGACACAACGATACGAGTATAATATAAATTGGCTCAACGGACGCGCCACTTCTATTTCGACATTGTATCGTAGACCGGCGGAATATTATTAAAAAAAGGTAGTATTTAACAATATCGATATTAATAGAAATTAATACGAGCACACAACGAGACATTGACGGTAATGGAGAACCCCCACCCCCACCGTCCAAAATTTAAACATTTTCGTGTTTAATGTAGTGGTTTTATTTCAGAGCGAACCAAATTGGTTTTACGTGTTAAATAAAAGTATTACTTCCATCCCCTGAAATTTGAATGTATTTCCGATTGTATGAATGTTGATCTAAAACGCAATGCATAATTGCGCGTTGAATAATTCAAAATGAAATACCGGTCAAAATGTAGTAAAAAAAATACTTCAAGTAGATATCAAAAAAAAAAAAAATAAAAAAAAAAAAAAATAGAGACATAAATGCTATAAATGATACGCAACATGATATTATAAACCCATGAATTATTCGCCAGTAAAATGAGTTATTAAACAAATTTTAAACTATGCGCGATAGAATTACGTAAACCATATTATTATTGCATGGCTAATAAAACGAATGAAATTAAGAATAAAACCTAGACAATATTATAATAGGTGTGTCATAATATGAAGGATTTAGGTAAACAACGCGTTTCTAGACTTTGAATACACAAATACAAAATATACAAACAATATGAAATAGGCATAGATAGTATTTAGCTACTTTGGATGTAAATATTTATCGTGGTTACCTACGCACGATAATTCTATATTATCATACCGTCATTATTACGAACTCGCATACTGTTTAACTTGTACAGATAAATAAAACTCGGTATGAACACACGCAAATCCCTATGATTTCGGACTTTCGGTCTCCAAATTTATAACCCAACTATATGTGACAATATTATTGTACACTTATTTTGTTTTTAGATATTTCGAGGACGCGTTTAAAACCGAACGGATTTATCACTGGGAATATCGTTTGATTTTACATTATCCCTCGACGGATATCTATATTATTATTGTGCCTATACAAAACTGTAAACTCAACCCGCCCCTAAATATGAATGTGCGCGTGTTATACGCATACACGGACACACGAACAAGTACGGTTGGATATGTTATTATGATTATGAAAAGAGCCGGGTAAAATTATGTATTATTTCCAAAAATATGAGATCGACGGGGATCTGGCCGCGATGAAAACCCGCGGGGACCCGAGTAACGCGACTCTGTGCCCCGGTGGATCATATTTTACAAAAGAATAATATAATAACGTACACGCGGAATATATTATATACTTATTTTTTCCAAACGTTTTTAACGCTACCGAACGAAAGGGTTTTTGGTACCTTTTATGTCCACGCACAATACGCGCCTTTCATGCTTCCAGTCTTTTTCAATAGGCGATATGCCAATATCTACATCTGGAGCTAGATATATTATATTATATTGTTACCGTTTGGACCGATGGAAAACATTTGATATCAACCAAAACCAGCTGTCATAAAAAAAAAAAAAAAACTTATTTTACATCATTTTTCTCAATCTTCGAGTTAAATATTCTTAAAACGAAATTATAAAATCGTATAAAGTTTTTTTTTTTTTTTTTATAAAATATGATGCACGTTAATGGCCATAAAATTACAATAAATTGCTCTGAATAGACTATAGCACTATTATGGAAGTATAATTTTCGAACGAGGAATGTGTATTATTAACTTTGTACTAATAAAAGTTTATAATGTAGTATTATATTATACTATATGCGTTGTATAGAAATAAAAATACTGGAAAAAAAAAATATACAGTTGTACAACATACTATACGAATGTAAATTACGTTCGAGCATTAAAAAATAAATAAATAACAAAGTAAATACATTTGTTTATTATATTATTATTATAATAAATAAAATAATAAATGTAAAAGTTGCTCACAGACCAACCAAATAAAAGTGATATAACATACATATATACATCATAGTAAAACCAATAGATCACTCGCTACGGTCGAATCTAAAATCTATAAGCAATCAAATTGTTTTAGTTACGAATTAAAATGTTTTTGATTTATAAATGTTTAATACATTTTAATACCAATACGGTTAAAGTAAAATATGAAAAAAAAAGTTTCCTAATTATTATCCGTAAATTGTTTAAAATGTATAACGTGCTGGATTTTAACAAGGATTTTATAGTTTTTACCGAAAATATTCATTAAAAATTCAAAACGAACAGACTTTTTGAGAATTTCCTAACGTCTTTTGTGGTTGAAACATGTGAATTTGAAAAATATAATCTTAACCATCAGTTATATTTTATTTTCTTTTGTTCGATTTGATATGCTCGTATATATATACAGTATATAAAATACCAACGGTTTATTAAACACAATTGGATGTCGTACAAGCTAAAAAGCGTTTAATGTTTTACATCGGTTCAGACACATATTTCTTCTGTCATTACACGTTGTTCGGCAACAAATATAGATTTTCATCTAAAACTGTACACCTATTGGTATTGACGAAAACGTTCCCAGGCTTACCAATGGTGTGTATAGATGATGTGTTAAAAGACAAAAAAAAAAAAAAAAAACAAATAAAAAGTTATAAAGAAGCGCCGTTTTCGAAAAGATAATCGTATCACCTTTTACAGGATATAATCTTGGTTCGAAGATCAATGTTTCTTTTGATATTTAAAAAAAAAAAAAACCCTTCTCCGTCTGCCTACACCATCGGTAAAATCGTCTGATTGACATCAAGGTGTTCGCTGTTCCGACTGTCATTCGTTTTGATACAACAAGAAAAAGGGGGAGGTTTATTGTTTACGACGTGTTGCTCGAGAAAACAACAAGATGAAAAGATACCGAACTGTCCACAAATTATACCGACGTCAATATTCGATGTAAGTACATTTTTTTTTACGCGGCGCAATTAATTATACTTATATATGTATATAATTTTTTTTTTTTTTATCTACTTCGATATTTGTGTTTGTACCTGCTTTTTGAACACGTTTTATTTCGGTCAGACCGTAATCGTTTAATATGCCATTTGAAGTTTAATATTCAATACAAACATATGTATTATCATATGTTGTGTACACGCGTGGGAGAGTTTCAAATTACTATTCGCAAGAAGATAAAACGCATCGACCCTCTGAAGACAAAAAAAAAAAAAAAAACACAAAATTGCATCCAGGAAGAGTATGTATAGGTGTATAAATATATATTTAAAATGTCCTTTTCGTTCGCGACCGAAAACCGATATATTGGCTGCTATACATTTATCATCAACACTAATAACACAGTACAAAATAACATTATTTTCCTTTGTTTCTATAAGAACAATGCGAAAGTCACTGCGGCCGAACCATACATTATTATTATTTTCCTGTTACTCAATTGTATTTTTATTGTCGAAAATATCGTATACGCTAACCCTTACGCACAATGTAGGCAACAGTTTTTAACGACCAAATAGAGGAGAGCCACGGTCTAGGCGGCTGGCAATTTAATTTTTGCGGGTCTCACGGGGTGCAATTTCGTATGATTATACAGTAGTATTATACCGTTGTAATAGCACGAATCGTTGGGTACGACTCATTAAATTTGATAAAATAATTTTGTAACTGTATTGTTACTAACGGACAAACTCGAAACTACCTAACAAATTGTTTGCGTAACATATACGTTAGAGTATATTCAATACATGTATTATTCAATTGAAGAATATTGTGGTTGATGAATTCGTTTAGAATCCGTACTAGCGTTTATTCATACGAGTACTCGTAGCAGGGTTAATGGCACTAATTGACACACATCGCTAAAGAAATTCGTCCGGTGAACATAAAATATTAAATTGTTCAATGAGTAAACAGTAAAATTATTAAAATGCACTTAGATTTAAAAATATTCATTTTTGAATCGATCGGTTTTGACGTTAATCGGCCAAAATAATCTGATCGAAAGTCTGCACCCATTATAGCTCCTATTATAAACCGAACAATTATCGATAATAATTTGTCTGAAAAAATTATGCATTTCACAATAAAAAGTTAAATGCGTGCGTAGTCAATCAAAATTATATGAACTGTATGTGGACATGAACAATTTATATTTCGTACGATATTATGTAACGGAGCTGTACATTTTTTAATTACAAACAATGGAGTGCCGAAAAAGGATTTTTTGACGAAATCGCCTCATGGATAAAATAGGTGGCTGGGCAGCCGACCAAATATGTAGAACGTTGATTTAAGATTAACTAGTTCAGGCGGCTCAGCGATCAGAAATGCTTTTAGATGATAGTATGTATTATGTTAACGATGCAGGGTCATTTAAATTTCATGTCAAATTTGCCGTGAAGTACTTATTTTTAAAAAAAACTTTTCCGAAGCCTATGCATCATAAAATGTTACATTGTACTTATTTTTTTCATTCCTTTTTTTAGGATTGAAACGGTTACGTACTTTTGATTTTCAAATGGCAACCTATATTAAGAAATTCACAAATAGATGGACTATTTGTTTAAATGCATTTAATCGTTGAAATTTTAAATTTCCGTCAACCCGTTGACGGGTTATTTCACTGTTAAGTTTGAGGTGAGTATAGTGGAACACTATTCGAACGCCGCGCGCCACGCTATATTGTCACTCAATAAATTGATGCTCTACTATACTCTCGGCCCACACATACTTAAAAGTGGAATCTCTCGTCAACGGATTGACGGAAATTAAAAACTTTAAAACACCAAAATGCATTCAAACTAATACTCCTCCTAATTATACATTTTTTTTTTATTTAAGTTGTCATTTAGAAATCAAAATCAGGCAGTCGTTTCATCCCTAACAATGCAGCTAAATAAGGTTTTTGTTGGAAAATAAATTATTTATAAGATATAAAAAGCCATATTTGGTGTGGGTGGATCCTATTTTTTTTCTCGTTTGGCCTGAAGTGTAAAAATATTTAGCACGCCACTGATTTCAAAAATACACGGCGGATTACAATACGTTTCATTTTGATTAATTCGTGTCATGAATATTTTATTTATTATAAACGTTTTATGTTTTTGGTTATAAGAGTGCAGCGTCGAGCTTATTACCTACATTGTAGTTTTTCCCATTGATCTCGTATAGTATACATAAGTAGGTACCTAATAACGTTTTCCAAGTTATGGTTTTTGGGCGTGAACATCCTTGTCAACATTATTTATATGTAACAAATTACTGTACCTATATCTAATTTACACGTACCTATGTGTTTGCAATATTTTTTTTGCGTTTTGCTCAATACGATAGAAAAAAAAAAAAAAATTATATAGCAGTTTAGATCAAAAACAATGCGTGTTCACGTTAATAGGGTAATTGGTTGAAGAAAAATCGTTTTCGATCGCCTTTCGACTGACCACCATATAATAACTTAACAAGGTTATAATATACGCGCATAAATTTCAAATATATTTAACACCTTAATAACAGTTCACATGCATTTGACGTTTCATAAATAGGTATTAAGTTAACACATTGTACTATTAAACGTAAATAATTTTGCAAAAAAAAACATCAATATGAATACATGTATTTATGTTCAAAAGTACATCTTTAAACGCCGATGTATTTACGGTAATTGGACACGATCCATATACTATGCATATACCTATGCGAATTCATGGATGGATTCTAGGCTGAAAATTTCAATTTGAATTATTGTTCAAATTTTAAATTTATTAATATTTGAATCTAATAATTATAGTGAAGCACCGTCGCCGATGACCAAATTAACATCATAGTAATTTTATTTTTTTAAATTTTCATTTGAAAAATCAGTTCTCGTATTCAAACGTGGGAACACTGCGCATATTATTATAATATTAGACATTATAAACACAATAATAACAAAATAGAAGGTGGTCTACGTTGATTTAACAAATTCAATAACAACTATTCTGTTCGATATTTTTAAGTTTTTAGATCCTAAGTGGAGCGAGGAATGCATTGGTTTTACGATGTTTATTTTTTTTTCGTGGACAACTTTTCTACCAGCAATTTTGCTCCAATTTACAATAATAGCACTGAAAGGAAATCCTACTGGGGTGATACTTAAAGGAGGTTTGTTTATTTCACCGTGAGTTTTCCCAATTAATAGAAAAGCCGGTAAAAACACGAGAAAACCGGGGAAAAAACGTAGGAAAACCGAAAAAAAATAGGTACAATATTAAAACAAACATTATTAAAGAAGATATATTATATAATGCATAAATTGCATAATTATTTTACCATAATATAACATACATATTGTTGACAAAGTAATACCATCAACCGAACTCCGCTCAGAATCGTTTTTTAATTAAGAATGGTTAATTGTCGCGTACAGATATACATTAAATTTCCCCTCTACTACCTTCCCAACTTCTCACCTACAACAGCGGCCCATCCACATGCGAAATACGTCCGTCTTTTTTATTTCAATGGTCACTAGAACCTTATAAGGGTAGCGTATAAGCTATTCCTTTATTTTATGTTTCTTATATTCTTTTCAAACTAAAATTTAAAAAATTGCTAATACTGCTTATGGATGTGCCACAGTTGCAAGTAGGAAGTTGGGGGGGGTAGGATAGGTCCTTATCTTACTAATTTCAAAATTTTCTTCTGAACATTCACCTATCTTGTGCCGTGTAATGAAAAAAAGATATTATCAAAGTTTGAGGCCATATTTAATATCAAAAAGATTGCATGAAATCAATGAAAATAGTTTACAAACGACCAAAAATCGTTTAGAACTAATTTACTCGCCAACTAGATTTGAAATAAAATCGTATTTTTCGTCTGATTGGTTTTATCCATTTGTTACCCATAAAAACTACTTTAGACATTAAAAAAAAAAAAAATGTTTTTCTCCGTCAGTGGCTATTATATATATATTATTAAAAGGAACAAAATCCACCTCTTGTCGTTTTTCGAACGAATATTTCTGGTGGAAACCAAATGTCAATGCCGTATAAATCCGCCGGATCGGGGGGAGAAGAACAAGAAGCAGCGAATTTTGTTTGTAAGTAGGTATACGCATTACGTATCATTCGAAAGACGTTTCAACGCAATGCAATAGGTGGTAGCCGCCGCATAACATAACCTGCACTACGGCCGGTGGTATTAATATTATTGTATTTTATGTGCATAACAGTTTCCCCTCGAGTTCGTTTTAACGAGCGTAACATAAAAAACACGAATTCGGTTTTAATTCGGTTTATTAAGTTATTAGGCAGGTATACAGGCACCTACTACAGTACCGAGCGCATTGCCGGGGAACCCGCCGTCCAAACGCGTTATTTTATACTTATTATTACGCGGGCACGGCGATTAAAATGTAAATAGTGTACGGGAAAAAATATGACATAAAAGCGACGGACGGCGGACTTATCTGTTGGTATTTTAATTACACCTGCGTAGCTCGCGACCGTCTACGGTAAGATGGTATCGGCATCGGCGAGATGGCTGCGCTGCACGTCGCGTGCTGCGGTGTACGCTCTGGTGTACCGTAACGTCATAGCGTTCCGCTGGACATCAATTGAATACGGGCGTTACAAATATTACGTAACACGCCCGAAGAAAAGGGGATAGAAAAAACGCCGACACATTTATTCCGTTTTCGGAAGAAGAAAAATCCGCCGCGCCGCTAGAATAATTTCAAACGTGCGTATTAAAAGTTATCGAATTGTCGTCACGATACATTTGACGGCCCGTTTCGGACATTATTTGTGCCGTTTGCCGGTACCCGTCTCGTGCGAAAATCAAGTAAAACCGTGTACGAATGGTGTACAATTTAAAAACAGAACACTCGCCTGTAGGTACGCGGCGTCACGGGTGTTTACGAACAAATCGAGATCTCTACGAAAACCGAGCGTTCGGGTAATCCCGGCACGAGTATCCAAATCGTTTGTATATCTTATTCGTTTTTGTTTATCGACGGGACCTTGGCGACGTGGAATACAGAATTCGCGGATGTCACGGACGATAAAACTATCGTTATTATCGTCAATATCACTATTATTAATCACGCAATATTATCCGGCGACGGCAGAGCATTAGTGTCCGGGTCAGCTGGCGTGTTGTAAATAATGTTATTAAGCGTGTGCGAAAAAAAAAAACGTTTTTTCCATCGGTTTATCGCGATGTTCGCTGCCGGGCAGGCAGCACGAAAAAAAATTACGTCTTATTCGTATTGCGTCTACTGCGACCGATCGTTATAGAATTGACATTAATATTATCGTGCGAACGTAAAAAAAAAAAAGGTTCGCGCGGAAATTGTATTTATTTATGCGATCGCGCGTTAGGTTTTTGTTGTTTTTTGAAACATGAAAAAAAAAAAAAAAAATCAATCGCCACAAACGACGGTACGTACCTACCCACGGTACAATATTATATTATGTACCGCGTACGTATGCGCCGCGAACGTGTAGACTCTTGCCACACGAACGGATTCGAATTGTGTTTACAAACGTCCGGCTGGCACGTTCCGTGCATTACCCGCGACCGCGTGTACATAATAATAATAATAATAAATGTAATGACCGTATGCGGAAAACGCAATAATACGGCAAGTACAAAATTAAAAACTGATCCTAGGTCAAGACTGCGCGAAAACGTGCTCCGGACTGTACATACGTTTACGCTCGTAAAATTATATCGTTCGGAATAAATAAATTAACGGAGAAAAAAAAAAATAATAATAATAATAAGAAAAATCTGTGTACACTCGCAATATTATAATAACGCTCCGCCGTTGTAAACGATTTACGAGAAATGTATCAGTGTTAATTGCATTTTTTTTTTTTACTATTACGTCCCCTTATCTGGGATAATAAATTTAAAAATAAAACGTTCGACAAAACTGCCACATTTTCAATACGTCGGTGTATTATTGTTGCACGACACGACTACTGCGGTATCTGAACGATTAATAAATACGTGCACGACGGGGGACCGGTCCGATATCATTTTTACAAACAAAACAGGCGGTGCTGTTTCAATAACTATTCGTATACGCCGGAAAAATAGTAGGCGGGTGCCTAATCGAAATAGTAAGTACGAATAAAAATAATCCGTCCGATTACCTCGGAGATTTTACCACGTCTAGTACACATGTCCAATACAAGTATTATTAGTCATTACCAAGTTTCAAATCTCTACGTGTGTTTATAATCGAAAACCGTTAAAAAAACTCTCAAAAATTAAAATTCCTTAAAAGCTCGAAAGTTTTGACGACGGTACCGTAAGGCAGTGAATCGAAAAGCCAACAAAAAAGGTATCTCGTGATATTTCGGTTAAATCATTTTTTTCTTCTGGTGGAAAACGTCGTCCGTGTTTTTATAAAACGACGAAATTGTGAAATCGTCAGTTTTCCTGTTTTTCCCCCGCTTAAGTGCATTCATTTCAAAAATGGCGTCGAAAATCGAAAAAAAAAAACGACATCTTTAGAGTACCGTCTAGACACAACTTGAGCTCTCGGAAAAGTTGCCACACTTATACACCGGAGCATGTTTATCAGGAAAAAAAACGTGTCCGCAGACTAGGAGAAAGGAAAAAAAATAAATAAACATCTTAGTAAAACCGATAGCCGCTCGTTACGCTCGGAATCTAAAACGAAATTAAAACGTGGGCACACTACTTACAACCGGTGCGGTCGGAAAGTCGGGAAGATCGCATAGGGTACAGGGCACGGTGTAACACGCAGCAGGAGGCTAACGATAAAGCCGTCGCAATCGAAAATCGGTTCCGGGCGGAGCACGGAAAACTGCAGTTAACGTTACAGCAGAATTCTGCCGGGCCCCGGTCAATCACACTTTTAACGCGTTTTGGGAAATCGACAATCAAACACGTTTTCGGGCCTTCTCGACAGCGCACAGTTTTTCCAACAACGTCGGTCCCCGCTCACATATCACAATAATGGTTACCGAAACACGCCCGCTGTTACCGCCAGAAAAAACATATGGAATTTTGTACGACTGGCCATCGACACACGACAACTCGTTTTCGGCGAAAAAAAAAAAAAAAAAAAAATGGCACCGGCCCTTTTCGACCCGGGCCCCGGGACTGTGAGTCACGCGAGACTAACGGTCGGGTGTCGGACTATCGGAGTGTTTTCAATGACCCGGCTGGGGGGGGGGGGTTTCTTCGATAAAGCGCATCCGAGTGAAACGCAGAACCACGCCAAAAATGGTTCCCGCAATCTCACGGTCGCGTTATCCGTTCGGTTTTGGTCTTATAATTAATTGCCGAGAGGAAAAATAATCAAAAAAAAAAAAAAAACTCCCGTCAATTATTTGTGTATGTGCGTATAGGTCACCCACCCGTTTTCAACCGAATCGATTTTGAATATCTCTAACGCGGTATTCTTGCAATCGGGAAAAATTATAATTCCGTAACGGTCGTTTGTTGTTGTAAAACGCCGCGGACACGGTAATATGATAATTTAGATTATCTAATTACGATGCGCCGGGCCCGGCGCAAACCGGAATCGGTTTTGGATGATATTGTGCCGCACCGCGGGCTCTCACAACGTAAACGCTCGTCTGCTGTCCGAATTATTTTCATCCGACGTTCCTCATCGAATTTGAAAATCCGACGTTTTTTCTCTTCAAACGTCGGCCGCGACGATTTTATACCGGGTACTCCGTACGTACGCGGTACGTCGGGCGCCCGCGCCCGATCGGACAAAACGGACCGATTAATTCAGCGGGTATTTCGCGTACAACACGTGCCCGCGTTAGTTTATAGTTTATTTTTTTAATTTTTTTGTCCACGAACGTTTTAAATCCGCCGGACGACTCTCGACTGATCGTACACCGTGTTATTATTATTACGGTTATTCGCGCAGGCCACCGAACACTCGGCGGCAGCGTTTACCGCACCGCGCCGTCAACGACCGGACTGCTGCCGCGGCGGTCGAATTCTTAATAGGCGCGCGTTATACCGCCACGATTATTATCGCGGTCCAACGTCATTTCGTTAGCGATAACATTGCGATAAAAATTTTAACATCGGGTAGGCAGGCGCACGCAGATACTGCCCCGGCCAGGTACAGAGGTATGTATTTCAACGTCAACGATCATCTCGATCGGAGAACATTATCCGGAGAGCAAGAAAAAAAAAAATAATAATAATAATACGCAGGTAGCCACAGATGTTATAAAATCCGTAGCAAATATCCGTCGACGGGTATACCGCACGTGTATTCATGTTCCGGGATACGGCGGCCCCGCCTGTAAATGATAATAACGTTCGACGACAAAACTCGTGCACGGAACAGCCTCGCGGTCCCGTGCCTATGAAATACAACAGTGCACGCACGAATATCCGCGAGGATGCGACGCGATGCGGAATGGCCTGTACCGAATTTCCGACGCGCGCAACAACCGCGCCGGAGAAAATAGTCATCGTGTATCCCCGTATCCGCGGTGCTTGCGTGCCCGTCGAAATGCCGTAGCGTTTCTGTTGTATCCGTTTTTTTTTATTCTCATTATTGATACGACAACGCTGTACGGGCGTACGCATACCTGCGGCCGACGAATTGTTAACGGATATTATTGTACCGTCGAATCAATTGAAATAATTGTGTGTATCCACAGGACGCGAACGGCAAGTAAAACGAAAAGGGGAAGCGAGAATGGGGGGGGGGGCGGGTCGCGGGTTGAAACAACGATAGTCCGCGGAATCAGGCGACCGAAGGGCTACGGGGTAGGCCGAAGCTGCTACGTTGGGAAGACGGGCATTTTCAAGAGCACATCTCCGGTGAGCAACGACAAAGCGTGTGTACAAAGCGTGTAGGTAGTGGAACCATCTAAACGGCCATGAAAAATAAACGATATATTTTGTTACCAAAAAAAAAAAACCTCAATTTTACTTATACAACATGTCCACCAACCCGTTGTCAATTATTATATCGACGGTTTTCAAAATGGGAATTTATAAACTTATAGTAGGTACCTACATAAATTACACAATCTTAGCGTGTAAAACGTACCCACCCATACCTACGTAATTCGTAATCGTCCTGATCATTGCGTTGTTAAAACGGGACGTTAATAGTGAAACAGTGTACGCCCTGAGAGTACATAAGATCCATCCGCGAGTCTTGGTACGCGGTCCACGGAGTCTAGGCCCGTTATAACATTAAACCCTAACGTCGAAAGACAGTATTGAATGAATCAGCAAACGGAAACTGTAATTATTGTAATAATAAAATTGAATAAATCAGCAAACGGAAACTGTAATTAATGTAATAATAAAATTGAATAAAACGAAGAACATTGAATCTGATGGTGCTTTCAGAGATGGCCGTCGGTTACTCAATTTGTCTGTTATAGTAAACAAATCCTAATATTTCGACTCTTCCCCCATCACGGATATTGTTTTTTTTTTTTTTTTTATCCGACACAATTTTTCAAATATGAGAGGAGTTTCAGAATTGATGGTGAACCCAATTTGTTCAATTAAAAACATTAAAAACCTCGAAATCAGTGTGGCGCACAAAATAACGTGAGGGTTATGCGCGCTATGTGGAGACTAAATTTTATTTCAACGGTACCTAATATGTAGGTATGTTGTTATTATTATTATTATTATGCACTCAAATAGTAAGTACGCGATTTGGATTCTGGTTGTACACAGTTGGATTAACCACGAATTCCAGATATAACGAGGAAAATCAAAAAACGAAACATTTTTATCCGTCAACTGGATAAAATTTTCTTTCGGAAAAGATACTACACTTGAAACATAAAATTGTCTACTTATATAATATCATATTAATTAATTTAGAAAACCGACTACGTAATGGCATTATATATGTATCAATTAACATATCATAATTTATATTTTACAGGTAGATCATTCTTAAAAAAACAAATTTTTTTTCAAAAAAAAAAGTTAAAAACTAATTCAATTAAAATATTACTATTTTTTATTTCTTAGACTTGATAATTAAATACATGAAAAATTGTACGGTTTCAAATAAATACAATTATGAATATTGTACAATATTCGAACGCACCTCTAGGGTTATTTTCATGCAGTATACAGTGTACCCTTTTAGACATCTTTTATGGGCAAATTACTTTTGCATTTATTACATCATGATATAATTTTCAACAACAGTATTAGTACTAACTTTCATACGAGTTTTGCATTGTCGAGATCAAATGAATGTTTAATTACATACACTACAGGAGTAAGGATTGTTAACAATATTCATTTTTTTTTTTTTTATAGATGTTTATATTGGATAATTAAAAGATTTTTCACACAAACGACACATCAGTGAGGTAATATTTATTATGTTTTTTTTTATGGAAGTTCAAACTGGATTTATGATAGAATTTCTCCACACAGACATGACTTTGCTGACATCTATCTTGATTCCCTGCTATGAACTGTTGTATTATCTTATAAATAGCATACCAAAGAAAATTTCATCTTGCAAAATTCACAGTGCAAAGATATTCCTGTGTATATTTTTTTGATTATCGGTAATGTTCTTTTCTACTATGAATTTTTTCATAGACTTAAATTATAAATTGGAAAAAATGTGTTCATTTAAAAATCACATTTTAAAGATTTTTCCTCGCTATGAATTCTTTTACATCTTCAAGGCTGGTTTTTTGAGAAAATTTCTCTTTGTGAAAATCAAATTAGAATGATTTATTTCACTATAAACTTAGATATGCTTAAAATACCTTTAGTGTTGAATAAAAATATTGTCTTTTGTGAATAATCCAGTCGTTGAAATAATTATAGATCTAATTTAAAATGAGTAAGTAGAGCGTTGTATGATTAAGTTTAGATAATATTTGTCACATTCTAATTAGAACATGGTTGCATTTGATTGAAAGTTGAAATAGCTGAAGAGCTTGTCACACCTAGATATTTGCGAGGCGTCGATGTAATTAATCCTGTATACAATAATAATGTGGGGTGTAAGTTTGCATGCACCACTCAGGCCACTGCTGCTTACCTGCTTGACAGCATAAAACAGGTATTACGAACTAGAAATGAAACAGACTTCAACAACGCGTACTCCTGTAATATGCTGGGCAACCGGCAATTAATGTCAGTTTAAGACCCGTTCTCAAGACCAATCGTGGTCAGTTATTAGCCATAAACTCTGTTTAAGAATCAGATAAACACTTCTTTTTTACGTTGGTGAGAACAGCCATAAATGATGGTGGAGTGAGAGCTGATGTTTTACACCGCATTTTATCAACAACTTTTAGACTGCATAATAGTTTGTCATTAGCTCGATCAGATTATGTGCTATCGTCGCTGCTTCAGAATCGAACGAATGGTAGTTTGCCTGCGATGGTCAATGTACGTAATTTGGATCCCGACAATGTTGTAAACATGAAATTTACTTATAATTAGAGCTCGAAGAATATTGCATTTGCAACTCTTTTTCTATTATTCAGATTTATTGCTAAGTTTTAAATTCGTTCCAGTACGAATCTAAAAATTTGTAGTGCAACTTTTTTCGATTCGTTTGCAATTTTATTGATTTTCCTAATTTATGATACTTTTAAATATTCACTTGATTTAACTTTTTTTTTACGTTAGAAATAAATCTACAGTATCTTCGAGCGATAGCAATAAATCTAATACAAAGCCAAATGTATTATAATCTCAGTGAATAAAAAACAAAAAAATAATATTAAAAACTGTGACCTGTTCTGATAATCATCCAAAACTTTCCTTATTGTGTTTCAAATGCTTGTGATTATTTTTCTGACCGTATTCACAAATATGTCCATGAAGTCATCGATATGAATAAATTTGGCCATATTCCGGGATTTTTTATTCGCCACAAACACGATAAAAAAATTAATTGATAATTATTCTGAATAAGTGGTTCTGTCAATACAATGCCGATTACCAGAAAAATATTAAAAGAAAGAAGAAGAAAGCCTGGGTATTTCCTCGCTATTCTTCGAATTCTTAAATATCTATTTAAATTGGTTTTTTGAGAAAATCACATTAGAAAGGTTTCTCACTATAAATTTATAAACATTTAAATTATAAATTCAAAATCATTTCTTCTAATATTTGCATTGGAGAGTTTTTCTTCGCTATGAATTTTTACATATCTTTTTAAAATGGTTTTTTGAGAAAATTCCATCTAGCAAAAATCGCAGAAGAATGATTTATCTCATTATAGATTATTTAAATAAACATTTAAATTACAAATCTGAGAAAATTCTTTCTTGCACAACTTACATTGGAAAGATTTTCCTTCGCTATGAATTTTTACACGTCTTTTTAAATTGGTTTTTTGAGAAAATGTCTTCTAGCGAAAATCACATTAGAAAGGTTTATCTCACAATAAATTTATAGACATTTAAATTACAAATCCAAAATAATTTCTTCTAATATTTGCATTGGAGAGTTTTTCTTCGCTATGAATTTTTACATATCTTTTTAAAATGGTTTTTTGAGAAAATTCCATCTAGCAATAATCACAAAAGAATGATTTATCTCATTATAGATTATTTAAATAGACATTTAAATAACAAATCTGAAAAAATTCTTTCTTGCACAACTTACATTGGAAAGGTTTTCCTTCGCTATGAATTTTTACAAGTCTTTTTAAATTGGTTTTTTGAGAAAATGTCTTCTAGCGAACATCACATTAGAAAGGTTTCTCACTATAAATGTATAGACATTTAAATTATAAATCCAAAATAATTTCTTCTAATATTTGCATTGGAGAGTTTTTCTTCGCTATGAATTTTTACATATCTTTTTAAAATGATGTTTTGAGAATATTTTTTCTGGCGAAAATCACACTAGAAAAGTTTATCCTCGTTATCAATTTTAAATTTTATTTTCATGTAAATGAATTACACCAAGTATTGCATGTAAGACTTAATATAAAATTACTTTTATATGATCATTTTGAATTGTTATCTTACTGTTATACACAACACCAATGATAAATTTCTTTCTTGTTGCATATATTGTTCTTCAACTACCTTGGAGTTTGGTCTGAAAATTTAAAAATCAAATTAGTTATAATTTTATTATAACACATAAAAGGATTGTAAATATAATTTAATAAAATTTATTTATCTATGTAGTAAATAGGTTATTTAAAAAATTAGTAAATTAACATAAATCATATCAAGAAGTGCATATAGAGTTTAAGTGTAAAATAGTATAAAATACAACAACAGTTTAAAATTAAATAAGTCTTAAAAGGTCTATTATAATTGAATAATAGACTAAGTTATAAAAATAATTATGTTTTTAATCTTAAAATCAGAACAATTTCCAAGTGATAAATGGAAAGCAAATAAATACAATAAATAAAATCAAAATAAAAAATTTAATAAATATAATTGCCATATTGGGGCAGTGTATACAAGTTAAACCTTAATCAACATTAAATAACTCAAGAAAATATATTGGGAACAAAAAACGAAATAAAACCTAAATTGATAGTATCATAATTTAAATTTATACTCGTATTTCAGCGTTTTAACAATAAAATAACTTATTTTTAAAAGATCAGTTAAACCCTAATTTTAATACTCTATATAAATTAAATAATATCATTGTTTCTAGTACATGCAAAGCTTTCACCTAATCTTCGATTTATTTTGTTGAGCTTTTTATGTTAAATAGACTGTTATTAAGAATTACACCTCCTAAACTTAAGAAACTTAAAAGATTTCCTAACCGAGGGGCCGCTTCAACAAGCTGCAGATTCTTAAAACTCGTCACAGGAATCAATCAAATATTTTCTCGTTTATCCATACTAAGCCTTATTAACTGTATTATGCAATTTGAGTTTTAGAAATAAATATTGCGAATGTTAATTATAAGATCTCACGTGTATATTCTACACGAATATGGTCAGCGAGGCCAATAATCTTCTCGGAAGAATAAAAAAAAAAAAAAAAAAAAATTGAATGTACATACTAAAACATGTATCCCACTATTTCAATTACGGGAGTCAAGCTTTAATGAGTTAAACATGTCAACCATGTAGGTAGGTACCTATACCTATGTTCAAAAACACCAATATAACATTTGTACCCTAATTATCAGTTACTACTTCTGGTATACATAGGGTCAAATAATAAATTAAGTACGTAATACTCACTCCTTTTCAATTATTTTATTTCTATAAACACGGCCAACAGGTGTGGTTTCATTAATAATTTCTCCTTTCATTCGTGTGTTCAAAGTTTGATAATCATATCTAAAATAATCAAAACAAGAATTAAAAAAAGTCGAGGAGGTAGTATACATAGTTATTTAATTTAAACCGGTAAACAACATTAGACTGTTGTTAACAGTTAAAATAAAAATGATTTTGAGCAAAGTTCGATTATAATAATTTTTTTTAAAATGTCTCAAACTAATTACACCCAACTTATACATTGATAAATTATAAAATACAGAAAAACATTAAATTACATAATACTCATTGCATTTGAATTCCTTTATTTCTATAAACAAGACCGTAAGATGTCATCATTAATTCCTTCTTTTATTGTTACATCGAGGTTTGGAGAAACACGACAATGACATTGTTAAAAACGGTTTCAAATTAATTATAACATGTACAATACACGTTGATAATTCAAATAAAGTAAGCAAACGAAACATCCAATAGACATGGGTATTTTATAAATAATTTGGCATTTTCCATTGATACGAAAATACCGCCGAATTAGGCAATTTTGGAAAAATGTCGTAATTTTACTTAACCTCAAAAAGTAAATAGAGGCGATAATTTTGAAAACGGTATGGGATTTAGTTTTGAAAAAATACAAACTTCGAAAATTAATATTAAAATATTCGAACATTGTTTAACTGGAATTTGTTCCGAATGTCTCAATAATCGGCAATACTCCGATAAACTGAAATAAATACCTAGGTAATTATAATATTAAAATTTTACTAAATCACTAACAATATTTTTCGACGGTCCCATCATTTTCCCGATCGATCGTTCGGCGCATTAGCCGGTCTCCGGATCACTTGACCAGCAGCAATTCTGTTTACGACATCCTCCGCTGAAACGTTGACAACTGGCGGCGGCCGGCCCATCGTCAGTAGACCGTAATGCCGTCAGTGGACACTGATCCGAGGACGGGACTTTGATCAATCACGGTCGCTGGAGACGGTAACCATGCGGTCCTCTGTTCGTCTGTGACGGCATCGATGTGACCACCGGTGTTGTTCCTTTTAAGAACCGAAAATCTCCCGACGGCATCGAACATGGCCGCATCGCTCGCCAAGTTTTCGAGTCGGTCGATGAGTATATGTGTGGGCCGGGTGTCACATTTTTTTTTATGGCCAGATAGCCGATAACAGTTATAGGATTTAACTATTATTGTATTGTAGATAAAGGTTTCACGATAACACAACGCTTACAGCGACGGTCCTCTGATATTTCGCGGTGCCCTCCAGTGGTACCACCGCCGATATCACGATATTAACGTACGCGTTCGGCTGACGATATTTGATAAGAACGCCCAGTGGTTCCCAATTTCGTTTACAATGTTGCCTATTGAACCCCTGAAATCGAACCGTTATCGGTTAAACGAGTTGCCTACCCAACACCCGAAAATGCGTTTTTTTAAACGATTTTCGTATTTCTATTGCCGATGTTCAATCCTGCGCGCATGTTGCCTACCTGGAACCTGGGATTGTATTGTTTGTTTTCAATTTGTCTGTTTATCGCCCAACTCGCCCAATTATAAATTTTACCGTCAACGTTCAAATGTTTGTGTACAAAATTTACCTTGTGCATATCAAAAAAAAAATGCTGTTTTCCATATTATTATTTTTTTTTTACACCCGCCTACTGTACAATAATTGTTTAATACAGACACCGTCAGTGTCGCCGAACCAATATTTCGTATGTGCGGCGATAAACTTTCATTCATACCCGCCTACCTCTAGACGGTATTAAACCTAAATCATGAAGGGGGCATAGCCCCCCCCCCAACGCCAACTACCGATTTCTTAAACTATAAAATATTATTTTCTCAAATTATATTATTTACTTAATAATGTTAAAATGTTTGCATCGTTTATTGTTTTAATGCGCAAATAGGTACTTTCGTTTTCAATTAGTATCAAAATTAATTGTATGAACATTAGAAACATTTGACATAGGCAGGAATACATTGGTTTTACAATGATGTTCGTTTTAAATTCTGAGCACGGCCAGGGATCTGTTGGTTTTACTATGATGTGTGGTTTTGTGTTATTATTATTGTTATTATTTTTCGTGCCTGTTAACAACTTTTCTACTAGAAATCTTGTTCCGATGTATAGAGTATGTATACACTTTTTCTGAAATGTAATTTTGTCCAGCTAGACGTCAATGTTTGATTTTCTCAGGGGGTTTTCAAAAATAATTGGGAAAAATCCGTGAGAAAAGTGTAGGTAAAACGACAAATGGTCCCAGCGCGCCACGGCCGTTTAATTGCATTTTCAATGTTAGACATAGGGACTGTTAAATCATATCACTATCGTTGCTATATGAGAGTAGTGATGAATCGTTCACGCGTACTTCGAAAATCCGAATTCGCTATAACTGGGGTGATTTATGGCTTTAATGATATTATTTATATTTATTTCCTAGACAATTTATTCGTGTCTACTTAAAACTTAAAAAAAAAAAATTAATTAATTTTTTATCATAATAGAAGATTGTGTTATGCGTGTCATGGAAACCATCTCGAAAGTGATCCAACCCAATTGGTCCCCGCAGGTTTTGAATACCCACGCGCCATACAGACCACATTTAACCACATTACATTACAACAGGACGGGGTTAGGTGCAATCGTTTAATGCATAAATGGGGAGTGGTGGACTCGCCTCTCTGCAGCTGTGGTCAGGCCCAAAACAATCGAGCACATTGTTGAAATCATAACTTTCCATTTTCCACCAATTCACGTGTCGGCGAAATGAAAATATTCGAATATTAACGGACGACTGTATCAATAATTATTATTATTGTATTATAAAATAAAGCTGCCACGGGACAACGGGGACGGGCGCGGCTACTGTTGTAGGTGGGAGGAGGTCGGAAAGGCGGATACAGAACGGAATTTAATGTATATCTGTAAGCAGCGATAAACCATTGCAAACGTAACAACGATTCTGAGCGGAGTTCAGTTGACAGTGATGCATTGTCAACGATAAACAATATAAACACCGGTCGTATTACGGTAAAATAATTAAACGGGCATTACGCACATGTTCTTTAACAATATTCGTTTAACATTGATCCGGCCATCCCGGTTTTGCCACGAGAGTGGTGGATTTATTATAGACCGAACGACTTGGAGCATACAAAGACAAATATCGCGGGCATAAAACGTGGCGAAAAACGGGAAAATGATTCGACGCGAATTTAAACAGTTTTTTAGCGGCGGATCGACCGCGTCGCGATGTGGCGGCACGGATTGATGAGACGCCGTGCGCCGCGCGGGAAACCGAGGAAACGGGCCAACGGGTCCGTTGGGCGTTACGAATTTGTCGTCGGCGGTCACACGCGGGGCGACCTTACGGGGACGCCGTCAAGAGCGGGAGCGCGGGCCGTTCCGCGGCAGTGTGACCACTTTCAACGACGCGGCGTTTCGCGACGGCGGGCGGTGAACGTGCTCCGGGGTGCACTGCATTCGTCCGGTAATCTCGCCCCGCGGTTGTGTATTGGCACCGGAGATGATAAGCGCGGTCGTGGATAACAACGTCGCCGAATCGTGATCGCAACCCCGGGGAAAGTGTCGTTCGTTCGGCTGTCACACGTTTTCAAACGTTCCCGACGTCCGCCCGTTGCGGTTTTTGAGCGCCGCGTTCCGTACGCAGTCCGCGAGTGTTTGCGGTTAACGAGACGCCGGGAGCTGTTCCGTTCGCGGGAGATCGGGAAATGACAAAAGTAATGCGGAAAACGTAACGCGTAACAAGTACCCGCGTCGATTATTTCAACGTAACGTATGCGCCTGTTTTGTATATTGTACGGGTGCGTACTCGTGTGCCAGTGCGCTCCGGTGTTTCGGGCCGAAGTCGCCGCGAGGATGCCCGTTTCGGTTTGTGCCCCGGGGGCGGGGGTGGTGGGGGGGGGGTTGGCTAGCGGTAAATATTGCGGACGATAACGAATCGTCTACGGTCGTTGTTTAGCGAATATTGCGTTTTTTGCTGTCGATACGATTAACGATAACGATTGCCGATGGCCGTCGGCGTTGTGGTTTATTTCCAAAAAAATCATCGCAACGCGCCACCGTGTCGAGAACACCGCAATAACGTGATACGCGATTTCTGTTCGCGAACAGGTTGGCCGTCCGGCCAAATAAATCGCGCGGGAACCGGTTGTACAATTATTTCGGGTTACGTTGGGACGGGCGGAGCGAGAAACCCACGGTTATATTGGAAAGCCGAACGGTGTGGTGTTCCATGATATTCTTGCGGGAAACCCCACTTGTGTTTTCTACGTTGAGGTCCCGCGTCCCGTGCGACGCCGACGAAAATAATAAACGACGGACGTTCCGGCGACAATATTTGATAAGAAAGCCAAAACTAGTGGTTCCCAAACTACGAAAACATTGCTACTCGGGCGGTGGATAGGCAACGAATATGAAAAAAAAAAAAAAATAAATAAAATAAAAAAATTAGCGCTACGAAGTCAACCGAAACGCGTTAAGAATGTTGCGAAGCGATGTGGGTATTTTTCGATTTCATCGATGTATACAGATTTCTCACGGTTTTTGTTGAGGAAAAATCCCGGCGTGCGCCGTTGTTGACCGCGTACCGGGTGATCCATTTTAGTGGGTACGTTCATTATTATCTCGTGTCACCTTTAGCCGGAATTTGTTTTCAAGACCGCTTAACAAACAAACTGCTCTATAATTTTACATTTGTATTATTTTTCGTCGCCCTTAATTTCGGCGGTAAAACCACTATCTGTTTTCGATTTTCAAATAACAACCCACATTGAAAATGCCGTTAAACAGATGCGAGCATTTGTTAAAATAAATGTTGACGTTTTTAATTTATTTCGAGCCGTTGACGAGATATTCCACATGTAAGTCTGGGTTGTCATTCGAAAATCAAAAGTAGTTAGCGGTTTTACCCACAAAAAAATAACATAAATACAATATTGTAGAGCGACTTGTTTCGTAAATGTTCTAGCAAAAAAAAAAAATCGTTACTTTCCGAAATAATTAATGAGTGTACCCACTTAAACGGATCGCCAGATACAGCTGGTTAGGTTAGGTATTTTTCATAATCCTTTTAATTGTTGTGGTTTCTATGATGTATTTTTGTTAATAAATTTCTTTTGAAATACAGCCAGATGACTTTGCTGACCGGGTGGCCCGGCTGTGCCTGGAGAAGTTCGACGGTCTGCCAGACAAAGGCAAACCGTTGGCCGGCAAAGAGTGGACGCTCTTGTCGGGCGTCGTCGAACGGCGACGGTCGGACGACGGCGGTGACCGGTTGACGGTCGTCGCGTTGGCCACCGGCACCAAGTGCGTGGGCGCCGGTAAACTGTGCGCCAAAGGCACGGTAATTAACGACAGCCACGCAGAGGTAAGTACTCCGATATGGGAACATATAAATCCTTTTATTATACGCCCGAGGCTCGACGACTACCTATACGTACAGTATAGATTTGTTATTTTTATGCCTCGAATTTTCCCGCGATTTTCTACCTATTTAGCCACGTTTCAAAACCGAGCCAAAACCTAACCTTTCCCACCAGAAAAAAATAAAAAAAAAACCGATTACCTATCGTTTTTTAAAACGACATAACCGTGAATTCGAAGAAATGTTTCAAAGACCGGACATCGCTAAAGTAATATTAAAAAAACAGGCTGACGTGAGCGGGACACGGATGACGGAAAGTAGGATCCATAGTAAGATCAACCATCGTAGAGGACCCGTCCGGGAAGATTACGTTGGGGTTTCAAAACCGAGCCAAAACCTAACCTTTCCCACCAGAAAAAAAAAAAAAAAAAACTGAACTAAACGCGGCGGAAATTTGCGGCATAGAAGGAACAAATGTATACCTACTAATTGACAGCGTATTTCATCACGCATTTTTTTTTTCTTGATTCATACCGAAATCAATGTTAATTCATCGCGATCAACAAATGAAGTTAACCGTGCTAGTATCAAGTGTGTTTATTTGCCTTTGTAGTCCCCTCCTCCCCCCCCAAAAAAAAAAATGCCGAGATAAACAATAATAAAACCGATGTCTCGACGTATGTTGTTAGTATTAAATTTTATTAGGAAAACTGTCGGACTCGTTAAATTGTTATCAAATCAATTATCGCCGACAAATCCTTATATCTTTAAACGTACATTGCGAATAACTCTGTGCGCTTATATACCTCGGCTTTTACTGTAACCGAAACAATTTTCCGAGAAAAACCGACTTACTAAAAATCCGCATCTTTTCACGTGGGTAATGAAAAAAATCTGAGCGTTTTTACCAACCCAAAAGGCGTTTCCCGAGAAAATGTACACGCATCGGTTACACAGTAAAACCAATAACTTCTTCGTGACACTTTGAGTCTGCGTAGAAAAGCGAAATCTACCGCCGTGTGAAGTCTAGAAAACCCACGTACGACGCGAATACCGTTTTTCAGGTGTTGGCGCGCAGAGCCCTGTTGCGGTATTTTCTCCGGGAGATCGGGACGGCCCGCGACGGTCGGCCGTCGATATTCGCGGCGGCCGACTCCGGCGACGGCGGACGTTCGGCCGAAAACGTACCGCGGCGGCCGCCGCTGAAGCTCAGCCCCGGCGTCACGTTTCACTTCTTCTGCAGCCACACCCCGTGCGGCGACGCGTCCATATTTCCCAAGTGCGGGCCGCTCGACGTGCCGCCCGGGCGCAAGAGGTCGGCCGCGGACGACGGCGGGGAGGCGCCCAAAAGACCCAAGACCCGCCCCGAGGACGTGCACCGGACCGGCGCCAAGTGCCTGACCGACGAAACCAGGCAGGACGCGCGCTTGCCGGGCGCGGGCTATCACACGGTCGGCGCGGTCCGGACCAAACCCGGCCGAGGCGACCGCACGTTGTCCGTGTCTTGTAGCGACAAGCTGTTCCGGTGGCAATCGTCCGGCGTACAAGTGAGCGCTATTTCATTGCCATATCGTACCGCGCGTACACGCGTTGGATTTCCGTCGCCCGCGGTTTTTCGGATTACAGAACCCGCGGTGCCAATTTATTAACGACCGTCTTTTTAAACGCGTGCGTTTTTTTTTTTTCGTATAGGGTGCCTTGTTGTCGCTACTGATAGAACCGGTGTACCTGTCTTCGGTGATCGTGGGCGGCGGTTGTCCGTACTCGGAACGGGCCCTGCGCCGGGCCGTGACGGACCGGGCCGACGACGGCGGTTGCCCGTCGTCCGAGGACGGCCGCCGCCGTGACGCGCTGCAGCTGATGCGGTCCGCGTTGGAATTCGAGCACGCCAAACACCGGGCGGACGCGGCCCACAGCAAGCCCTGTCCGTCCAGCGTAGTCTGGTGGCAGAGCGACCCGATGAAAGACGTACACGCTGCCGGGTGAGTTTATAACCGATTCAAAACGACAATAAAATAATAATAATTATAGCCCGCACGCAGTGGTGGCGCCAGGAACTTTTCCCCGTGGCGGACCGAAGGGAGGCCGACACATGTTAGGGCAGTCACGGTCGCACGATAGTTAAAAACACGGGGGGGCGGGGGGTAGACAGGGGCCGAAACGTCCTTAATTTGGACTCACCACCTCCGACCCTCCGTATATAAGTACAGTAATAAAAAATTGTTTATTCAATCTTCTGAGGTCTTGACCTCCATCCCTCCTTGAAAAATGATAGTTGCCGTTCATCGAACCGCACTAATTATAAAACGTAAATAATCTATAGCTGTGTGTGACGTGTGTATAATTTAGGAAAATTTGACCCCGAAATTACACGTGTGTTCTGTTTACGTAACGATTCTTAAAAAATAAGAATTCAAACTGTTAAACTAAATCAAAAATTTTGGGCGGGCCATAGTCCGCCCGTGCCCGTCTATGACACCGCCACTGTCCGTACGTTCCTTAAATTTTGTGATATTCATTCGGGCGATGACACCGGAGACGAGTCACGGGTTTTTCCTTTTTAAATTTAAAAATTTCCGATGGTGTTTAATTGTTTTGTTACCAACCACGTGTGTTATAAACTCAGAGTTGGCGGTGTTTGGAATTTACTCAACAGTATGCGGTACGTGTGAGACGATTTTACATACATCGGTTTTACCCGGTATACCGCGGTACCACAGTATTTTGTATGCTCGGTAAATACCGTTTTCTGCAGATAAAAACCAATATTTTGGTGGGTAAATTTATTGCTGGGCGGGTTCAAAAAACTATTACCGATATAGGCATTATCATTTTATAGTTAGATTTGATAAGGCACTACCTATATCACGCGGATAAAAACAGCAGGATTCTCAACGTTCAATATTCGCTGTTGTACTAATATAAAACGCTGCGACTTCAAAAAAATTTCAAGAGTTTCTCTATAGGTTCGCTGTATGTCAGGGCGATTCATATCAGTATGAAACTATGAAATTATAAAATTTACAAATTCACAACAATCATAACTTTACGGTATTCAATTTTGACTCGTTGAGAATTCTGTTCTTTTTATCCGTGCACTATGTTAATGAATAAGTTATGCCGCCATTTCGTGACTCATTTACCAATATATCTACAATGATTATGAATAATTATGGTTATAAACGCGGCAATTTTATATCTGATACGTTATTTAATATTTTACTTTGTAGTATAGACATATTTAACATATATTTACACAAGGTATTTTTAAAGTTTTTAAATGTCGTGTTTAAATTCCCGTGAATTATCTAAAGTACGGTTATAACCGATACTACGGTATTTACAGAATAGACAGTATACCGGTGTTTTTAAATATACCCTATAAATGACCCGACCGAAGTCTTCTCTCAGTTGAACTTCAATACATATATTATCGACTGTTTTTTTTTCCCCCTACGATAGTTGTCACGAAGTGTTGGTAAACGGCCGGAAACAAGGCGTCACGAAAAAGACGATGGACAAACCGAGCAGCTCGTCGGCTCTGTGCAAAAAGTCCATGTTGGACGCATTCAAAGGTTTACGGAGACCGAACGACGATGAAAAAAATCCGTATTACACAACGAATACTACTTATGGTCAATTGAAGTCGGAGGCCACGACTTACCATCGCCTGTGGATAGCCCACAAGAGTTTGTTAGGGTGTTGGACAGAAAAACCCGAAGGACTGTTGGATTTCACGTGAAGAAGTGGAGTTAAACGAGAACAGAACGCTGAAATATCACTAATTACAGTGAGGATAATGATAGCTACTTTTGTTTAAATCTATAGAAAATATGGGTAAAATTGATAAAAGACAATATATACTGCATGGTGATTTTTAAATTTTTTAAACGAACAAACAATTTTCTCAGAGGATTTTTAGTGAATTTGATTTCTGTACTTTTTAATCATTATTGAATTTATTTTATTATTATACATTTTGTATCCCTACTCTATATAACTTTAATAAGTATATACTTTTGTTTTTCAAACAGGAATTCCCATTTTGGACTGCAGATTCGAATAGAGGATATTTTTCTAGAAATTTTGATATGCATAACACTAATATCAGATTTAAAGTTTAGAGCTGGTTTAGAATTATTAAACTAACTACCGTGTGATACAAGCGTCAGAATACAATAGTGGACCATAATAGAGGGAAGTTTTCCGGCAAAACGGTTTTTGCAGCACATTGGGGAGGCAAATAGTAGAATGACAGTATCGTTCACAGAAGGCGGACTGGCATGGGTGGCAGTCTATGTGTTATCAGATTGGTAATAGAGTAAACGTCTTGAACCCATGACAATAGCTATTGCCTTGACCTTAAGTCACAATATAATATTTGAAACAATTGATACGTTATTATTGTAGTATGTTCAATATTCTGAATACTATATTCAAAATAATTTTCAAGTATTATGAACATTTTGAAAATACTTTTTTTCAAAAATAATTAATATTGTATTCCGAACAATTTTAAAAATTTTTTTTTTTCGGAAAACGCCTTTCACAGTTATGATAAAAATGAACAGATTTTTTGCTTTTATTTATGGTACTGATTTAAAACATTTTTTGAAACAACCACCAGTTAAAAATATAAAGGATAAACATGTTACCTAGATCATATAATACCTATAGTTTTCTTAAGTCATCTGAATCTAATCTTGAGTACATTTTTTAACATGTTGTATTCCTAAAATATTTTATAATTATTTACGATTATAATATTTTGAAAATACTATTGTTGTAAAATATTAGCATACATATTTTAAATACTGTTTTTGTATACATTCAAATATTTATTTTTAATACTTTTTAAAATAGTATATTACCCAAATCTGTTATTTTATATCAATTTAAATATATTTTTAACCATACTTTTTTCAGATTGCTCAATATATTCATACACAAACTGGATTTATTTGCAGTTTTTATTATTTTATTTTGTTAATTCTATTATTTTATAATTGTCATTAATAATTTAATTTTTGTTATAGTTCAGTTTTTTTTTTGTATGTAAACAACTTTTGTTTATTACTATTTTTTATAGCAATAAAAACAATTAAAAATAATATTTAATCAATTTTGTTTTTACTGAAATTTATTGCAATTTGTTGATACTATTATTACCTATGTAAATTTATTACATATTACATTTATTTATTAAAGTATACCCTATATACTTTTTGTATATTTCATCCAAGAAAATCATATTATATTGATAAATTGTGATATATATTTAAATTTAAAAAAAAACAAAGTATTATAATAATAGCCCAATACAATATTTAACATAATATGTGTAACATTTCATTGAGACTCAAACGATTTCCGTCTTAAAGTAAGCAGTAACAATTGATCGTCACATAGAGCTCTCATTAAAACCTGTATGATAACGCGTAATATACCAGTAATACTGAATCACTCAACTGGGCAATTGCGTATCCTGGGATGTCTTACGAACGTCATAGGATCAACATAAAATGAACATTGTAAATCACAAAAAAACCTCTCTGTGGTTTCTCCGAGACTACATTACATTTATGGGAAAATACTACTCATGTTTGAATCTCAATTTAGGTATGTGCTTATTACGTTTTTTGGATAAAGGTGAAAATGAATAAGGCTATCGGTATTTCGATTTTCTTCGTTTCACAATGGGACCCCGCATCGATAGTTGGAAAAATATTATAATAATATATTGACACATTTAGCTCCTAATGTTCGAGGCGTGTTCAAACAAGACAATGTCTAAAAACCTGAAATAGTTGAAAGGAAAATATGATAGCAAATTAATATATATATATTTTTTTTTTTTTTTATTTGATCCTAATGAAACACGGACTCGGTTCACGTCAACGAAATAGAGATTAGGAGAGTCAAGGACGTTACGAATGGGAGGACGATGGATTTTTATGATCGAGAAACAACCGGTGATAAGAATAAAACGTCGTTTTTTTTTTTTTTTTTTTTTTTATAATAACATTTAGTAATATTTTGAGCATTGTAATGAAAAACTACACAATATAATTAATATGATACATTTGTTTGCATTTTTTTTTTCCTTTGTTTTTTTTTTTTTTTTATATAATATAATATTTACAATATTTTTGGTTTTTTGTTTTTCCAATTACGCGTTTATATAATATTATATAGTATTTTACGTACAGTATTATTGCATACACGTGAATAAAATAAAACTCGCTGCAGACTGCAGTACAACGCGTATTATACTATATACGACCTATATCGATTAATTAGGGGGGGGGAGAGGGGGTTACAAATCAAAAACTATATATTTGAGGCTAGACATATCAGAGGCCGTATCTGGGGGGGGGGGCAGACAGGGGATCAAAGTATTGATATTTTTAATCGAGATAAATGCTAAACATGTCCGTAACAAAAAATAATGATACAGATTTAATTTAAAAACCCCTCCCGACAATCTGGTCCAACTACGGCCCCATATACGGTATATCACATAAATTTAATTTCATTGTTCCGTAAATGTAAAATAACGATAGTATAATATTACGTGTTCGAATGAAAAATAATACTATTTTGAAATATCTCTCGTATTTCGTATTTTAATTTTCGCCGAATAGTAAAAAATAATATAATATAAATGAATTAAAAACTAAAAAAAAAAAAAAAAAAAAAAAAAAAAAATGATTTGGCTCTGGTAAAAATAATTATTTATATGTACACGATTAAACAATTTTTTTTTTTTAAAAAAAGAAAAGAAAAAAAAACAATTATCTTATAAATTAAAATAATAATAATAATAATAATAATAATTAATTAATCAATAATAATGTGTTATATAAACGAAGATCATACGTTAATAATATTATGGCAAGATACATTATTGTAATTATTATATCATATTCATTTTATTGCTAATTCTTAAGTCGTCTATATTAACAAGACGGAGTTTGTCGTTTAATTTTTCGTAATTATGTGCGTATGGTTTTTTATTATTATTATTTTTTTTTCTTTTTTGATTTTCGTCGCTTTGCGTGCAATATCGACACACGCGATACTGTAATTTACAATAATTTTGACATTCCACTATAATACGCTACTACAATAAATTATTTTTCGGAATTAAAAATTAATAAAGAAAACAAAACAAAAATAAAAAAAAAAAACCGCGTTTCCGAGACGTTTTTTTTTTTCTTTTGATTCATCGGCGGAGGATGGAATTATTTCGGAAAAACAAAATTTGTTTCGATAGCGAGCAAGCTGATCATTACCAACTAACCGAACGTTTACAGGTTTTTCGTACGATCGTAAAAAAATGTTTTTTCCGAAAACCGCATACAATATTATATTATATTATGGTACGTAATATTATACATATTATTTAAGTACGATGGCACATGATAAGGGGCGGGAATCATTTAAGATTTATATTATAATATAAATTTCGAGACTTAAAAAAAAAAAAATAATAATAATAATAATAATAATAATAAAATAATAATATTAAAACGAAAATTAATTTAAAAAAAAAAATAAAAATAAAAAAAACTAACCTATAATACGTTGATACGTATCTGCATTTATTAATAATATGCGCGCGCGTACGTATATTATACTGTACAATATCGTTAAATATTATATAATTAGGTATATATTAAAAAAAAAAATAATAATAATAATAATATTAATTATAATAAAAATCAATTACGATTGTCCGAAAAGAATAAACGAAATACTATTTTTTATACCGTAGGTATATTATTTACAGGTATGACGCGATAAAAATATTATGGCTGGCGTGTATGTATAAATATTTTGTTGTCACTTTCGGGCACGTAATTTTTTTTTTTTTTTAACAGCCGCATTTGTATACAAAAAAAATAAAAATCTTTTTTTTTTTCAAATAATATTCTAATCGTATGATAGGAGGTGGGGTGTGGGGTAGGGCTGGCGGGCGGTCAAGAGGTCACAACGATCGTCGACTAATCTCGAATCGTCAGATTCAGAGATCGCCGCGAAAATAATGCGGTCGTCGTACTACTGCTGCTGCCTCCGTTGCTGCTGAGCATGTCTACTGCTGCTGCTGGTGATGCGCCCGCCTCGACCAGGCTCATTTTTTCAGTTCCAGCCCGACCAGGTCTTTGGGTTTCTGGTCCTGTTGCTGCAGTTGGTTGGCTTGCTGCTGCTGCTGTTGCTGTTGTGACGACAGGCTGTTGCCCGACGGGTACACCTTGTCCAGGTGTTTCAACGATTCCGACAGAAAATTCTGGAAGAAAATATAGTAACAGTCAGTTATAAGTAGTAATAATATTTTGGGATGTGTATATGTGAAATCCGTCTTTCGGAATCCACCGAGCACCAAGACCGAGCGAGATATTATACATACAGACAACGATCGAAGCAAACGTTCGTGTTGTCGAAGAATTTAATATCGTTTGATATAAAAAAAACACAAATGTGCCTTGAAGTTTAAAGAGGCCAATTGTTTTTTGTTTCAAACACTTTGATGCGTATATAACGCTAAATACGATTGGATTTATTCTCTATTTTAATTAGGGAGCATTTGGCAGGGTAGGGAAACAAATTTGAAACAAAGCGTTCAAATAAAAGATTAAACGATTTTATTAATATGAGAAAAAAAAATTAAATTAAATTCACTTTAAAGGAAGTCACCGATTCTCTTAATATACCTATTATTATATTGTAGTCGACTTAGACCTAAAAAACCAGATAAAACTGTAGGAATTTCAATTTTAAAATAAAACGGATTATGATTCTTCAGGTTCTATAATAGGGCGTGTTAGAAATATAAATTCAATATTTTAAAGGAACCGTAAACACGATATTTGATAGTATTTTGTCATTTATTTGCGGTAGAAATAATTGAAATTGATTGAACAATTCAACACGGTTTAGCCGAGGTTTTCGGTCAGTAGATCAGTGGAAAAGTTTTATCGTCAGGTCAGTTTTACGGTTAGGTAACGTTAAACGCAAACAGTTTGTGTTTAAAAAATCGGAGAGCATATCGGAAACCCGTCACCAATACCCTGTGGTTTGTTTTCCGACCACAATAATCTCAATCGAGGAGTGTTTTACTAATTATTCTATTTGTTTGTTTCTGTAACAACGCCGCCGTACCGATTTCGCGTATCGGCCCGAGCGGACCAGACAAATCTTTCCGGGTGTAACAATATTCCCGAATAAAATTGCAACGAAACGCCGGACGATTGTTTGCATGACGTACCGTCAATAACGGCGGAGTCGCCCGCGCGGGCCGTGCTGTTTCCGGCGCGCGCCCGACAACCCGATCGTATTGTTATCATCGCAGTAATATTCTAACCGGCAACGTTAGTTAATAATTATTATTGATTTGCTGATCGACGCCGTATTATCGATGCGAGCTATCGTGTCGTACCGAACCGACGTTAGAGGAGGCGTCTACCGTTTACGGGCAGCCGTTGGTACCGTCTCATCTTGAAAAAAACCGCAGTAAACGCGTCCGCGAACAATGCGCGATAAATACCGCGGCTGCTTTACGAACGAATATACGGTAGGCGCGTAATACTGGTATTATGCGATGAGACGGCGGCAGTGCCGTGCAGTACGTACGTTAGGGTTTAATTAATTTCACGTCGATAAAAAAAAAAAAAAAAAAAAACAATATCGAAAGACAATGGACACCACCTATCGCGGGCGTCTGTTACGGGCCGTCATACGAATATATCGTCGAATAATAACAAATTGTTTTCGTCTCGAACAAACGATACGGGAAGACACTGCGGTATAATGTATAAAATATACGACGGTATGACGACGAAACACACGGGAGAGGGGGGGGCGAATGTCCGGAGCAGGGGCGAAACGAATCTAAAACAATCCAGAAGCGACCCATAACCCACTGTATACCCATTGCCCACCCCCGTCGATATTTCCCAATATTATCAATATTTTCACTTAATTTTACTAAATTAGTCGTAAACAAGTACTAACGTTTAATTATTTTCTTATTAAGTATCCACCTAATCCTCAATTTAAAATTGAATCGAAATGCAATCACGTATTTTCAAAGGTCGCGTTCGTTTTGCCACTGGCCCGGAGTAAAACAAAATGTCCAGAGTCAAAAATGATGAAAGTTAAAAATTCTAATATCATATCTATACATATATATTATTTTTGAGTTTTGATATTTTTCCCACTCGGATATTTCGGTAGAATTCCAGCGACGGACTACGGCGATGAAAGCGGTAACACAAGCAGAGCAATTTTTTAAAATTATTTAGGAAACTAAAACTAAAAAAAAAAATGTCTTAAAACTATCGAGTTCGTATACATTAGACCGCCATCAGAATATTTAAAATAATTCAGTTTTACTCAATTCGACGCTTACAGTTTTTTTTTTTTTTTTTGATTCGGATATATAATATTAATCTTACTCCTATTTCAGTAATCACAAATGTTTGCGGAGTTTTCCCGTTATTTTGACCAGCATTTCGTTGAATCATGTTATAAAAGTTATTGCAGAAGTCACGAGGATCATTTCCTATATCGGAAATAATCAAAACGTACGTATATAAATGTCGTCAAAGAGGTATTGAAACTAGTGTTTTTAGTGATGCGATATGTCGGGAGATTCGACAATTTTTCAAATGTAAAATATAAATGCACCGATACTGTCGCATTTTTTCAAGCACTGTGCGTGAAACACGATATTTGGAATGGTTTTTTTTTTTTGTTCAAAATTCAAAATCGGATAAAGCAACGGAAATACTGTCCGAGTCTCGGTGCGTTTTGGGGTATGGAAATCCGCGCGATCGTCTGATCCGCGGATTTTTACCGACTCACGGAGTTGGAAAAATCCTCTGGACTCACCTGTATGGCCGTGAGCGCGGCCACTATTGCGGGACTGCCGAATCCGTGCGATATGAGCGAAAAGTGCGTCAGGGGACGCTGTATGATCGGGTCGAGGATATGCTGAGGCCTGGTGTTGCACAGCGGCGATCGGTCCTGGTTCAGCAGGTCCATCAGCTCTTTGGTTACTTGTCTGCGAAAAGGAAAATAAACACCGTGTTACTATATACAAACGCACGCACACACACATAATAATATTTAAATATCTCTAGTCTTATCGCGATACGGTTGGACGCGGCGGTGTTTTTACATCGAAACGAGTTGAAAATATATATGCGTGCAGGCACGCTGACAGTTTGATGTTTTTGAAAATAATTATTCTCCCGCGAGACGCGCGCAACATCGCCGTAATAGACAGTGGCAGACGGCCGACGCATTAAGATCTGGTCGACAAGACGTATTAAGAGAATATTATTATTATTATTATTATTATACCTGCCTACCGCGATCTGTCGACTGTCTACATTGCGTTATCCTTACACGGGTATTCGATTTACATACTATTATTTGCGTACATTATTTACGGTAATTTCCAATGTCTGCAGTCCGAGGGTTTCGCGGCGCGGGAAAAAGTTTCTAAAAAATCGCGCGCACTACGACGCACTTTGCGCACTACAAAAGTTCAGCTGTGCATCGCGAATTGAATTAAAGTGTCCGCCGGTCTGTACCTGCGTTTTTATTATAAACAATTATTATACATTAACTATGCCGTTAGTAAATTCAGTGGCACAATTAAACGGGAAATAGGGGGCTCAGCTCCCTCTGGATCGTCTTAAGGTCCCTCAATTTTATTTTTAAAACATCCCCTTGGTTGCTCCACTGTATTATGGTGGGGCCCAAGACCTTCCAAGGATTCTCAACTAATTGCGCCACTGTTAGTAATATAATTCAAATACATGACGCGTAAAAGTCAGAAAAAAAATAGCCACTGCTGCTGCGGATGGATGTGCCACTGTTGTAGGTGTATTGTAGATAAGACAGGGTATTTTATAGATAAATTTAATTTATTTCTGTGTTCGCAAACGAAAAAATGATTTTGAACTTCCAAGTTCGATTCCATACGTTAAACGCGTGTTTTCAAATGCCGTGATTTTTACGATGTTCATAAACAATTGAACTTTAAACGCTTATAAATAAAAAGAATCTTGACTACAGATTTTCGATGTTCTTATATAGAGTCATAAGAGCAAATGATGGCGAACCTTGTATCAAATTTACGAATTTAGCGTGAGAAATGTGTAGTTTTTCAAGGCGTTTTTATCACTCACTTTGTTGCGTGTATAAGTTCTTTTCTCCTGTAAGACTCGGTCGGATCGCTCGTGTGCGGTCTGCTCAGGTACTCAGCCACTTGTCGGGCCGGGAATTCTGTTTCGCATACGTACCCGAAGTCCCGAGCCAAATGGATCGCTTCACCTGTAACATTGAAAAAAAAAAAACCATTTAACAAAATAATAAAATAATACTTATAATATCCATTATATGCACAAGATTTTCCGTATGTATTAAAATCATTCGCCCTTGAAATATCTATAATAATAATAATAATTAGACCGACCGTCGTAAAGAGTTTACATTTCTTTTTATTTATCAAGCTCGCATATAATATAATAGCGTCGGTTTTCGTGTCCAACGTTTAATTCTCGCACGCGGGCATAAGCGTGCGCAGATCCTCTCGACCAGAGGGTGACAACTCTCTTCGAAATCAATATACTCGGCACAAAATCGAGGGCTCAAGTGCCCATAATATTAATTTTGTATAAACTTAGTATTTACTTGACGAGGACTTGATTCGTAGAGGCGGGATAAACCTCCGAGCTCGACCTATTCGCGCTAATCTATACAAAATCAAGAGTACGGTGGAGTTAAATGTATTGAAAAACGCATATAGATAATCTAAAATGCATAAAAAAAAAAAAAAAAATACTTAGGCGAATAATAATCTCGCGGGAGAAACAGCCGCCTCACTTACATCCTCCGTGCGCACGCTTATATGTATAAAGTACACGACGTGTGTACGACGTAAAAGTCGTCCGGCGTAAATTCTATTAAATGAAAATAAACTAATACGCGCACGAACATCGCATAATAATTGATACGGCGTATTTGTACGTTATGCGCGCACTTAAACTCGTGCGGCGTTTGCGAAACTCGTATTTCGTGTTATATATGTACTCAGGCGTAGATATATAATATGTATGCTGTATATTTATTGCATTTTGAAAGAGTCGTAAAAACCGATATTAATGTACTATTGTATTGCCCGTGTATAATGTAATAACATATAGCTGTATAATTATTACGCGGCTAGAGTAAAATGCGAGAAAAAAGAAGAAAAAAATAAGTAAATAACAAGAAAATAATCGAAGCTGTTGACGCATTGTTTTACGGCGATTTGGAAAAACGATTTAATCAAAATGCATCTTGTTGGTTCACGGGTTACCCTGGCGAGACGAGTTATAATCGTTTCATTCGGCCGTCACGGACAACGTATAGTGCCGTTTCCGAAAGAAAATTTATCCGGCCAACAGCGAACTATACCGCGCAGTTGGGGACAATATCACAGGGTCGGAAACGGGGACGCACGTTTACGATTCGAATTTGTTTCGTTTCTGTTTTTTTTTGAACGGAATCCTATCGATTCCGGGAAATACCGGGTAAATCGGCTGTAGTGGCACATAATACCTACATTAGTGTTCGCGTGTATTCGATGTTGGAACCGGAGAGTTATAAACACAAATAGGATCGACGGCATACTTGAGAATTGTCGTTGAAAATACGGCGCGTTCATTTTAACAGTAAGCATACGAAAACCCGATAGTGTTTTTCATTGTGGCCGAAACGAGCGAACTTCGGAATCGGTTACCGAGTTGACTAGAATGACTTTTTTTCGCGAGTATATCTGCGCCCGTGCGGCGATTTCATTGGCCGTCGAGCTTGTCGGAATACCGAGTATAATGCACATTATACACATTAAACGTCGGGTTTTTCATTGGTCCTCGACAACAACGCGCGTCCGTGTTGTACAATAATTAACAAAATCGATAGAAAAAAAAAGATGACGCATAATTTATAACAATGTAATATTATATTGTAGAAACGATAAATTAATTAAAAAAAAAAACAAATTAAATCGGTTTTTTGTTTTTTAGAAAAACGTCAAAGTATTCCAATTTCTAAATAGGTACGTTATCATAATGCGCAAGACAAATTGATTTTCCGAGAGAATTCAACACGTACCGAACTACCGATAGAAATCGGGCGCAAGTCGTTCGGGTCCCGACCCCGATTTGCATCCACTACGTTTGGGCACCGGTTATGCGCGCATGGTATTTAAATAGGTACTTTATTTAATACGCGCGTTTCGATTATATATCCGTCGCAAAAGCCTTTTGTGTACCGAATCACAATTGATATTTAACAAGCCGACAATACTGATTAAAAGTTGTAATTTACAATTTATTTCCCCCCTCCCTTCTTCCCCGCCCCAAATCTCATCGAATTTCTCCTTTTCGATTGATGAAAAATGTTATAAACATCAAATTTGTCTAAAATATTTACGTTTTCAAAAAGTTTTTACAATATAGGTTTTTTTTTCTTTTAAGTTCTTGTATATTACATTACTGACACTGTAAAATTCGGAAGGCCCTGATAAGTGTACACATAAAACTACGGCTATCGGATATTATTATTTTGATTCTCGGTGCCCAGACGTGTTGTACGAAATCGGATAAACGATTGCTACGATCAGTGTACTTATCACCGATAGTTTATCAGTTATTATCAGTTATTACTACTACAAAATCATCGCGTCTCGAAACCAACCGTTCGCGTAAAGCGTTTTAGCGTAGCCGTCATGACATCCGTTTTGGTACCGGTGAGTAGGCGCCCAAGTTCACCGTTCGCAACATTATAGTTGTAATGCATAATAAGCGACGTTATAAAACAGCCGGCCGACATATTATTGTGATACATGTACAGAGTTAACGTTAAAACGCGAATTCAATTCTATATTGTCGTGCATGGAGTTATTGTCGTTAAAAAGTAATGTTATTTATATTGCGTCTACCGCGTAGGTCTGGGGGATACGGGCGGCAAAACGGTTCATTAACCGAGCCCCGAAAGGAAAAAAAAAATATGTAATATATTACAGGTACAAAATGAAAAAAAAAAAAAAAAATAAAAAAAATACAACCGCGCCGAAACAATTTGCCAACAAGTCGCTTTCACTCGACCGTCGCCGCCGCCGCCGCCGCCGTTTATTTTAATTGCCAATTTCGCGGGGAACAATAAAGTTTAAAAACAAAAATCTCAATTATAAACAGAGAGAGAGAAAAAAAAAAAAAAAAAAAAAAAAAAAAAAGCGAAAGAAAAGAAATAATAACAATCGACGAAAAACGCGAATAATTAACGTGATTTTCTGTTATTGATTATCGTTGTTCGGATGGGTCGGTGGCGCCTCGCCGTCGCCGGTACCGAATGTTCTCGCGAACAATTCGGTCGCAGAAATGTTTCCCCGCTGCGGCCGGAAACGCCGCGGCGGACGATTGCAACACGACGCGGTATTCATTTCGCGGCTCCGGGTCGGGGCCGGGGGCTACACCCGTCCCGAATTCGTTCGTCTCCCGCACGGGCCAACATAACGCTGTAACGGTACGCTCGAACGCGGGCGCCGCGCGCTTATTGAAAAAAAAATAAAAAAATACGCCTTCGGGCGTTTCGAACCCGTCACTATTTTATCGGACTCGTCGAGCCTGTTTGGTTTTCCGAGATTTTTCCGAAAACCCACACGAAACGAAGGGACCGTACACGCCGTGCCTATGTTCGAACGGGTAGTTTCGAATCCGACGGTCGAAAACCTATTTTTCAATCGGATTCGTCGTTCGATAACAATACTCAATCCGCCGGTAACGCAAACAGTAAGCGCACTACAGTCGAGAAACTGCAATATTATCAGGCCGTCACCGATACGCGCCCCGCGCGCCACTGGCGTCACGTGACACCTCGAAGATATACACGTGTACACATTATACCGGGCGTTAAACAAACATTTTTTCGCCTCAATAATGTGTAAAACTTGATTTGATGATCAAACGCCAACAACAATGTCGACACTTTCAATGTACGGCGGCAAAACGAGTCGGTATATTATAGCGTTAAGAATGAACGTATTTCACGTAACATGACCGCGCTAGCGTGCAAGATACGTTTCGTCAGTAAAACCACTGGTGGGGGGAGGGCTGAGCTCCGGCCCAATATTGTCGACGGGAGGGTCGCGGTCCCGGAGCCTCCAACAGTACTCGGCGCCTGCGTTCTCAGATATAACGAGAAAGTATGCCGTAGAACCGTAGTGCCGAGTTATCGTAAAGCGGTTTGCATATATAATATACACATATATGTACAGGGTGACCGGGAATATATGTTACGGCAATTTTCTCACACATATAAATATGCGGAAAAACGGAGAAAAAAAAAACCAGACAACGGTCGTATTAAATATAGTTAGTGTGGTATAATCTAAGACCGTACGCGGTCTTGACATTGTAGTTGGACGCCCTTTGACGGTGAACGGGACGTTTGAGGGTCAAATTTTTTTAAACCCAAACGAGAACCTACGTTTTTTTTTTTTTTTTTTTTTTTTTTCTGGTTTTCGACGAATGTCAGCGGCCGACAAGCGTATTCGAACGGAAAACGCATTGTCCGAGAGCGATTCGAAGTGTGCACACCGCGAGATAGCGTCCCGTCGCAGCATCCGCGGTAGTATGTGATGATAAGCGTCGGTAACGTGGCGCGGGCGCTACGGACACTGCGACTATAAGCACTTCGTCGGAGAAAAATAAGAAAAGGCGCACGCGTAAAAATACGCCGATAAGACGCCGGCAGCCCCGAACGTTTTCGCCGCGATAATGTGCGCTCGGGAACCTGTAAAAGTCCGAACCGTGTCGCGTACACTATTATTATATACGTATTATGATGTACAGTATGTTGTTTTCGTCGTCGTCACACCGCAATGATATTAACACGGTGGGTCGTGTTAACGCGGTTTTGTCGTCGTCCGGCGCGGCGCCAGTTTTCGGTCGGCGGCGGCGGTCGACTTCAATATAAAAAAAAAATACTAAAAAATATTACATTATTATGTTATACAACGCGTTGCCGCAGAGGAGCCCGACGACGACGTGTGTGTATTATGTACGCGAGAGCGTGTGTACAGGCGACGGCGCGAGCAGAGGAGAGATACACACACACACACACACACACACACACACACACACACGCATACGCGCGCGCGCGCACACTGACACAATCGACCGTCGAAAATTGGTTTTCCTCTATTGTTACCACACGGGGGCATCACCGGTAGCATTGTCTTGGGGGCCGGGATACGACGACGCGTTCACGACGGGCGCCGCTAATTATTATTACTGTACGGTCGCGAGACGGAGCCGAGAGAGAGAGAGAGAGAGAGAGAGACACATACACACACACAGACAGAGAGAAAACTACTACTACTACTACTACTACTACTACTACTACTACTACTACCACTACTATACTACCACTACTATTACCACTACTACTATTACTACTACTACTATTACTACTACTACTAGAACGTATATCGCGTACGATATACTACTACACGCTCTGTACACGGAGTACGCGTCACGGAGAAAAGGCGGGCAAACTTAAATAGAAACGCACACACGCGCACGAATGTTACCTACACGGTCGACGCGTGTATTATGTGTGCGCTCTCGCGGTGGATCAGCCGCCGCGACACCGCCGACACCTATACCCGTGCCTATAACACGCATGCGTACGTATTATAGTGACGTTATTATCGCCGCGATATGCGTACTGCGGTATAATAATAATAATAATAATAATAATATCGTAACGATTAATTGTCCGAGACGGCGTTATTATTTCAATACGTTACAAAAAGGACGCCTCCTAGACGACGACAAACGGGAGCCACTCTCAATAATACACGTAATATTGTCTTCGCCGGAGCCTTTTGTACGACGATATACCCGCCCGAGGGTCGCGCCTTCCCGTATCCTCTTCGTTATTGTTGCCGCGGTGACGGCGTTACCGTAAACTTTTACTATATACGCCCGAACGTCAATACCAGCAAATGGTGGAACGATCCGGTGTTACACGCTCCGTGGCTGCCCGTGTTCAACGAGAGAGAAAAAAAAAACACCGTGTTTCCTCGACATTGGGATATCACTGCGGTCGACCGTGTTTGTCCGTAAATGCGTTCGAAAACGCCCGTGACAACCGAATCAATTAGTTATAACTGTTTTTCCCCCGTCCTTGTCACCGGCGATTTTAAATCAACAATAATAAAAAAAAAAAAAAAAAAATTCAAATTTTCGTTCCAATGACACCACCGAAAACCCCTTTGTCAAATGAATTCCCGGTTGAAATGCATAGAAATAATCTTGAAATTGTAGATTTTCAAAGCGAACAAAAGCAAGGAAGGAAAACAAAATTATTTTTATTCATTACCAACGAGGTAACTAAATAAATAAACAAAAATACAAAATAACACCTATACGGTTCCGAAACAATTTTTTCGTAAAAGTTCGCGTATTTTCCGGTCTGGAACGCGGTTGTACCGGGGAAACGGGGCATAGGCTCCGGGCGCAACTAACGCGAGAGCGCAAATGTTCCAACGAAAAGAACACGCAGAGTAAATTTTAATCCGTCGTATTTTAATTTTAGATTTCGAGCGGAGCGATGAAGCCATTCGCCGTTTAACGACGGTATAAAACGTTGCGTTCGTTTTTCTCGGATAACACTTTTCTGACGTTCGGATTATTTCATAATTCAAGATTCCTGACGACGGTTTTCAGTGATATTTTCGCAACTAAAACCGTGGTGGAGGGCGTTTTTCAGATTTCGCCCCGGGCACAATAATAATTGGTAGTTGTCCCGGTCCCGGTCTAGAACACCTAGTATGTATATAAATATTTGCTGCGTACTAAAATTTATTATTATTATAGTTGCTACGAATTCGACCGATAATATTTTGTGATTTTTTTTTTTTTTTTTTTAACATACGCTATATTATAGCCTCGATTACAATATGCGCGAGTGAAAAATGCCGCGCGTTTATTTCCGAGAAATAATAATATTTCCCCTCCGAATTTACCACCCGCAGATTTTCACATCGAATTTCCGACAGCGATTCGTATTAGTACATTATGTGTTCCTTCAAATGCGATTATGTAAGACATCTGCAGGATGACGAACGGAGCGGAATCTGCTGTCGTTTAAAAATAATTATCCGGTGCATGAAAAGCTCACGCACAAATCATTATCATTGTGACGTGTAAACGTTTATATTTTCGCACAGATTCCGGTAGGGGATTTTCGTTTGTTTTCGTTTTGGAAAACGCGTGTATATGTAGATTCTGAGTGGAACGAGGAATGTATTGGTTTTACAATGATGTTAGCTTTTATTTTTTTTTTAAGTGAACACTTTTTCTACCAGAAAGCATATTCCGATTATCAAGTATAGCACCTTTTCTGAAAGTAAATATTCTCTGTGGTGGTACTTTGGTGAGGTCATTTTTTGGAATTCTCATTAATGTTCGAGATCATGAGGAAAACCTCGGTCTTTAGATTAAAAAAGCCTGAAAGATTAAAAATAAGGTCGTCATTGACAACCGTTTTTATTTATCTTTTGTTATTATTAAGTTTTTACTATTTTAATCTTTTTTGTATAATTATTGTTGTCACGGAAACACACATTGTTATAATCATTTTACTATAATATGACATATACCATATTTTGTATTGTTGAAAACAACACTATCAACTGAACTCCGCTCAGAATCGTTTTTTCGTTGGCAACGGTTTATCGTTGTTTACATATATTAAATTCCCGTCCGTATTTACCTTCTTGACTTCCCACCTACAGTAGTGGCTGCATGCACGTGCGAAGTATGTTCGACCATTTTGTTTTGTTTTTTTTTTTTTTTAAATCGTATCACAATAATCTGCAATTGCAGCAGACTCGTAAGTTATAACTGATATAGGTCATGTAGGTATCTTTATTTCACTACCATTTCGCGGATTCTACTTTTAAAAAGTATAACAAATACTTAATTTTATGACACGATTATTATAATTTTCGTACGTAAATGGTAAACACAATAGGAAACAAGAAATTCTGAGTGGAATAGTGCGAGCCGTGTCTTTTCCCCAATTACCCATGGTAATCTGCGGGAATCGACAAATTTTCCGTTTGTCTTACGGTTTTCCCGTTCACTGAGAAATAACGACCATGTACAGTAATCAAAAACTGACCTCCGCAATGCGGCGCCGACTAAACGAAATTTGACTTTATGAAAAAGACGCTGCACGGCACTTGACGGTTGAAGAGAGATTTCCGGTAGAAAAATGTCGTTTTGCGGACACACGGCGAAAAGCAAGCGTCACAGTAAAACCAACACGCAATAAATTTCTCGCTGCACCCGGAATCTACGTGGAAAAACACTGCCCGCAGTTCTAATATTGTTATGACTGCGCGTATGCCGACGCGACAAAAAAGAAATCTTTAAATTTCGTTGTCTATACAAATAATGTAGTCGGCGGGCCGATCGACCCGCGATTCAAACGGTGCTTTTGTGTACGTGAACGCCGATCGTTTATTATTTTCTAAAGTTTTTTTTTTCCACCGTTTTTTGTAGAAATCGCGTGCTGTACGGCTAACTCGACGATAAACAATATATTGTTTACCTGTGCGTACAACAATATTATACAGGATGATCGATCGGCTCGCACCTACGCCGGGCTGTCTTTCGCAGGCACTCGCGGGGAGATTCACCCGACCGTAATATACGGTTTCGACTTTCAGCACGATGAAGACGCCGACGTCGTCGTCGGACGGCGTTTATTCTCCGTGCAAGAATATATATATATTATTTTCTAGTCGTCCGTACACGGGTACACCTATACACACACACGCGCGCGCACACACACACACACACACATATATTTATACATTTATATACATACACAGCAGTATAGGTTGTGTATAAATAATATATAACGACTCGGTCCGAGAGCGATAGAAGCGGGTAAACGACGACGACGACGACGGCCGATACGAAATCCGATAATAAATCCAAACTTTCTGACGTGCGCGGCGGCGGACGTGTAGAGAATAATATTATATTATTATTTACCGTAAATAATATTATATAAAATGTACTCGGATGTATAAATGTGTGCGGGAACGGTAATATATAATAATAATATCGTATAGCGGCGGTATAGAGTGGAGAAATGGAAAGCCGGTGGTGAGAGGGTTTCGTCAATTATTATATAGAGATTACTATTATTTCCTACCGTTATTTTATTTTATTTATTATTATTATTTTTTTTTTTTTCATATAAAATATTAAACGTATAATTCTCCGCGTACGACGGCGGCAGCGGCGGCGTACATTAAAAAAACCGGGTAAGTCACGAAACTCCGGTCGCTGAAAGTCGAGAATGATAATAATAATAATAATAATAATAATAAAAACTACCGGCAGCCGGTCGTATTGCGACTCGCGGTAAATGAGAAAACGTCGTCGGCTATTATTATTATTAATAATATTATATCCAGTCACGACGAGATGACAAAACGCTCGCGGTTTTTTCGCCGCAAGTTTTTACCCCGTATACCCGCAGACCGCGTTTGCGTGAACACGTCGTCTCGTGTCCTCTTCGCCAACGCCGTCGTCGTGGTTGTCGCCCGTAACGCAGTATTGCGTCGTAATTGTCGGTGTAGGCTACACAGACAGTCGCTGGTCGGCTCGTGTCCGCGCGTAAGACGGACGTGTCCGACAACACGCGCACCGTTGCGGGGCGAAGTTTCCGAATACGCCTGCGGAGTAGACCCGCGGAAACTCGCGGTCCGAGCGTCCCGCGACCACGGGAGCGGACGGGAGCGAACGAGACACCGTTGCCGCGATGGACCGCGATGTTCAGTGTTTAACCGAGTAAAACCGTATTACGTTCTGTACGCGAAACGTACATTTCCACGCGATATCACAACAACATCACACCGGCGTCTGTCATTTTTTTTACTTTTAAAAAATAATTTTACTCTGGCCCGGGTACAACGTATTCGGCGTAATCATAACCCAACGATAACAAAACAAAAAATAAAACCGAATTACAAAATCGTTGGCCGCATTGTAAACCCGAACTGTCTATCTTAGTATAATTTTAATTGTTTGATTACTACTCTACTTGCGATTTGCGTTTCTCTAAGAATCTAAAATCTCCGCCAAGACGCTGGGAAGGCGGCCGCCAACCGTGCCAAATCCTACCCCCTCCCGCTTTGTAGACACGCCTATGGCCGAGACTTTAAGAGGGCGTGATTGTGTTTTATTCGTCTTACAAACGCGCGACATAGCGAATTCGCGTCCAGCACGAACAACATTGCGCTGTTGGCTTTGATATCGGAGTGAATCGACCTAAAACTCAAAGGTATGAACTGCATTATTCGTGCCACGCCGGCGTTATTTTATCGATACTTCACACGTTCATAAGAGATACGAGGACGCGCGATTTCGCGATTTAATATCGCGTCTGTATCGGATTTAAAAATTAAAACATCGAAAAAATAGTGGCAACGTTGCACAACAGCAATGGTCCCGTGTTTAGAAATTTGATTAATTCGCTTTAACATGAAAACCGACTGCACAAAGTCGTCACTGTCTAACGGAAATCTACTGCGTCGTATACGTTTGTAAGACGGAGAGACGGCACATGCGGATATCGCGTCTCCGGTGTACGGTCAAAATATTATACGCGTTTCGTGTTTAATAAGCTGGTATAACGCGCGAACGGGTATACCAGACATAATACGCATCGGCCATATAGGAGAGAACGTGTGATTATAATAATATTGTGCGCGGAACTGGTTTCTCGGGGATAGTAAACAATAATAAACGCGCACCACGACGTGTGCACATATCATGGCGATTATTAAAAATAAAAATAAAATATGACTACACAGTCCCAATATTTAAGGGGTCACGTGTAGGCGATTCGAGCAATTTTTTGTTGAGAAAAATAACGAATATGTATCGACTCGAAGATGTTGGAATAATTCACTTTTATAAGGTGGCAGTATCGCGTGGCGAGTATCGCAAGTGACGAAACAGAAAAAATAATAATTTACCGTTTTTATACTCGTTATATATGAAAATTATCACGTATCTATTAATACGCGTCTCAGTAAATTTTACTAGAAAGAAAGTTTTTTTTTTTTTTTTTAACGATATTAAATACGTGAATATTTAAAATAAATTAATATTCGACCAAATGCCGGACGTGACGTTATTCGGGTTCGCGGAAAAACCGTTTCCGGACGACAATAATTGGCGCACCGCGGTTACATACGGACGGAGTAATAACAACAATTCGCCAAGTAGTTTGTTTTTTTTTTTTTTATTTATTTATGTTAACGAGGCGAGATAACGCGGTTGCGGCGACACGTCCGCGGTACCGTTTTTTTTTTTCGAGTCCGCGCACAGGGAGCGGCGGAGAAACCGAACGAAAATAATAATAATACGGACCGTGACCGGCATATAATCGTAAACTATAATATTATTATACGCGATTGTATGATTTATGCGCGAATAAAAAAAATTAAAAAAAAAAAAAAAAAACACCGAAACAGTCTCGTAATATACTCGTAAACATTATATTTTAATCGGTCGTATAACTTTAATATTATTATTTGCGTACAAATTCGGGGGCGCGGCGCCGCGTTTGACGGCATTTTTTCGGGGCCCGGTGCGATAAACACGGTAACGTCGCAGCGGACAGGAGTTGTAAAGGAAAGGCGGAAAAAAAAAAACGAAATTAAATTTAAAAAAATAGCGATAATAAATAACTGGACGTATACATAACGGGCGAGCCAGCGTCGTCGTGGGCGAGGAAAAGTGTGGATGGTTAAGATAAATATTAGGGGGCGTTATAATATGGCGTTCATATCCGCACGCTGCAACGATAAAATATCGCGAAACGAAATACGATTCTGAGCGCGGTCCGGTTAAACACGTGTGGATCAATTTGCGTTTCAAATCACCATATTGTATTCATTTTGACAACTATTCGGTGCTAATTGCAAGTCTTTACTACGATCTGTGTTTGTATGTCAGTGTTTACCTACTTCAACTCAATCAATTTGTGAAATCCTTAGAAAACTATTAAAAAAAAAGAAATCGATATTGTTAATAAAAACGATTGTGCTTGTGATCTTGCAAAAAATCCAACGTACAAACACGGATAACGCTGTTGTCTCGACAGAATTCTGATTCCTATTTACGGGTACTGAGTATACTGTTCTCCCGGGAAGTTTTTGGAAACGTGTCATTTTTATTGATAGTTACTAAAAAAGACAACTACCGGAAACCGTATTATCGTGTGAATATTCCGGTCGTCCCGCAGGTTTTTCTCGGTTCTCCGCCGTTATTCGGTAAGCTGTACAGAGAAACTCGAAAAAAACGACGTCCGCCCGTAAACGCCGCCGCGACTTTACAGAAAAAAACTCGCTACCGTCACAACGCGACGTACATCGTCACAGCCGCCCCCCCCCCTCTGACGCATTCCTCGCTATCGCCATAACATTGTAATATACTCTAAGAATTTCGAAAAAAAAAAAAAAATCGAAAATAATAACGATAAAATAGCGGACCGAGTGAAATCCGACGCGGGAGACCCGGAGGCCGAAAGTTGTATTATACGGCCGTGGGACACGTTGCGCGCCTGCTGCGGGAGGTCAAATTGCGGCGGGTGACCCTAAAAACCGGGCACATAGCCCGCGCACTATAACACGTGTACATAATGTGTACGTACACGGGCGGTAGTATACCGGTCGTGGGCGTGTGCGCATGCACGCACACGCGCCGGCTCTCATTGATAACGCTCGTACGACCCGCGTGCAACACACACCGGTACCGCTACGGCGCGCGGCGCGCGTCCGCGTCCGGAATTTCCGGTTTTTCGCGGCCGCTTGCGGCGTGTCTGCCGCGCGGCGCGTTTTCTCACGCGCGCCGCGCGACCCCGCGGCACGGTGTGGGCGCGCGCGGCGACCGGCACGGCAGGCGCGGTGCCCGCCGAAAAACGAACCGAGAAAATACGCCTAACGCGGCGTTACACGCCGGGAATTAATTGGCTCGCGCGAACAAGTGCCGTTTTCACCGCGGGCCGCGCCGCCCGGCCGGAACTGGAAATCCGTCGGCGCGCTGCCGGGGGGAGGGGGGGAGCGGACCCCGGTCGGCCGGCGGTCCATAATGTTCGCGGCGGCGGCAATACGCGTTGTTTACAGCGCGGCCGTTGATCGGAATCCCCCCGGAAATTGCCGACGCCGGAGCCCGGAAACTTCGTCTGCGGTTCGCGGACCGGTTCGACGTGAGTAATCGTGCGGCGTGCGTGGGTCTTCGTTTGAAAATCAAAAAAAAAAATTCAATCAAATATTCCGGAAAAATACTTTCCGCGAGATGGTAAGTGCCGTTGCGCGTTTACGTTGCTCGCCCCGTGTTTTTTGGCCCCGTCAAGCGGTACGCGTCTACGGGACACCTCCGAAGGACGGTCGCATCTAAACAGCGATCATTTTTTCCCGTGCCCTTGTATGAAAGTTTTACTGCATTGTGTACGGATATCCTCGGTGATTCGTCAAAAACCTTTTTTTAGCCGATCCACATAACACTTTTGGAGAAAAACGTCTAATATCGTTGGAAGATACGATAAAAAGTGTTCCCGACTAAAACCGTTTTCAATCGATCAATATTTATTGGGAGTTACACGATTTCAAAAACGGCTCACGGTTGTCAGTTTCGAATATCAGGTATAATTATATCGGTTATCGGAAAAAAAAAAAAAAAATCAAACTAGGCGCTATTTAATACACCAACATCCCGGAACTGTTTTTTTTTCTCTTTCGATTTCACGAGGCATCACTGCGTTCGATCCGATACACCGATGGTGTACGTATAGTGCGACGGAAGGTCGAGAGAATGGATCGATACCGTTAATAATAATGTGATCGATCGGCGGTTTTTCGACCGAAATATAATAACACAAGACCACGGTACTGGAAGTGTACGAATAAAAGTGTCGTTATCAATCAAGGGGTGGCCGTGATGTGTTATCAATCCGGACGTGAGGGGTAGGGCTACCAACGCGGTAATAATAATTATCAGTGCAAATACCATCGCCTGTAAATGTTGAATAATGATAATAATACGCGTCGATCACAATAACTGCAATAATAATGATAATAATAAGCGAACAGCGTTTGTGCGGTAGTAAAACTATTCTTTCTTTTTTTTTTTCATATATCTATAATGGTAAGTACGCGAGAGGAACGGAGACGGGAGAGGGCCACCGAGGGGCGGCGTTCGGAAAGCGCGTAATCCGTGACGAATTTCCCGCCATTGGTCAAAACAATGCGGTTTATAGTTTGTTCTTGCGCAATGCGCTCGTATATATAATATCTTTTATGTATGCGCGTATACCTACACAAATCGGATTCTCGACGACGATAATAATAATATAATGTGTATTAAAAAGCCCAAGGTATATATCTATGTATATCGAACTGCAGTGTGTGTGTGTGTGTGTGTGTGTGAATAATAATAAAAAAAAAAAAAATAAAATAAAAGAAATATACATATATATTCTCGCGGCTTTCTATTCTGTGTGCGGTTTGCTATTGTTCTAGAAAAAAAAAAAAAAGAGAATAATAATAATACCTAATAATAATGCGCGTACGGATAACGACCCGAAAAAAAAAAAAAAAAATGTATTCTAATTTCGATCTCAGCCGGCAGCCGCACCGCCGCGGTCCATATAGCCGTCGATACTCCCACCGTCGTCGTCTAACCTATCTACACCTGTATAACACAACATCGCGTCTATCTCGCACAATATAATATTATTTATATATGTATATTGTTAAATTAACAACAACAACAACAACAATAATAATAATAATAATAATAATAATAATCTTAATCGTATTCGTATAAAATATATCGCATACAATATTTGCGCGCGCGCGCGGGGAGATTATATAAAATATGTGTATCGAAATAACAATAATAATGATAATGATAACGCGCCGCCGAGGTCGAGCGCGTAGATTATAATAATAATAATAATATCATTATTATTATTATTAGCGGAGGCTGCGACAAAAAAGTAGGTTAATAATTCTATCGTAACGGGAAATCAGATCGGCGGCCATCGATCGACACGGCACTACACGATACGTATTATCATTCGTTTATAGATAATAATAATAAAAAACGCGTCGCGGCCACCGACGGGAGACGCGCGAGATCGTAATTTTCGCACGGCGAGATATTATACGCGATTTCCGTCAATTATTTACTGTACGACGACGTGGTTTTTTCGGTTTTCTTTTTCGAACGCGCTAATACCGCGAAAACTGCCGCGCGCTGAGACCGTCTTTTCGGCGAACGTACGGGGCGGCCAACGCAGAACACCACCGTGCGTATGCATACTCGTGTATGTATAACAGCACCGGTGAAAATGCACAAAACGGACCGGCGTGACTGGCAGTTAATAAGACGTTACGAATGGACGCGAAACGCGAGAGGATGGGAAGGAGAGAAAGATCGAAAAGTAGATGCGGACCGGAGACACGATTGAGAACTGTGCTGTACGATACTGAGACACGGTTACAGACGATTCGATCAGACGGTGACCGATTTACCGAGTAAATCCGGAAAAAAATGTTATCGATCAACCCATGAAACACAATTCGTGTGTGTCGTGAATTGTGTGATGAATACGCGCACAGTATGTGATGGCACGAACAAATATTCGAAACTAATTTCAACGTCATTTCTACGTCATTTCACGGGTCAATCGGTGTAATTCGTCCTCTACCGGCGTACGGCTGCCGAGTTTCTTCTTTCGGTACTCCAATACCGCATGTACATCGGTCGCCTATGAAGTCGTTTTTTTCACTCGTGGGCGAGACCGCGGGACCGTGTTGTATAAGATAAAGTCGCAGACGGCAGACAAAAAAAAAAAAAAAAATAGAGCAGAAACGAGAGCAGGGACGTCGTTTGGGGTGCAGGGTGTGCATTCGCATCAACTGTTTTTAAAACGTCTTCTTTGGCCTGCCAAATAAAATATAAGCTCCGACATATCTATACATATATTGAGTTAGTATTTAAGATCACTATGGACGTGTAGGAAACAATTGGTGGTCAACCGCGTATAATTGGCAGAGAAGGCAAAAGAAGAAGAAGAAAAAAAAAAGGTATCCACAATCGTGGCCTGGTAACGATTTGAAACGGCCATGCGAACACTTTGGCACCAGCGATAAAAAATAAAAAATCGAACCGACGCCCCGCTACACTAGACAATGAAAAATACGACGCGGTAGATCGAGTCGATATTATTTCGGGACGGAGCGAATAGAAAAAAAAAAAAAAAAAAACCGTGCGCAAAAAACGGGCGCACGCGACCCGCGGTCTCGGTCGACTGCGGACGTGCGTGCGCCCGGCGACAAAACGACGACTTCCGAAGAATAAATACCATTTTAAACGTTCGTTAACTACCGTCGTTACATATTATTATGATTGTTATTATTAGCGGGTACACCCGGGAATAACAATGAGCGGCGAGGCGTGTCGCAAAGCGCGTCCGTAAGTACGCACAATGAGCTCCTAACGCGCGCTGGTCTGCGTGATGCGCACCCAAACCCGTGATTATCATTTATTTATTATTGTTTTTTTTTTTTTTTTTTTTTTTTTTTTTTTTGTGTTTTCGTAGTAATATTACGTTATACACTGCGCGCGCTTTATTAACTGCGGACATCGGCGCGATTTTTATTTTTAAAACGCATTTGATTCTCTGCGGCCGCCCGAACCCGAATATCCTGTACCTGCTATTATAATATAGTCGCGTGAACATAACACGGTGCATCGTGTGTGCCCGGCCAACGGTTTTCACGGCCTATTCGTACGCTCGAAACAAATGAAACTACGGTAACAGCCGGCTGTTATCGCGTGCAATTTTTTTTTTTTTTTTGTTATGAAAATCTGTCGAATAAATATTATGCGTACTCGAGAAATATACAACAAACGGTTGTTAGCGAAAATCACGTAACAATTACTTATCGACCGAATTCGACGATTTTTCTCTTCTTTTCCTCCTCCGCCTTTATCCCGGAAATTGTTCGAGGTCGGGCCGCCCTCGTCGTAAACTCCCGCTCGACTCCATCTCTGACTCCGTATATTGACTGTTGTCCTCGTATCATTCTCAATCACACCCCACCAAATCTTTTCGGTATTCCTCTATTTCCCCCTACGTTTATTTTCACTATCATTCTTACAGCTTCTGATTCCTGTCGCCACTCTTCTCACGTCAAGCCCGAACCGTCTCTGTCCGCGTATTTTCTTTCGTTTTTGATTCTTCATCACCGCCGGAAGGTTACTATGATATCCACTATACGTTTCGCCGAAATCGGACGAGTATAATTATACATAGCTCTAGAGATTTCCAGTAGCATTATTAAAGACAGAATATGCGCATTTGGTTGACGGTCGGAAGAGGGTTACGGCGAAAGTGGGGGAAACAGTGGAAGTGATGCGCTAGCGCCACCCAGGCGAATTTACCAATTTGTGACCGGCAACGCCGCGCGGGACAGCCAGCTATGATGAGGTGCAAACACAAACGTACGCGATTTTACCGTATAAAAACGGTTGTTTTTTATTTTTCAATTTTTTCGACAAGTCTCTGAAAGACGAGTGACCGCGGTACACGCGCGTGTCGATTAAAACGCGTACGGGCGCGATATTATAATATTATTATATTATCGTACGAGTATAGGTATACGTTATATGCTCGCGCGCGGCGATTGCGATCGCAGTTGAATCTACTTCATCCACCGCTATAATGCCTATCTGTATAATATAACAATATTCACGCGCGCGCAGTCGCCTTTTTTTTCCCCCGCGGGTTTGTTTTTTTTTTTTTTTTTTTTTCATTCTATTTGGTTTTTTTTTTTTATTTTTTCCCCCGGCTATTTATATTTTTTACTTTTACACCTCGCGACGCCGCCGAGACCCATTGTTGCGGCCCCGTCGTCCGGCCGTAAATCAACCGCGCAAAACCGTTTCTTATTCGCCGACGCCGACACCTGTTGTCGCGCGACCCGAGCGCTGGACACCGTTGAATATGCAATGCGATGCAAAACCCGCGTTAATATCCCGCGGTACACCGCCACTGCCGCCGGCCACTTGCGCCTTCACGTCCCGATTGTCCGCGATACGTTTTATTCCTCCGCGGATTTTTTTTTTTTTTTCTACGCAGAATGCGTCGAGGGTAACGAGTCAATCACGACGACGACGACGAGTCAGATTGTAATATAATACGCGTGCCTAGACGATACGCGAGACGGGCGATTTTCGTTCGAACATTCCCTCCTCTCCCCCCTCCCACCATTCATTCCTCTCCGCCCCGCCGCCACCTTGAAATTTTCTGAATATTTCTACTCGAGATAGTACACGAGCGCGTATAATATAGCGAATAAGAAGCTATTAGGTTTACAAAGGCGCGCGCGATTGTTACACCGCCCCTCCCGCCTTCCGGTCAGTGAAAACGGTCCGATCGCTCGCGCGCCGCGTCTCCGCGGGTTACAGTTGGGAAGACGCCTTTCCAGCAACACAAATAACGTATTATCATCATGGCGTTACAGTCCAGTGTACGGTGGAACGTTACGGCGGGCAGATCGCGTTCGGAAGGGAGTCAGAAACGATTTTCACGCGGGGCAACGGAAGAGAGAACTCGAAATAAAACGCCTACAGGTCCGGCGGAGACGTGGCGCGGGATCCGCAAACGGTTTGTCCCCCCGAGCGGCTGAACGGAGCGGCTGGCGCGGGTAGAAGTCGCGAGGACGGGCGGTGGTGCGACGGGACGGTCCTGCAGACGCATAGTGACGGCCGGTGACCCCCGTGAAAAATAAAGAACGGGAGATTTACGGAATGCGCGCGCACACGCGCATAGTACGAGTGCGTGCGTTTCCAGGCGGATTCGATTGTCCGCGGACCGCGGAATTCCGGGCGCGAGAAAAATCCGGCCGCTCGGCGTCGACGGCCGGGGCGCGTGACGACGGCGCGAGCGAAACGGACGACCGCAAACGCTAATTACGCGCGCTCGGACGGGGCACGTTCTTACACGCCGTACACGTTATTATATTACGCGATATTATAGTATTGTACACTGTGCACCGGCGCGGGAAACACGCGAAACATCCATGCCGCAAGTGTCCGCGGGGCCGCCGGCGTAACGCGTTTCCCGCCGGAACACCGTTGTTCGCTTGCCGGCGTCCGTGTGACGAGACGGCAGCGACGGCCGCCGCGGCGCGTGACGTCACACGGCACCGGCGTCAGCGCGTCGCGCCGTGTTCGTGTGGTCGCGGGGATATTTGTCGCGGGCGCGCCGCGACGGCCACTTGACGAAGAGCTGTGCGCAAACGTCGACGCGGGTCGTACTATAAGCGGTTCGCAGGGTTCGCGGGCTCGAAACTGTAGCGTTGGAAAAGCTGCTTGATGCGCGCCGAAATTATTATTGAAAACGTGTTTTGAAAAAGCAATATAAATGTTCGACATGAGCGAGAAAAGCGATTTCGAATTTCGCATCGGTGAACTCTCGAGTCTTGTTATCAACGCTATATACGCCCGGATTCACATCGCCTCAAGCCCCGGCGACGATTGACGCGACAAGTAGATCAGATAACAAAACCAAGAACCAAGAAAAGTGTAGGGTACAAAGACGAAATTATTTAAACGAAACTATAGGGGAGTAAAAAATCCGGGTTGAACAGAAAACTCAGTAAAAATGAGCATGTTTTTACCTTTATTTATCTGTATTAAAACACTGACAAATTATGTATTTGAAACCATTGTGTAAACACGATATAGAGGTCCATTGGACTCTGCTCGATTTCATGCCAAGTATAAAAATACTGAGATTTTTTTCGTTTATGCCGTACCTCAAAAGACGCTGATTAATCGTAGATTTTTCGAAATTTCCAACAAGTTTTCAAAAAAATCGCTTTTATATTTCGGTTTTTTTTTTTCTCTAATCAGTTTTAAATGCTCCGATTTTTTCGCGTAGTTTAATAAAAGATGCGAAATTTCCGTTTAAATTTCTTATGCAAAACAATTTATCGACATTTTCAATATAGTTTATCCCCTAAATTCGTTTTTTTTTTTTTCATCTTTCTTGATTTCTTATTTGCATTGGCAACAAAAACATACACTAAAACCTTTTGTATTATAAGAAAAACAAAAACCACGTACCTTCGACGAGCGACGTGAGGAGCGTTACGTTCGCGGCCTTTCTCCGTCCGGCGGGCAGGTTGAGACCGATCTTTTCGAGCTTTTCGCGCAACAGTCGACCGCCGTTTTTGGATTTCGCCCTGAAAAAAAAAATAATAATAATAAATAAATTAGATCATAATAATTTTCCTTAGTTATAGGTTTTACGGAAAACACGGGGAATTTCGGGCGCAATTTCGTGCAGAAAAGCCAAACAGTATAGATGATCCGTATTAATATTTACAGGAGTATATTGTAGGAAAGAGAATTGAATACATGCTCGTAACATTTTCGAGCGCGGGATTGAACATATTAATATATTCAATTTTCATTCATCACGGTGAGATAAATATTATATTATTATGAATGAACAAAAAACCAGTCGAATTTCGGCCCATTCTATACTCACCGCGCTGGTAAATGAATATTTATGAGCGCACGGTCAGTAAAACAAAATGGAATAAATATAAAAACGTGTTACGATACGTTCTGAACGCACGTGTCGCCGATGTCATTCATTAGGATAAGAATCGAAATTTTTTCACGAGGCGTCTCCCCACGGTTAGTTCTTTGATACATTAAATTTGAATAATTATACTTTCCATATTAGGGTTTATTAAAATGTTACCTTTACGGAAATAATAAGCCGTTCTATGTTTTTTAAACACGGGCAATAGCAGCGGTGTTCCCAATGTTTTTTCGACAGAATATTTAAAGTCCGGCGCCCTATATAATGCATTTTATATTATATTGATATTTTTAACTGCTGTATTATATTGTTGCGTATATAAATTATACAGAAATTAAAAAAATTATTGAAAATCGTGAATCTTTTCGTTATAAATTACGCTGGAATTAATACAAGTTGTTATTTGTATTTCGGTTTTAGTGGTACACGTGATGGTATATCATCATAATATATTAATAGAATAATAAAGTAAAAACAAAATTACATTAAATGGTTATTCAAATTTCGCTAAACATGTTTTAGAAAATAACCATAGCATAAGTTTTGATGTTAATACAGACCTTTAGACATATAAATACATAAAATAACATTTACATTAATTCGGTTATAGAAAAATAATTACACATACACAACGAAATAAAGAAAAATAATTTATCAATATTTTAAATGTAAAAACCGATTTTAAAAATAATATCTTATATCAATACATTTTGGATGATAAATAATGACCAAATAATTTATATTTCTTAACATGTCTGTGCCTAATAATAACTCATTTTAAATAATCGCTACTCCTGTTAAAGTAAATTATTTCTACGTAAAACGACCAATTTGTACAATTTTTTTCTCTCTATGTATTCTGTCATTTATTTTTCATTTTCAGTCACGTTTTAATTTTTGAGCGTGCGATTTTACCTGATGATTAAATTTAATTGGAAACCGGTCGCGTACAATACACATACCATAATTCTCCAGACGACGCATTAATTAATTAATTAATTTATATATTAATAATACATTATTACGAATTTGTTTCGTTTCCATTCGAGTGTATAATGCGCAGTAAACCAGTTTTCAACACAATAGTAAATACTTCGTGTAATGTAGAATATCCTGCGACCTGCGGGAGGACCATCACTATACGCACGTTTTTGTCTACGAATTAAATGGAACGTTTCAAATGACCATCAGCAATAGATGTCTATAGATGTCACATGTGCAAAAATGTAATTTTTAGATTTTCAGTCTCCGCATTTTTCCGCGGAACACGCTCGCGTTGATTGATTCTGACAGCATCAATCGATTTTTCCCGTCGATTTCCTATCAAGAATCAATATCAAATTCGATTTGGTAAATTTTTACAAAACTATAAGTTTTGATATTTGACAGTTTATAGCCGATGATTATTTTCGCTTAAATTTAGCGGCATTACACTCGAGTTTCAATATTAAAACAAACAGAAACGAAAACATTTTATCGTTTTAGCCCTTAAACGAAAGCTCTCGCTATCTCGCCCAGTGGTATTCACTTCCCGGCGATTATTATTTTTTTTATTGCGCGTATTCTGTTCGTCTCGACACGCGTAGGACAACTATATAATAGAGGTATATAGTAGACTATAAATTTGTAAGTATATACCCGTGTCTCATAGGCGTAAAATGATTAAAAAAAAACCTCAACGACCGTCGTTAAAACCGCGAAATAAAGGTTTTGAGTTTTTTTTTTTTACGATTTAAGAAATTTATATTTACCTATCTGTTATATGATATATATTATACAAGTAGGTATTATAAAAACGCGTTAAGTGAATTTTTAGGGTGTACCGCGTGGTTTTATTTTAGTGTTTATATCACAGTGCCATACAACAAGTGTTTTCTGGTGACGCGCTGAGTATTATAATATGGAAAGCTCATTCTCCACCGCCACCGTCGCGTATGGGGATCGTATTTAAAACCGATCGTAAATCTTAAAGATCTTAAAGAATTTATTACGTTTAATAAAATTAATAAAAAAAAAACGTTGTTTATGATATTAAAAAAAAAAAATAATAATAAATGACCTACACGCCGTCGTATTCGCATTTGTATATTATTTAACGCATTTTGTACTTGTAAAATTATAATATAATTTTTTTTTTTTTTTATACGAGTCAATATCCCTTCATCCGGGGGTCACTGAGCTCGTAAAATGCAACACGTTTTTTAATTCACAGCGCGATTTTATGAGATATTGTAATCGATCCAGTCGATTTTTTAGCGGTTTAAATCTATATAGTCGTGCACCGCGGAAGTATACAATTTTACCGGCCTATTTGCAATCGTGTTTTACTCGAAATTATTCTGAAAATAATGTGGCCGGTCGTTTTCACTTTTTGCCCAATCTATATGCGTATTAATGCTAAACTGCTGCTGCGGCAGTAGCTGTATAGCGGCCGATTAGTCGGTCACGTTTTTTCGTGTGTTTTCGTATATTATATTCGTTAAATTCGTTATTATATTACGAAAAAAACACGTTACAAGCCGAACGGGTCGCGGCTATGCGCACAACAATTTTCGTGGGGGGGGGGAAACAGCAGGGAGCAAGGGGAAAGAAATGAAATCGTTCTTTACCTTCTGAGCACGCCGCCTAACAGAGACGCGTTCAAACATTCCGGAGGCGATAGCCTGCGTTGGACTTCGCCGACGGTCACTTTGTACTTGGACGTGGAGCTGAGCAACGACAACCGACCGGGTACGCTGCAAAACACGTCCGACGGCGTCGTGGACATACCTATAACACATAAAACATGGAAATATCGTCATTATAGTGATTTGATTTTTTTAAACGTTCGCGTTAAAAACCCTAGCCTAGCTATATAGCTATATTGCGATAGAAAAACGTGTTATATAAAATACAGCGAACTGAGCGTTTGTATAGGCGCAGAGTTCCGTATTGATAGGACGGTTTGTTCGCGTCAGAAATTTGATCGGCCGCGTGTGCACTTTATTATAGTATACTCAAACTGAGAATTTTGCGGTGACGAGCTAGAAATCCTTTTCACCAGACGGCAGAGGAACTTTGACTTAAAATCGACAATTACGACGGGGGATTCGGTACGTGCGATCGTTCGTTTGCCTATAACCGTTCGAACATTTAGCCATTTTTTCCCCCGTTTCGGCCGGAGGTGACAATTAAACTCTATAGGTACTACTACTACTAATAACAATAATAATAATAATAATAATCGATCGGCGTATAATCGAACACGGGGACACGTCCGCTTCGACTGTATAAATAATATTATTATAATATGCATTATACATAATCACCGCGTCGAAATCCGCCTTTTCGCGGCCGGTTCACATAATATACTGTTGCGCGTAAAGGGCGAGCGACTATTTTTTTTTCGTGTGTTGTTTTTTACGCGAGTAACAATGGAAAGCGCACAAGTAAAAATTCGCGAATACAACAGATGTTCGTGTACTACACATACGGCACACCCCAAATTAGCCGTATACATACGTGTACGTTGCCGTCGTCGTGGTGTTTTTCCGGGGCCGTTACCGGTAGACGCCCTTCCCGGGCACCCCCTCCCCCTTCAAATAGAAGACCGAAAAAAAAATACACACACACAGAGAGTCCACGCGCACCACAATAGGTCGAGGCGTGAAAACGCGGCGGGAAGCGGAAATCGGGAGGAGAAAAAAAACCTATAATATTATAAAAATAATAAAAACACCGCCCAGGCAAACATCGCTGGGCGCGCGCCCAAGACCCAAAGACGTCGTGTAAAATACAATACAATGTTTGTTCCCCGAAACGATACAATAATAATATAGTGTATACCAGGGGCGTATTTGACTGAAGTTTATGGGGGGGGGGCACTTATTTCGCTCCAAAATCCTAACAATATATTAATAGTATTTAACACCATCGCTATGCGCTCACAGGCGTTACACGAGAGTTACACAAATTATTATTATATATTGACAGCAAACGCGTAGCGACCAATTTTACATTGTAATATTGTATTGCGTAACCGGACAATACCCGAATTGTCGGGCGTTTCGTTGCCCAAAGTCCGAAGTACTATACTATATTTTATAGTTTTGTTCGGTCCGAAGTCGGGCGATCCGCAAAGTGTGACACGGGCCATAGCGTGCACTATTGAATTGCAGTATTGCGAGGATTACACGATAATATTTATCGCGGGGCGAAATACGATACACCGTCCATTAACTGTAGCGGCTCGCAAACCGAATTACGGGAACGCGCGTTCTGAGCGGCCAGTTTATTTAATTGTCCAACGGGGACGTGTAACCTGCGAACGCGTTTCGATTTTCGCGACCCGCGGTGTCGACTGCACTGCGGTCGTACGTCAACACCGTCACACAGTTTGCGAGCGTACAGCGCGAAATTTTATGATAATTGACGTAATTACAATTATGGTCGTGCGGGTCTCCGTGTTGCGCCGGAACAACGCGCGGGAGAAAAAATGCGGGCGGCGGCACGGGGGACGGGATATAAATACGCATTCGACGCACACTGGCGGCGGCGCGCCACAAACGGATACCGTAAACGACAGTGGGTCGCAATGATCGTCATTATTATTGTCGCGTACCGTCGGCTCTCGCGCCGCGTGTTCTTCGCGACGCGAATAAAACGACCGTACGCGCACTCGCGGACGCGCGCGCGCCGCCATTATTTCGGTTGTTACGAGAGCGCGTTATCGTTATACACCGTGCATGCGCTACCGGAATTAACGGCGCCGTTCGCGGATATTCGGAATACGTGATTATTCGAGAAGTCGCGGTCGCCGCGGAACATCCGACGAGACTCCGGCGTTCATTATCGAGGGGACGCGGCGCAATAATAACGCGCGGTGAAAATAACCGCCGCCGCCGCCGCCGTCCGCACACGCGTAAACGTAACGATCACGAAATCACGTTCCAGACGACGAGCCCCGTTCCCGCCGCGAGTCTGTCGATTTTCGTACGAGTGCTATTATTATTATTATTATTATTTTTTTTTTTTTCATTCTCTCGGAAAACCGAACGTTCGTTATAATATATGAGCGGGAAACCGGCCGCCGCCGCAGCCCCGAGGGCGCCCGGTTAGCCTGTAAAGTCGCGGGGGGGGGGGAAATAAAATAAAAATGCATACAGATTTATTATAAAAGTAATCATCCGACCGGAACACGGCGGCGGCGTCTATAGCGCTAATATTATTATTATTATTATTATTACTATATCATAATCGTATTATGTGTTCTCGAGATGGCGCGTTATCGGTTTTAACGAAATAATAATAATTATTGTATCCGAATGGGTTCGGCCGAGTCGAAAATCGCGCGCACCGAGCACCTGGGAACCTCGGGCCCCGGGGGCCGGCGGCGGCCAAAGGACCCTCGACGGCGGCTGAGCGACGTCAGCGGGACGTCGAACTTTTTCGATATGTATTTCGGTATTATTTTTTTTTCCTCCCCCCTCCCCCGTTATTGGCCCCGCCGGCCGGCCAATCAGCGACGGATAACCACGAGGGGACAACGGGCGGCGCGATTTTCCACCTCCGAGGAGCTGCGCCGCGCGGAAATATACTCACGCCCCCCAGAAAAAAAAAAAAAAAACATCCGAAGAGGGAAAATTATTACTATTAATAATATAATCGGAATATTCGGCGCGAAAACGATAATCGAGTGTAAGCGAAATGATTCGGGACGCATAATCGAAAAACATAATCGAATGTCCTGGTGAAAATGACGTCGTCGCCGTCGCCACGCGTGTTCGTATACAAATCTCGGAGGCGTTCTCGAGTACGGGTTCTGCAGTGGGCCCCGGGGCCCAAATTCGATGAACTCGAAAATAGGCCCTCTTCACATAAATATTACTGCGAAATATATAATATTGTAGCATAAATGATTTAATAAAAAATAAAAAAAAATAAAATATATTACTCGTATTTGTTTGTATTGTTATAATATTCTCTAGAGAATATTTCCGCGAAGGACATCCGCGGAGAGAATATTCTTAATCATATTGTGAAATTGTAGTAATAGTGAAATGCAAAACGTCAATATACCCACGCCGAACATCATTGATATGGTTTTTAAACCGAAAGAGTGACGATTGAAGAACAAAAAACAACGTAGGCATTGAACAAGATTGTAGTTAAGATTGATAATCATCAAGATTCACAGAGAGTATTAATGGCGGTAAAAGTGTACCCCGGAATCGATACGCGTTTAGATTTCACGAAAGCCGCGCGATTCGCGTAATATTATAATGTTAAATTAATATTTAGTTCGTTAAGACGGTATAAATCAATTAATATTTTACCCATTTATTATTAATAACGACGCGAGTTACGAACGAAAACTTATTATTTATTACGGATTATTTCTCGCCTATACACGAGGTATGTAATTGTATAAGATTAAAAATGCACGTATCTAAACACCCCGTCTCGCAGATAAAACTCGTCACTGATTATTATAAATTATATTATCGTTATTATTGTTATAATTATATTATGTACGTACAGTGGGTGTACTCACGTTTCAGTAGCGGCAAATCGTTCATAAACGAACTGCTGTCGTCCACGTTGTGTTCCTGTTAAGAAAAAAAAAAAAAAAAAAAAAAAAAACGAAATAAAATATAAATATATCGTAATAATAATACGCGCGGTGTGCGCGCCTATAGATAATAATAATAAGCGTTTCAGTAATATCGAAATATTCGTATTCGTGTAACATCCAATATAATAATAATTACACGGTTTGCCGGTAGAGCGTGTATTCATAATATCATGCGCGGACGACGGCTACTGCAGGTCGCTTTGATTGCGAGCGTACGTATATTATAATTTATAAGGAATATAATATTATTATATTATTCTCCTCGTGCGCCCGTGTACACGATAATATTCATTATAACGACGACGACGATCGCCACTGTATAATACGATATTGTATCGTTATGTTATACGAAAAAATCGAAAAAAAAAAAACAACCGTGATTATCGTTATAATGTATATTAAATCGTTATTAACGGAATCGTCTTCGCGTCCGCACACGCGCATATATATGTATAACATTGTAAATAATTATAATAATATAATACGCCGTCACGAAATAATATCGTAAAAAGTATAGTATAATACACTATATAATATAACGTTTTTTAATTTTTTTTTTTTTTTTTTTTATTATTATTATAATATAATATCTACGAGATACGCGCGCGTGTATATATATTTATACATATGTATAGGTTAGGTCGATAATAAATAATTACTATTGATCGCGGCGGCCCGGAGATAAATCGAACGCAAAAGGCCACTTACGGGGAGGAGGAATGGGGGGGGAACACAAAACGCGTATTTCGGATTTATATTACCGTATAGGTACGCGGCTACGTGTGCGTCTATTATTATTATTATTATTATTATTATTTTTTTTTTTTATATTATTATTATTTCGGGGACGTACGTATAACGAGTTATGCGGGGCACGCCCGATTAGAATAAAAAAAAAATAAAAAATTAAAACGCTGCCGTATCTCGGGAGCCGTCCGACGCGAGCGCGCGCGCGCACACACACACACACACACACACACACGTTTAAATGACTTTTCACTGTGCGCAAGAATACCGGTAGGTTTTCGGCGGAGGAGTGTCCCGGTATAATGTATAGAAAACCTATCAAATTGTCCGTTGCCAATAACAATATAATAATTGATATCGTATATTCGTGTTCGTTTGAATCCCGATAACACTAGGCGGCGGTTATAAACCGGGTTCGACGGATGGGGGGGGGGGGGAATTTCGGTTTACGGGATTCGAACGAATTGGCCGCGAACCATATCCCGTCGAGAATACCCCGTTTCAAAAACGGTATAATAACGCATAATATAGACTACATTTCGTATTTCAACCATTTATTTAGATACTGAAATATGTTGAAATAACAAGTTTTAGTAAATACAACACGGGGTTCTAATACGAAAACCCCGATCGATTTCTGTTATTTTCGATTTTTTTTTTTTTTTTCTGTTGCCATTCAATGAAAATATTCGTAGACTTGACATTTTCTTACGGCCGTTGGAAATTCTCGAGGTTTCTATTCAGTTTTACGCGGACGAAATTATTGTTCGGCTTTTGAAAAAAAAACGCGTCACGGAAATCCAATTTCCTGTACGACACTACGCAATTTTAGAATTTATTTTTATAATAAGCGTCTAGGAAGAGTTGTACATTTCGACGAGAATCATAAAAATCACGGAATTCGGCGTACTGTCGGTGTGCGTGTACGAGTGGGTTCTCGTTCAGTGAACGAAATAAAAAAAAAAAAAAAAATGCTCGAAAAGAAACGACGGTCAGTTACAGAGGCTGTATGTAGACGAGACGGGATAAAAATACAAACGAGCGCACGGGGGACTCTGGTGGCGGTGCCGGTGTTGCGTATTCGGGAGAAAATTCCTACGGTAAATCGCGGCGGTCGGCGCCGCGTTCGCTTTGTGCGTGTAATTAAAAACCATCATCGGATCGCGCGCGGTCGTTAACTCATCAATCATTCGTCGTCGACGTCGGCGCCGGGCGGGAGGGCACTCGTTCGCGTGGATGTAGACGCGGTCCGTTTGACCGAGTCGGAAGTCGGTGGAAAATAATAAACTGTCGAATAAAAGTTAGGCAGTTATGGCATCATCATGATATCGGAACACACGCCGGGCTTTTGAACTAGTACCCCCCCCCCCTCCTCACCCCTTCGACCGTTTTAAAATTATAAAATTAAAAAAAAACAACTTATTAAAAAAAAAAACCCGCAGCGTAATAACCCACGTGTAATATACAAACAGTCGACACTCGACACTCGGCACTTGTGTGCAAACTATCGAATTAACCGGGAGGACGAAAAAAACAATTTGAATTACCGAGTAATGAAAAAAAAAAAAACTCGTTACAATTATTAAATGTTTCGTCGAATTCGGCAGTATCACAACTATTTATGGCTCTTTTTTTTTTCTATCAAACGTATTGTGTGTTAAACGTCATCGTACCTACGACTACAATAATTCGATGGCTATCGGAAATAATAAGCTGAACGTATGTAATGGCAAATTAAATTATTAACGATAAGATTATCAAAAATACATTTAACGAATACAAATGTTCGAATTGCCGAGCGTTGAACGGATGAAAATTCTAATTGTCGCGTGTTGGCGGCTGTAGTTTTCCCTAAAATGTTACTACGAACTACCGAGTGTACTTAAAAATGCGATGTTTTTATTCGAATTACCGTGAGATTTTTCTAAGGGAACAGGCGTTTACTTCGAATCGCCGAAAATTTGGAATTATCGAAGGTTTAAATTATCGAGGGTCGACTGTTTATAGAAACGCGAATAAACATCATAATTACAACGATATAACCACATGGCTGGGCACGTATCACATAATACACATAACGGTGAGGCTATGTGATAACAGTACAACACAGTTTAACCCGTCATTATGTTTTTCGATTTGATAACGTACGGTCGTATATGCAATAACCTGGTATATTTCAATCGTGGGTATAATATAGTAGACAAAATGTTTAAGTATGCAATTTTAATCGTTTTTTTTTTTTTTTTTGCATATTTTATACTTTGTTTTTATTTATTGTAAGTCGCTGCAGAACACTCAGATTTTTCTTCACTTCTATGAATTTTAAATAATTTACCTTTGTGTTATATTATGCAACGCGTACTTGTTTGTTTTTGTTAGGTATTTTATCTAGATGTCATTTCGGGCATAGCTAGGCATAGGCCAATACCGAGCATAGTTATTAAAACTACAAGTGTAGTTGTAAAAAGATTCAAGAATTCTAATCAAAAAATAAGAAAGTGCTTTATTTTCAAACAAAATTTTTTTTTAAATTAGTTTTTTGGTTTTTTTTTTTAAATTTTCATTCTAACACCTAAAGGGCTTATAATGAGTTTTTAAAATCCATGTTTGCGCTATTAGTCCCGAACTCTGATCATTAGTGACATTCGTCGTGGTAAGCACGTTTTAATAGAAACGGCGGCATCCGGTTTTCGCCTGTTATCAACGCAGAATATTAATACGATATCAGACTGCAGTCTGTTTATTTTTGCGGATATAGAAAAGGTGTAAAGACTTTACAACCGCTCGTCTATAATATCTGGACCGATGATAACAGCTTAATCTACCGTATACGATGAAATAAATTTAAAAAAATGAACACGACACGTTTTTATTTCGCTCGATACTGTACACGGGGGCAAAGGGGGAAGTTATTATTAAAAAACACACGTCGAAATGCCAATTATATACGTACACGGTGCAAAAGTATCGAAATGACGACGTGGTGCTGCGACACGTTGTTTTTTTTTCTTACGATTTTCACCACCCTCCGGACGCCGTTGGGCGGTTTACACGTATTATTATATTATTATGCGTACCTATATATTATATGCATTTAAACACGACCGGCAATCGACCGCGGTAACGACCGGTTCAACCCTTTCTCGCGGGGGCGTGTCCCGAGCACTCCCGCGGGGCTCGTTAATACTACGCGTATAAACACGACCGCGAAACCGTTTTTTGACGATATTTTTCCCAATTCTCCGCGGTGTGTACCGTGTGAATTATTAATTATATTAGAATATTATTGACCAAAAACGGCGTATTCACCTGAGCTTCTTCCACCACGCTGGACAGGGCATTGTGCAGGACCAGCGAGTCTTCCAGGCCGGGGTGCGACTGGACGAGCACGTCGCCCCGTCCGCGGACGCCGCCGACGCCCGAACCGTACTCTCCGCCTCGAGAACGGCCGCTTTCGTACGGGAAAGACGGATGCATGTTACCCTGTAAAACGACACGTATTCATTATTATTGGTATTGCAGAATCAAGTTGAAAAATCATTAATTTTTTTTTTTAATAATACAACTATCAAAACTCGATCAAATAGTGTTATAGTTTTAACGACGAACAATCCGTAAAGAGTGTGATGACTTATTGTTAATTTCCGATTTTCGATAGGTTTTTTTTTTTTTTTTTTTTAAATTTTTCCAAAGTTGATCGTACATACAATATTAGGTACCTATATATTATCATATATCTCAATTCCACTATTAATTAAAGACACTTATTCTAGTAGTTCTCTCCGGACCGAATGAGCTAAAACCTGGTAATAATAGAGTCCTGTTGTTTTACTGGTGGAATGCATATGAATCTAAAAGCGCGTAATTGCGGAAGGAGGGTATTTTCTTTAATCGCTGTTCACTCCTACAAATCTCTTTCCCAATGAAGTTACATTTCGAACATAATATTTTGCGGTAGCGACAAGGAGTAGTGTCTTTCAGAAGTTTCAACAGAAAATAAATACCTGGTTTCAAACACTAAAACTACTCACATTAAGTATAATAACTACAACAAAATGGACATTTTAAAATCTATTCATATTTCGAATGAAATAAACTGATAATAGTATAAAAGTGCTGACATATGAAGAAATCTGCAAAGTTACCTATATGTATTGATTTAATTATTTAGTTTGGTTTTTGAACGAACAGGTATTTTGATTACAACGACGTAAGAAATATTTAACAAAATCATATATTTTTTTACGAGTTTAGTTTCTTCGAGTAATTTCTGACTTATTCAATAAATAAGATGGACGGTTATATTTTGTGCATTTGAAAAACCAATAAGATTTTTACAAAATTCTAGTAGAACCGTACATTCAACCGTTAAAAACTTCAGTGCAGTACACAATTTAGCTAGCCCCACCCCGACGATATGTCGTACTGTGCGTCTACCGCAGCGTCTTGGTTTTATATCATTTTTTTTTTGTACATAATATTATCGTGTATAGTCACGTCGTCGTTACACGAGTATAAAGAAGTCGTGAACAATTTGTTGTTATATGCTCCTCGGACGTCTAAATTACTACTATAGACATCATTCCGGTTTCTTTTTGGTCCACTACTGCACTATATATACACTGCTGCTGCAGTATGTGCAGTTGCATCGATTTGATATTATATGTATTATATACGAGAGTTTTTATTCCATAGCATGATATTAATTAGTTTTTTTTTCCGATTAGGTATTTAATCGAGCGCGCGTTCAATTATGTCACTTTTTTTTTATCGATGTTATATTAATACGTATATTACACGCGTTTGTACCAATATTACGTCGCGGATTTATCGTTCGATAAAAAAAATAATTAAAAAATCGAATAACAAACATTGCGTTTTTTTTTTTTTAAAAATGTTTACACGACGACCGATCGCCGACGGTTTTCTCTTTTTTGAAATTGTTTTTTACTATCACATATTATACAGCGATATATTTACGTCACAAACGATATTACGCGCCTATATAATAATAATAAAACTAAACAACAAACTGGCGCTCGTATACATTATTATTACTATATTGTAGTAAATACGAGGAAAAACATATAATATTATACAGTTTATTGCGTTTATAATGCACACAAGCCCGTAAAAAAAAAAAAAAACCAAAAAAACGCACACAACTGATTTTAAACTGTTGCGACGAGCGAGAGTATACTTATACGTATCGCTATACACTATCGTCGTATTATACGTATTAGGTGTATCGGTGCCGCCGCAGCCGCCGATCATTCGAATTTGATTAATCGTCAGAGTACGGTAGTAATAAGTATATAGTGTAGTATACATACAGTGTGAGTACGTAGAAATTAGTGGCGTTTTTTTTTTTTATTCGGTTTTTTCGGCGGTCGGTTATAATTACGGGTCTTGTAACCAGATATGGGAGAGGTTTTCGATATACATATATATGGGCCGCAGAAGCGCAACTACCAGCACAAAACTCTCGTTAAGGAACGACGACGTCTCTTATAATATACGTTTATTTATATATATTTATACGTACTACGTACGAATAACCTAGATCCGAGAGGTCCCTATGTATAAATGCATAAAAAAAAAAAAAAAAAAAAAAAAACGGAACACCAGTTCCCCCGTCCCCTCCCCGTACATCGACTATAATAATAATTATTGTTATTAGTGCTCCGAACACGGATCCGGTCCTGTTTTGTGTGTGTGTGTTTACTAATATATTATAATATATACCTATAATAGGTATTGAGTATATTATATACCTTTACGAGTTTACCAAGCCTAAATCGGTCGCGGTCTTTTTATTATTATATTCGATATTAATAATACTAAACGACGACGTCCCGATATGACGGCGACGTGGCGTACGGAAGGGCAGAAATAACAGTCCGTGAAAGTTCTTTCGTGATTTTTTTTTCGTTTGTTTGTGTCGGTTCGGTTTTTTTTTTAACTTATAAATCAGGTATAGATGCCGGCTGTATACGTATACGTATTCATTTTTTTCTCCGGTCTTGCCCGTCGCATAGTATGCGAAACCGACCAGTGTCCTGCGCCCGTACGATATCTACAACCGTAAAACAATGGGCCGCACGCTCACGTGCAGTGTCGTCGATGTCGGTGTTTTTGGCTGTTGTTGTGACGAAAGATGCAGCGGCGCACCCCTCCTACCGCCCTCCTCACCCCGTAGAAATTTCTTCGAAAACGTTTCATTTTGAACATTCTATATACAAGTCGTGTGACGTTTATAAAGCGGGCCGCCTTGTTTTTTTTTTTTTTTATTATTATAATGATTATCTAAACGCGGTAGTTAAAACGAGAACGGATTTCGTTTGCGCATGTAGCGCTCGCGTAGTAAATTTAACGCGCAAAACGTTATAATCGCTTATAACATGCGCGACGATTATTTCTAGAAAAATGCACAATTCACATATACGTCTGTTTATATTTTAATAAATTATATTATTTAAGGGAAACGACAGGGGAAAAAAAAAACGGAAAAAATGTCGTATTTCATACGAGAAAACTCGACGACGACTACGACGCGCGGCGGTGTGATTTTTCACGACCAGTTTCTCGGCCGAGTAACATATACTATTATATAAAATACTAGAAACGGTATAATATAATAATAGCATAATAAAAATAACGTGTCGCCGGTACACTCGTATATTATATTATCGTAATATACGCGCGTTCGTATAGCCGTTAATCATCCGGAGAGATATTATAATATCACGCGATGCGTATGGATAAAGATAAAAATCGAGTATAATACCTATACCCTGTATTATACAATATTTATAGGACAATATTTATCGGAGTCGGTATTTATATTGAAGGATAAGAGAGAAAAAAAAAAGAAAAAGAAAAGAAAAATGTGTCGAATAACACCGCGTGTACGATTATCGTGACGCTATGGCACGACGGCGGCGGCGGCGGCGTCGATTAAAGAATATTATAAGGAAAAAGGAAAAAATGATTACGTTTATTTATACACGAAACGGCGGCGGGCGTTCGACCGACGCGTAATCGGCGTAAAAATGTATAGGGTCAGCGGGATAAAAGGTGTTGATTAACATTTTTTTAGAAATTTATTTCGTATCGTTAATCGACGTAATGTATTATGTATATGTATACAGACATTCAACAATAATTCTGTACCTCAGAACCAGGCGAACGTAAGTCCAAAAAATATTATTCAGATTATTTTTTATTTCATTTAACACATGTTTTCCATCGAGCCATGATAACGGAAGTCTGTTAAAAATACGCCTCTCATAATTTTACCAGAGTTATACGAGCGTAAGTCCTGATATATGACAAGAAACTGGCCCCATCTTTTAGTTTTTTTTTTTTTTAAAAAAATAATGTAACTCGTGTTCGTCTGGTTCTGAGGTACACAATTACAAGTTGTAAAAATATGTATACTATAATATTTAATAAATATATGTTAGATAAAAATTTATCTATTGATGAATGAATATATAGATAACTTATGTTTCGAAAAATGACCAGTAGATTTTAATCTATATAAGATAATAGTCAATAGATAATAATATTTGTATCGAGATAAGTCTCAACGCTGCCAATTTGTATGCGATAAACCAGTAACTTCTTAAATCCTTGTAACTTGGCTGTATTTTGACGTTGCATTTTTAATTTCCCCGTCAACCCGTCAATTTTAAGTTTGATGTTTTGTGGATCGGGTAATAATCGAGTGGAGCACTCGTTCAAACGACGTGTATTGCGCCGCCACACGTAAATTATATGTTCCGCTGTTCTTCGGTTATCCACAAACCGTCAAACTTAGACGTTGAATATCCCGTCGGCGGAAATTAAATATTTCAACATCAACATTTGTTTAAACTGAAAATGTTCAATAAAAAAAGGCTAGTTGAAAACCGAAAAAGGGGTAGCGGTTTCACCGCCGGAAATAAGGGCGACAAAAAAAAAAAAAACGACGGTAAAACAATGACATTTTACATCGTAACCGTGCTTGTTTTCTTTAATTTTCAACGACTTCGAGAAAAATAACACAACAATAACAATAAATACTTTCCGGTATTATAATGCGAGCGTTTTGCGTCGTGTCAATCGTCTTGCGCATTTATACGGCAATGTTTTTACGGAATACGAGCGTTATAAAATAACATTTCAATTTCGGAACGATTAAAAGCGTATAAAATGCGCGCGCGTGCGTGAAAGTCGACCGCGCGAGTTTCTCGTATTTCGGAAATGAATTCCGCCGCCGCCGCCGCTTTCGAACCCCTCGAATTATTAAATATTTGGGCCTGACCGGTCGCCCGGAGAATTTTCGTAAAACAATGCGTACACCGAGCACACGTCTGCTATAATATCATACGTATATACATAATAACAACGCAACATCTCGTATCGAAAATAACGCAATTATTATTGTACGATATAAACATAATAACAACAGCGTTGCAATATCGTTGCGTGTGTTTATCGCTGCCCCCTCACCCGCCCCTCCTCCCCGCACGCTCACCGGCGCACGGGTAATATTATTACAGTATGGTTTACTTCGGGGGCCCGGGGCGGGACGGGGAAATTTGACGTATTATATGATATTAAAACGTCTTGTGTCGCGTATAAAAATTCGAATTTTCCCGCATTCCGCGAAATCTCGTCCGAAATTAAAATAACAATATCGCTCAATAACACGACGGCGGCGGCGGCGGCGGGCCCGTCGATAACAATAACGATGTTTTATATTAATACCGTAAAAATCGTTTTCGTGTAATAATAATTTTATAATGTACCCGTAACATCGCCTTCGTCTTCGTCGCCGTCGTCGGGCGCAACATAATTAAAACGTTCGGAATGCGGACGTGCGTCGGAATTCCCGGCGCAGAGAATGTGTGCCTCCGCCGCCCCGTGTTTTACAATATTATTATTAATACGCGTACAGTCTTAAAAACGATCCGCCCTGGCGAGGGGTTGAACGCGGCCGAAAACGGACGGCGGGGTTTCCGCGTGCGTATGTGCGTTACGGCCGTCGCACCGCGATATTAAATTTACGCTGCGCCAGAGTTCGCGTCGCGTTATGCTATTCACGTGTTAACAGTAGCCGCGCGCGTCGAAATCCGCAACAAGAGAGATTCGTTGAGAAACATCCCGAGAAATTCGAAAAATGACCACTCTAAAGTGCCATTCCGACGGGAAATGCTTTTGGAAAAGTTAATATCAATGTGGGCCGGAGCAAGAGTTGTCCGCGGAAAAAAACAAATTGAAAAATAAACACCTTTGTAAGACCCTCGAGCTCCTTCGATCCACTCAGAACCTAAAACTACACCCGGACAATAATGGCTGTAGTCGATTTACACCGCGACAAATTGACGCGAATTGTATTATGTACGAGATGACGCGTAATTTTCCCGCGGACGTGTTTTCGAAATCGAGTATTACCCCACGAGAATGTTAAGCGATTCGCGACGTTGAGATAATATCACGAGGAGCTAACGGCAGAATATTCCATTTCAGATTAACGGATTCACTATTTCGGATTAAGTATTGACATTTTTTTTTATTTTTAGGAGGGATTTTCGTATTGGGTAACTTAATAAACAACAATACCCGCTACACATTCAATTTCGTCGTTCGTATTTTCCTTGTTTTTTATATAGTTGGGGAAGGGGTGAAACCACTACAACGTTTTGATTTGAAAAACCGCCACACCATAATAATAAACATACTTTCAACGGCGAACCACTAATACAAATTATGTTGCAGGTTTTACGCGATGCTTTTTTTTTTACTGACAGAATTTTTCTACCGGAAATCTTATTCAGATTATCGACATTAGAACGTATAGTTTTTGCGGTAGCAAATTATGTGAAGCTGTCGGTGCATCGCGGTGGTAATTTTTCGATTTTTCTCGGTGATTTTCCTAATAATGGGAGGGAAGGGGGAGGGGGGGTGTTATAATCGACTTTGTTTCGCTGTAATTCATTTTCGTACATAGTTATGGTGACCTTATCCGAACGTCGGCTGTTAATCTCGGGGTAATGTGTTTTTGCTGATCGACGGTACCAACAATAAATGATAATATCGTGTTCTCGTGTACGACACTGCGCATTTATTCCTCGCCGTCATCCGCGGGGAACAATATAATGTAAATAATTGCAGTTTTTTTTTTTTTTCTAATTCGATTCTATAGGCCGAACGTCCGCGCTTTCTAAGACTTTCGTGTTGACGAAAATCCCGTCGACACGCGTAATTAGAAAAAAAAAATAAAAATGAATATACCGACCGACCGACCGTCCGACCGGCAGCGGCTATACATATAATGCGTACACGCATATTTTTAATACAATAGCGACGCCCACTTTTCACGACGAAAGCGGTCGAATCGATTTCCTCGGGCCCCATTAACGGGGCTGCTGCCGCTGTTATATCGATACACGAATGTGCCCGGTGTATCGGATATCTCCGTGTGCCGCACATACGCGTGTGTATTATTATTAATTACCGGGGGGCGGCGGGTCTTTCGGTCTCTCTCCCTCTCACTCATTCTCTCTCTCTCTCACACACACACACACACATACACACATACACACACACACATACACACACGCGCGCTGTCTGTCTCTCGTTAAAAATGAAATACACACCTATCCGGACGATTTCACGAGAGCGCGCGTATACCGCGGCGCACGTTTTAATTAACTCCCGTCCGCGGTTACGTGCTCGCGCGCGCACGGATATACCGCGGCGGACAATGGATACCGTGTCGTCTTCGTCGCGCGCGCGTATCAATAACTTTTAACAACGATAACGACGCGCGTAATGTTGTCCGTCGTCTCGGCGGCCGGTCCGCGGGCCCCGGAACCGTACGCGCCGCGGCACAGTCCGCCGCGGATAAACGGCGCACCGTCGTTCAACTGTCTCATCTCGGCGGCTTATTACCGCCGCGGCAGCACCGACGCCGGGACGGTTTTCCCCGCGGCCTCCGCGCGCCGATAATCGCCTTTCGTACGCGCGCCGCACACTTTTCGCAGACGAGTATGGTCCGGGTTTGCGTTGCGCGTCGCGGCTGCGCGCGTAACGCACCGCGCCGGTTGTCGTTCGGCCGTAAGCGGCGATTGTCGGCGTTCAACGCGCGGTGCGTAATTCGTCACGGCGCGGCCTGCAGGGACGTCACGCAATAAGAACAGTAATCGAAAGTCGCGGTAAAAATCAATTCCCCGCCGCGCGGTCAACACAAAACCTGAATCCGTCTATAGAGTGTTTAAAATGCGTACTTTCGTGGCCGGCTGTTTAAGATTTCGGGCGGGTCAAACGAATCGTCGTTTCCGCGCTGTGAGTCGATTGCGATTCTATCGTTACCGCGATCAAAAAAACAATGAAAGAACCGCCACCGAGAACCGAGAGAAAAATCGTTCGGGACCGGACGTGAACCGGTGACGATGTTTGTCGGGAACCCATAATTGTTCCGAATAACACGCGACCGTTTGTACTCTACTTCCTTTTCTACCGACAAACATCCAAACACACTTCGCCAGTTGCCACTTTTCGCTTGCTCTCTCTTGTATTTGTTGTCGAAATACGAATTCGTCGAACTACGACGCGTGCTTTTTTTTCTGGTAACCGATTTTCCGACCGGTAAACAACTAACTTGCTCTACGGTTGGTCAACCTGAGAGTCGATTTCAGCTATTTTCGGTACATATTTCTCGCAATCGAACAAGAGGTCTGTTTGCGATTTTCCTTGTAGCTGTCTAACAATGAGGAGAGGGGGGGGAAATATTTACGCAATAACGGTTTCTGTCGATTTAGACTTTGTTTTCTCGTCGTAATCCCGGTGAAAAATAGCCGCAGAGACCAGAAAGTTTCATCGGATATTATCCGCATTAACGCTCGTTCGGGGCGGTGCGATTTTCACAAATATACTGACGTTTTCGAGCTATTATCAGATGAACAACCGCGTTTCGACAACAGTACCGCAGTACCGTACACTGATCGCGCGGTTATAGCACATACGGACACCGGATCGCTAAAAAAAAAAAAAATAAAAAACCGGTCCCACACGCGTAATATTACAATAATATTGTACTTATATTATGCGCGGGGCACGGCACGAGATTGTACGGTTTCGACACGACCGGCTTACGACCCCGCGGACCCCGACGACCCGGCGTGCGATTCGACAAATACGACAGACATTATGTCCACCGTGCTGTAGCACAATAATAATAAACAGGCAAGAGTATACGTCAAAAAACCGCGCGATCCGATTAATCGTTGTCGCCGACAGTAACGTATACGTGCACGGGTACGTTCGTCGGGTCAAACGGGGCGATCGCAAACGGAATTCGCGAGTTTTATACATATTATTAACTGTAACTGTACGTATTATAATTTTATTACATTATTTCTTTGCGTTTTCGGCAGCCCAACTACGAACCTTTTATTTATCGTACATTTTCAATTCAAACATGCCGTTTTCATTCCCGTGTTCCCGGGAAGCTTCCCGACGGGCGCCTATATCTGACTGAACGCGAACGGTTGGTCCCCGGGAAGGTCGAAAACCGTTGCGACGCGAGTTCTCTTGCCCCGGCACTGATTCGAGCAGAAAATGGGGGGTAGGGTGTGAACGCTCGCGCTCGGCGGACACGCAAACTGGACTGCGCGTGCCGAGTCACGGGCAATACGACTGGATTTGTATTACGCTCGGAAAATTCGATCCGGCCCATTAAAGCGGCCCGGGGGACAATACGACTCACGCACACAGTGCGGTATTCTCGGTTTCGCCGGCTACGCTACCGTACCGTCGAAACGGCTGGCTTTTTTTTTCTTCTCAAGTCCTTTTACGGGTCAAAGTCGCGATCACGGGGGGCCCGGTCGGTCGGGTCACGCGGACGCGCTCGGCGGGGCGACATTATTATTACTGTTGTTGCGCGCCGGAGACGAGATAATAAAAATGAATTTCCCGGCAGTCGGAGAGATTACGCGGTTTTATAAATACATAAATAATGTAACACGGCGCGGCGATTCCGGGGCGCGGTCTGCGACGGGGCGCCCCCCCGCCACGGCGCGTGGCGTGCTCGGAGTCGTTTTTATCGGGCGGCTCGGGCAATATTATAATACCATACGCGGTATACGCGGTATACGCGGTATACGCGTACCGCGCTGTGGGGCGGGGGTCAGGCCGGTGGCGGCCAATACCGCCGGGCGAGTCCGTAAACGCTGCGGCGGAGGGAAAAAACCGGCGGAAAACAGAGAGGAAAAGAAAAAAAAAAACCGACCACGTAAAATACACGACCGTGCGGGCAATAGTTACCATTATTATTATTATTATTATTACGATTATCGTTGAACGCGTTTCCGCGTGCGAATAATTTACGTCGTCGCGCGCGGTACACGCGACACCGGGCGCGCGCGTGCGGCGTATACGGCGTGTATACCTCGTACGCCGGCCGTTATTATACCATTACCGTGACCGGGCCGCGATTCGCCGCGGTATTTGATACACGCGATTACGCGAGGAAAAAACCGTCGTCGGGCGAATAAGAGAAAAAAAAAAACGTTCGCCGAAAAGACGCGGGCGCGTGCGAATCCGCGCGACGACAACGGGCGAACGAAAAAAAAAAAAAAAAAACGGGCCCGCGTGAACTGAGCACCGTCACCGGCGGACGGACAAATAATTTTCCGTTCACTTTATATATACATATGTATATACATATATATATATATGAATTCAACTATGTATACTATTAATATAGTTTCGGGGAAAAAAAACCGGGTAAATTTGAACATGACAAATAGTAGGACACTCCTCCCCCTCACGAAGGCAGTGCGTACACGAAATCGCATCTGTCTACAAAAGCTATTCGTTTGGACGTGGGAGTGTTCAACAAGGCCTTTGCGGAAACAACCCGCGTAAAGGTCGATTATTATTATTATTATTTATTATTATAATTATAATAATGTCACGCGTAAATCGTCGTGTACCGGATACGGGATCGTGACAAATTTTCGGCGGCGGCCGCGAGGTTAGGTCGCGCGAATCAATTTTTTATCCGGGCCGCGGGGTCACGACGTTTTCGGCGCGCTCCGCAACGCCGCCGCTGCAGTCTTGTCGTAACATTATTATTGTTATTATTATCGTTTTCGAGCGCGTGATCGATCGGTCCGGTAAATCGATAAACGATAAACGGCGCGACAGCACAAATAACAATAACGATATATTATTATTGCTGTTATTATTATTACTGTCGTTATCGCGGGCGGCCGCGCGATTCCGACGCGATAGTCGTCGGCCGTTTTGTCCGCGGCGCGCGCCTCCCACGTTCCGAACCGCCGGGCCGCAGCAATAACGCGCCGCGCGTACGACACGAAATATTATCGTAACAATATTATCGCGCGTGTACGTTTGGATCGCGTGAACGCGCGTCCGATTTCGCCGTCCGCGCGCGCGGTTGACGCCGCGCTATTGTCGTTCGTCGTCGCTGTTGCCGTTACTAAACGAGAGCGTACGCGCACGTTCGATTCGCCTACGCGGCCGCCGGCTGATAGATCGGAAGCGAGCCGCCCGCCGTGGCCGCGCCGCCGCCGCGCTTACGACGGCAAGACACGACGCGTTCGTTCCGGCGGCGTCGCCGTCGCCGCGTAATTTACGTACGTTTCGCACGTGCGTACGCGTACAACGCACACGTGTACGGCGTACAGTGCGCGCCGCGCGTACACCGTCCGTATTACGCCGATAACGTTAACGTCGTCGTCCGCGAGAATCCGACCGCGCCGAAAACAATGGCCGCGGCGGCGGTTTGATGGAATTTTCGACGGAAACCGTTGACCTCCGCGCGCACATAACGATAATAACGACAATGATAGTAATATAGCGTAATTGACGGGCGCTTTGCCCGCCGACTGTCGAACCCGCGCCGGACGTGGCCGCGAGTACTGCCGGCACATTCGCGACGAAACGTTTCGGAAACCGTGTGAACGTACGTAACAACATTACCGTAGCGCAAAAGAGTACGCGCGGTACTCTCTCGGTCGACGGCGGCGTCTGTTATTTGCTCGGGGGGGGGGGGAACAGGTGCCGGGCGCGCAGAGATCCGAACGCCGCGTCCGGCCGAGGAGTTCGCGCTCCGCGAGCGAGAAACCGCGGTCGGGTACACGTGGGCGGGCAAGTACCGGGGACCTACGATACGACGGTGTCCGTATCGAGATGCGCGGTCGATCCTCGGCGATACGCTGCGGTTTTCTACACAGGAAATTATAGTTAATTATTTTTATTCGGATTTTTTTCTTATTCGGAAATTTCGCGAAACAATAGCAGCCGTTACCGTCTTCAGCTTTGAAGGCGAAATCATTTTCTTCGCTTTCGATTCTCGGTTTAACTACGCGCGTTTCCGGCGTCGACATATTCTAAATTCCCGTCGACCCTCTGACGAGATATTACACTGATAAGTACGGGTAGGGGATGAGCAGCGGCACATCATTAATGTGGCAGCGCGGGGCCGGTATTCTTCCCCTACACCCGAATTTAAAAGCGTAATATATCTCGTCAGAGGGCCGACGGAAATTTCAAAAATTTTAACAAAAAAATAATAAATTTAAATTAATAATGATCCGCGTCTATCGATTATGCAATATAGGTTACTGTTTGAAAACCGAAAATGACGAGTGGTTTCACAATCCCGAAAATAGGGGCGACATTGCGGTAATGCGACGTTTTAAAGCCGCTCGTTTTTTTTTTTTTTAACTATCCACTTATTATTCTAATATCCTATACAGTTGTGTTGGGAGGGAGGATAATAGAGGTCATATTCTCCTCGTTGGTTTAAAAATACAATCAAATATGAGTGATCTAATATCGAAACGCATAAATTTCAGCCAAGTTACGAGGAAAAGCTTGACGTATATATCGATTAGAAATTGGCTTTTTTTTTTTTTTAGAATCCGGTCTCTAAATTACCTACCGATTCCCACAGTCAGGTATAGAAGACGATTTTACTCTTTATTCCCGATTCGTATTTGTCGTACATCCCTTCACGTTGAAAATCCCCGGGTACGCCCCACTACATAATATCCCATTTACTATCTACTTTTGAAAACTACGGTCTACATTATAATAATATTATATTGTTGCGTTTAAGCTCACCACGTGTATGGAATCGGAGTCGGAACGCCGGAGGGCATCGTGCCGCTGGCCCACGGACACGGCGGCCACGGTCAGCTGATTGTAGTGGTGCGCGGCCGCGGCGGCCTGGGCGCTCTGGTGCAGGCTGTTGAGCGTCTGCGAATACGGATCGTTGATGTAGTCCATGGCGGACGGCGAGGACGCGTTGCCGGTGGCCGGCTGATGGTGATGGTGGGCCGGTGGGAACGGCGGCGGGAAGTACGGCGGCTGGAAGTCCTGGTGGTGACCCATGTTGGAGCCGGCGTTGGTGGGCGTCGTGTTCCGGTGATGGTGATGGTGGTGATGGTGGTGCGGGCTGAACGGCGACGAACCACCGCCGCCACCTCCGCCACCGCCACCGCCTCCTCCTCCACCCCCGCCGCCACCACTACCGCCGCCCCCGCCGCCACCGATCGACGCGACTGTACCATGCCCGGCTAGCCGATCCTGCGGAACGAAAAAACATCAACGTGATTAATAACACGACAATTGTACACGAATATAGCAAAACTTGTCGGTGTTGTTGGTGGGTAGTGGGGAACGTACACGTACAATACGTGTACGGGATAGTTATTAATTTATATCGACGACGGACCATTGGTAACGTAAAGCGATTCTGAGCAGAGCTCGATGTTTTGATATAGACTTAAATCGGAAACTGTATTAATTTTTATAAATAATAAATCACGATTATATGTCTGTCCGCGTTTTTCCGCCTCGAATTCCGAGCATATTTATGGAACCAAAAGAGTTTTATTCGCATAAATCGGAAAACGGTAGCGCGCGAAATTCCGTGGTTATTACGATGTCCGTCGTTAAAATTCCTTTGCGACCGGAAACCTGTCGCGGAATTCGACGATCGGCGCAAGACGATATCACATTTTACGTTCAAATTTTACTAAATACTTAATCTAGCGATACCCGCGGAGATTAAAACCGACGTGCTATGCGCTCAGATTCTAAACATATCCGAAAAAAAAAAAAAAACAGCGGATTTGTGTCCGCGACCGGATTTTACATATGAACGCGATACGCTTAATATTATAATTAGTGGGTCGTTTATAAAAAAAAAAAAAAAAAAACTACTCGCGTTTTTTTTTCATTCGATCTCGTATAATAAACACACATGAAAATAAAAACAACTTTAAATCAACGCTCACGCGTCGTGTCGTGTTTTCGATCCGTAAAAAACTTAAAATGTATATCGATAAAAACCCGTTCTTGAAATTGTTATTTTAATCGTGTTTTTTTTTCTCTTCTAATATATATTTCTTACGATCTGGATTCCGTGCGAATATCCACCACCGGATTTGATTTCCGTAGCGATTTACATATTATCGTATGTTAAAGTGAAATTATTACTAGCGTGCGCGTTTCTCATATTTACCTATATACCATCGAACGGTGACGCGAAACATGTCGGCCGTTTATGGATTCAAGTGACTATTTTTTTTTTTAAAAAAAAATCCGTGGTACCGTATTTTTAATCCGATTCCGAAACATTTAGCGCGCGCGATAAAACTCAAAGCGTCGTAAACGGGAACGCCGGTTTTCTACACCGGGTACGAATAGCGTTATTTTCATTTCGACCACTACACCGTTTATCCGTGTCGAAACACCGACCGAGATACGACAGTCGCGTATCTTAAAAAAAAAAACACGATTTTTATCGGCGAAAAACGTATTAAAAACCCGCGCCATTCGCGCGTACGGTTCCCGATTACAACTAATTGTCCCCGTGTCAAACGTAGTGTACACTGTCTCCTTTACGTATTTAAAGCAACGCGTGTTTTTTTGAAAAACCTATTTTCGTTCGCGATCGAATTCTTTTAGCGGCGGCGACGTTATTGAAATAAATTGTAAAAAACAAAAACCTCTCCTCCCCGTTCGGTCCGCGTCCGGAGTTTGCGACGGTCGCGCAAGACGCAAGACAACGTTCAACGCGCTACGCGTACGCGAACAAGTAACAAGAGTCGCACGTGGATTTCGTCCGTACCGCTAGTCCGGACGAGGCGACCGCGGCCGCCGGTTCGGGCGAATTACGCGCGGGACCGTCCGCGCACGGGGCGTATCGTATATGTGAATCGTGCACAATGTATGATCGCGCGCGCGCGCGTACGAAGCTAAGCGAAATCGGTCGAAAAACCAGACGAATGTACAATAATAACAATAACGCCTAGTTTTAGAAAAAAAAAAAAAATAAAAAAAAAAATACGAACGTGTCGGAAACCCGTTGTCCGGCGGTGCGGTCGCGCGCGCCGCGGCCGGTTAATAACCGAGCGAGTTCGCGGTAATAATAATATTAACATAACGTACGCGGCGCGCGTCGTTATAATACATTATCGCAACGTGGGCACGGTATCCGTCACAATATTATTATAACGATAATAACGATATTACGGTGCATGTAGGTCGGCGGCGCGCGCGATCGTACGGCCCGGGCCGAAATCGCGTTGTAGCGGAGGAGAAAAAAAAAAAAATAACGAAAATCCGTTCGCGCGCGCGTTCGGCCGGTAGGTCGGGCGGGCGACCCGGAGCCGAACGGCGCGCCGCCACGTCCGTACGACACCAAACTGCTGTTACGTTGTCGCGGGCGAATGGGCGCGCGTTGTTTTTCGAGATCCGAACGCGGAGATACCGGACGGACGTGCATAACGGATAGCCGCTCGTAAAATAAATCGTCGTGTCGCGTAGCGAGTATCGCGCGGTGAGCGTATGACGGGGAGGTGGGGGGGGGGGGGTGGTTGGCGCACGCACGAACGCGATCGAATAATTGTTGCGCGCGACGTCGATTGATTAGCGTCGATACGGCGTCGCGACGCGGATACATAGCGCGCGCGCGCGTTGATCGATTGATAGCGACGCGATGTTCTGTTTGTTTGTGACGTTGCCGGTCACGCGCGCGGAAAAATACGCGAAAACGCGTCCGAAACAAAACGGGATGCGGACGCGCAACTTGTTCAACGGTTGTCGGTGTGAAGTCGCGGAGGCAGCCGGGCGCAGATGGGAATTCGAATGGTACCCGCCGCGCGACCACGGAGAACGGCCCGAAGCCATGTGTACACCCGTCGGGGTGTGCGCATCTCGCACGTAGATTTCCCGTTTTTCCCGGTTATCGCGAGTGCTGCGCGGAAAACGAACAGCGCGCGTCTCATCGACGCGCTGACCCGGTCAGATTTCTATTCGGGAAGGGCTCGACTCGACTCGACTCGAAAATCGGAGCGAAACAACGAAATACGGTGCCGATGAACGCGCGGCTTTCGTTCGTTTCTCGGGAATTCTCGGCCGCATTTCCGCGCTGAGGGGGCGCATTATACATTGCAAGTCGGACGGCAGTAAACACGTCGCCTCCCCTCCCCGCGGCGGTCGCGCGCGATTTCCACGTGAATCTCGGCGACGAACGCGCGAATAAAATTTAAAAATATAAAAACGACACGAAACACGGTGCATAACCGCGCATTGCAACAACGCCCACAATGGAAAATCCGCGATCTATAATTCTACACACTACGCAGCCGCTCACCGTGCCGTGTGTCGCGTAAACGGTGTTATTAACCGGCCGATCACGCGCGGCCTTCGAGATCGAGTATTATTATCGCGGCGCGATGGGGGAAAAAAAAAAGAAATCGTAAAAAATACGTCAAATAATACGGAAATTCTTGTTCGTCTTAACCGTCGTCGTCGGTTCGAAATACGCTCGTAGCGCGCGACGGTACCGCGGATTCGATCGCCTACCTGTGGTGTAACAAATTAATAACACAAGATATTTATATACATATATACTCGGCGGATTTCGACGTAAAAAAAAAAAAAAAAAAAGAAAAAAAAATTATCACGTAAAAACAAATCGAAAAATATCCCGCGCATCCCGTTTCTCGGTCCGCGTTGTTATCACAACAACATGAATTATCGCGTTGTCGTTTAGCCGGTATTCGCTAAAAAATAAAAAATAGTAAACGCACAATTTAGTAATACCCATCATATAATATAAAACATTTTTTTTTTTTTTTTTTGTAAACGCGCCCGTACAATAACTATCGTGCACGAACGATTATTCGCTCCGACATTATACTAAGCTAACGGTGACGAAACCGGCGCCGGCGAGTCCGGATTTACGGTTACGACACGTTTGGGCATTTTTATCCCGAATCGCGACACGTTTGGGCAAAATATCGCAACACGGTCGGGCACTATTGTTTATATGTACTCTACGCGTTTGGATGGTAAATAAATGTATGAAATATAAGTGTATGTACGTTCAACAATAACCGCACGCGGGCATTTCTATCGACAATAAACATCATAGCGGACTGCGATAAAACGCGTGATCGCAGACTTATGATGTACGCGAAATATCGAAAATCCGTCGGTAATTTCCGAAGTTATACACAAATAGTATAATAAAATATGACGTCCTTATTTTTGTTTTGTTTTTTTTTTTGTTTCGCACCGTATGTCAACAATCCGGTCCGCAGTTGCTTGTCGAGTGTCGAGACGCAGCGCGCAGTGTGTGCCGAGTACACAGAACGCGGTTACGGCTTGTGCAAAAAAAAAAAAGAGGACGCGATTATACATTATTGTTACGCGTACATTATTCGATTTGATACGAGTGCAAAACTCACGTATTTCACGTAACTGGGTAACCTTTTGTCATCGTTATGATTATTGTGCGTATTCGATTTAACACGAGAACACGAGTTATTTTACGCATATATACATGTTTATATATTATTGTCGTGTGAGACTGATACACTCCTTAAACCAAGAGCCGTATGCGTTTGGACATTTTTAATGTCCAAACGTTGCGGGGATTTTCGATGCCGAACGAGGGGTAAAAGCGTGTCCAAAACGCACGTGCCCGCGCCGGAATTTACGCTGCGCGGTCGGCACCCGAAACCCGGGTACCCGTGCACACGCGCATACCGTCGAAGAACAACGGGGGGGGGGTAGGGGTGAGTAAAGCGCGGGGCATACACACGAAAATGAACGTCTCCGGGCGCGCCGGCCGTATCGGCCGCGGTACGGATCGCGCGTCCTCCTCCTACGCGTGCACGCAACGGTGATTATCGAAAATATTAATAAATTCGTGCCTATTAATTTTAGCGGAATACGTTTTGATCGCGCGTACGGTTTTGCCCGTCGCGATAAAAAAAAAAAAAAAAAAAACCGCGCGCGCGCCGGTGCGTCACCGTGTACCGACGGTAATAATTAACCGCGCGCGGACACATTTTTCATCGTGAAACTCCCGCGGCCGCGACCGAATCGCCCGGACCCGGCGGAACACACACGCTATTTACGTCGTCGTGCGCACCGCACCTACCATACCGAAAAACGTTGCCGTTTCCCATCGCGTACGCGCGTACGACGCGGACGAACCCGTGCACTTGTACACGTAGTGTTTTTCGTGAGTTTTTTTTTTTTCTTCTTCTTCTTTTAAATTTATATTTTTTAATTATACGGGAAGCACTCGTATACGTGTACGTATACATATAAAGCCGCCGCGCCGACAATCGGAAGACGGATTGTATCGTAGGAGGAGAGAAAAAAAACGATTTACCGTACGGTTATAGTAATTTTTAAAACGCTTGTCCGGGGCGCTGCAGTATAATCGCATAATATGTTCAAGCGACGGGAACGGGAACGCCGGCTCTGCGACCGTGCAACAGTTCCCGGTTTCTATTATACGATTTCGAACGAATTAACGATAACCCGGTGTGATTACATATTGTACAATGCTGGTGCGCGGAAACCTTAATCAATTGAACATCCGAATTTGCAAGAAAAATATGTCTTAAATCGTACTTATAATTCGGTACTTTTTTTTTTTTTTAATTTTTTTTTTTAATATTGTCCGTAGTATGAACTTATATACCATTATAATGTAAAACTAATCTACACAAAGTCGATTTCTAACGGTTAAGGACCGCGAAAATGTGTGTGCCGATGTCCGTTACAGATTTGTAATTCCTACGCCGATATACGCCCAATACGCCCGATACAATCCGGAATCGTTTGAAATCAACGAGTACCTCGTACCCGGTTATTTTCGCGTCGTGCCACCAAATTCCCCCCTACCACCGAACCCCCNACCCCCCCCCCGGTCTATAATAGGTACTCTTGTACTCGAAAACCGCGATCGTTTCGTCCGGTACAAAACACACCGGCCATTATTCATGACGTGCCGGCACGTGCGCTCAGACGACCGACCGACGCGACGACGCACAGGAGATGATCAATTTTCGGTTATCCGCGATAATCACGCGTCATTATCAATACGCGATATTATCGTGCACGCGTCTGCGGGCAGATCGCGTGCGGCGCGCGACGGGCGGGTCTCGCCGGAAAGCGTAAAAAATGAATGAAGCTAATGAAAACAAAAAAAAACGACGCACGATGTGAATCAACGCGGAACCGCCCCGTGCGCGCACGTCCGAGCGGAAAAACGCGGCGCGGCGGACGAAACGGCCGTCCGGCGTGTCGGCGGGAGACGCGCGACGACGACAACGGCACACCCGTGCGGCCGCGTAACGTATGCGCCGCCGAACGGTCGCTGGTTTCGTCGCGTCCGAGTCTGCGGCTGCGGCGAGACAGTCCGAATGAACCGTTAGGGCCGCGCGCCGGGGGAACGGCGACGCGAAAATTCCTGAACGCCGCGCTGAAAAACGAGACGGGTCCGTCCGGTATTCGGAGGCGGCGTAGAAACGGTGCGCGCGGCGGGTAAACGACGACGACGACGCCGCCGCCGCCGCCGCCACTTAAGGAATGAAAGGCAGAAAGAAAAAAAAATCGAATCGAATTTAAGTGACCCGCTACTGCCGCAGGTAGCGGTTACTGTGCGCCGTGTGTTACCTATATGAATAGTACACGCGCGGATCAGTCGCGCCGAAACGTCTTTACGACGTACCCGGCATAACGGGTGGGCCGGCGAGATGGGGGCGGGGTTAACGAAAAAAAAAAAACGCACGCCGCCGCCGCCCGCCGCGTCAGACCCTTTTAGAGGTGGACAGAACCCGTCGGACCAAATGGACCGTCTTTTAAACGCGTTCTCGACCGGCCGACGGTTCCGAACGCTACAGTACGGCTGCGGACTCGTAATAATAATTATTATTGTTGTTGTGCATTAGACAAATTATATACGTCGGACGACCGGTTTCCCCGTCGTCGTCGTCGTCGTCGTAGTCGTCGTCTCCCCCGGCCGAGTGTTCCCGTGCAGTTGTTGCGCCGGAGATGAGGCCGGTGATGAATCGGTAATTTTTTCCGCCGTACTGCCGGCGATAACTGCGCGCGCAGCAATAATACGAGCGGAAGGAAAAACGATTTTTGCGACGTAAGTGTACACGCACGCGTACACGGGCACGACGGGCGCCCGAGCGGACGGGTTGCCGGAGAGGAGTGGGGGCGGGGGAGAGGTCGGCTTTTGCCGAAAACGCGGGCGGGCGCGAATAGGAAAAAAAAAAAGAACAATACCCGATTTATTCGCGGGGACAACGTTATTTCCGATCGCCCCTTCCGTTTGTCGAGTCGGTGTTTTTTGCCTTTTTTTCTCTACGGAAAATACAATTTTTTACACGGTCGTGTTGTAATCGCGCGCGGTCCGGCGCGCACCGTGAACGAGAACGTAACACGGTAGTAAGTACGTGTGCACGCGTAATATTGTAATATTATAATGGGCTCGGGGTGTATCCGGAGTCCGTGTCCGCCGTCATATTATTATAATAATGATAACAATTAACGGGGCCGTTTATCGCGCGCGGTGCGTTTAGAATGGTATTACGAGCGCTGCAGTGGCCTCGGGCCGATCGATTTTTTTTTTTCAAATATTTTTACACGATTGGTTTTATTATTATACGTATAGATTTGTACGTACGCGCGCTCAGGTGGTCCGCGGCCCGCGGTTTTTCGCCCATTTCCATATTTATACGATCGCGTTATTACGCGCGCGCGCGAGAGAGAGAGAGAGAGAGAGAGAGAGAGAAAAACGTATTGGACGCACCGATCGGAACGCGAGATTACACCGGCGATCGATACACGAAAACCGTAATGTTATTCCAACGTGTACAAGACGCAATCATTATCGTATTCTATCGCCGCGGCGGCGGCGGGAACGCGAAGACGTTTAGAGTTGTACCTCGCCGTTTATAATAAACCGCGCGCGCATAATAATGTAATAATATGTGTGTATAGATAACGCAATATGATATTTTACCCGTGTTGTAACGTTGCATAGTAGGTTGCCACATTATAACGGAAAGCGGTCGCCGCGACGTCAATACGTCGGAAACGATCGGACGCGACGACGAGTGAGATTGCGGCGGCGGCGGCGTAACGCGCCCGGGTGCCCGCGGTCCGTATGTAATGCACGGAGGACGAGCGCGCCCGTGTTACCGTAGCGCGTGCCCGCCGCGCGACATTACGCGAATCCGTTAACGGCAGAGTGGACGGTTTGACGTTCCGGAGACGGAAAACTGCGGGCGATCACGCGAAAGTCGCACGCGCGTCGGCGATCGGGCGCGCTGTTTGTTTGTTTTTTTTTTTTTTAATACAATTTTCACAGGACCATCGGGAAAATCCACCGGTACACCGGTTGCAGAAAACTGTTATGGTTCCGAACACGATTTTATCGTTCAGTCCAGAGATATTCCGTTCCACGACGAGGTTTCGTCTCCGAAAATGTCGGTTTTGAAAGAAAAAACGCGCGCGATATTGCGATGCGCTCGCGGCTAATGGCGCCGACGCTCACCGTCAAATATTCATAATCTTGCTGCGGCGATCCGCGACGAGTCGACTCGGACTCGGATACGCGGTTAACACAATAGTTTTTAATAAAACGTATCGCGACATCCCGTGAAAAACGTAGAAAAAACGAATTCACGGTGGAAAAGTACGTAACAGATGTAATGCGGTTCGAGTATGATACGTGCGAGACTTGCGTTAAACTCACTACACCGCGAGACCGGAACACACAGTAAAATGTAAAAATTGTGGCGTTTAGGGTGCGGATTCGAGTTTAAACACGGGCGATGAAAATATATATAAAGAGGAGAATATTTTCGACGGCACGTGCGACGTCGGCCGCGTAAAGCCCGGTTTCCACTTGTCGTGATTTTTATCCGAGACCACATCCGTGCGTCAATGATACGAATTCTGACGTTGTAGTGTACATTGTCATTGTCGGTGTCAGAGTACATATTTTATATTATTACATGTTAGTATTGAAAATTGATCCAGACGTGGCGGACGCCGTTCTTTCAGTTTGTGGACTTTTAGCTAATGCGTATAAACAACAAATTTTGCCAAGTAAAAAGAAAAAAAAAAAGAAAATGTCGGGTTCGGCAATGGGTTTCTAAACGAAATAAGTTTGGTGCGTCGAATATGTTATTACAAGAGTTGAAAACTGATGATCGAAACGGTTTCAAAAACTTTTTGAAAATGGACGACGGGCACTTTAATTATCTTTTAAGTAAAATAGAAAAAATATATACAAATACACAATACTTTTCTAGGCTAGGCACTTCCGGCTAGCACAAAACTAGAAATCGCTTTTGAAAATAACTGCAGTTATTTTCGGATGGAATTTCGTACGAGAAAGTCGATACATGTCCGTGGCACCACGGATCCGATAACTTGACTCGTACGAGATAACCAGCACGGACGCGGCCGCGTATACACAATCAAATAATTATCCGTGCCACAGATCCGAGACACACGGACGTGGTCTCGGATATAAAATACATGACAAGTGGAAACCCGGCTCGAAACACGGTAATCATACAAGTCCGCGGCCGCTTAAAAACCAAACGCGTGGCTTTTTTCTATGATCATAAATGCCGTAGCGGATTTTTTCGGCCGCACGTAAACCGTGTCCGCGAAAATATGTCCATTCTCCTATTTACGTTTTCGTTTCGGCTCCCGACAATGTCGAACCTAAACGCGCGTGCGATGTTGACGTTACGCCGTGTCGCCGTCTCAGACACCCGAGGGGAAATACCTACTGTTGTTAAACCGCGACACCGCGGTAAGTACATTCTTCAGGTGGAATAAAAAAAAACCGTCCGGAACCGTATCCGACGGCCGCGAAATTACCACGGTTACGATAAAAATATATACCTGCAGATAGGTGACCGCGCTGTCGTTTTGATCCGGACGCGCCGCGGTCGTGACCTAGTGCTCGGGGGCCTGACGTTAAAAGGCATTAACCGCTCGCGCGCGCGGTACGCCGGCGGATTCGCGTCCGTTTACGAGGTTGTAAAAAAAAAAAAAAAACCGGGGGAAAAAACCCGAAGAAAAAGAAAAGAGAGAGAGAAAAAAAAGGGCACTCGAGAGTGCAGGTCGTTGATGGCGACTCTTTGCATTTCATTATGGTTTTACGCGCGTCACCCCGGCGGCAACCGGTTCCGCGTATAGCAGCCTGCGCTTTTTACGGTGAGAACGGTACGATAATAATACGAATGGGTAACAATAATATAATATAACGAGGAGAGACTTTTTTTTTTTTTTTTTTTTTGACATTCTTCGCGCGTAGATATGCTAATGGCTCGACGGCGCAATAAATCCGACGCACGGCGAATTAACACCTTATACACACAGACATTTTATAGACACTCGTTCGATCAAAATAATATACAATATTGTGTAAACACGAACGGCGGAACTACGACGATTGTTTTCGAATCCTTATCGCTTGTCCGCCGCGGCGAGAGAGTCTTCGCGGCGTGTTCGCGACGTCCCGATGTCGTATAGTCACCGTTCGTAAAAAGCGAACGCCATCAATATTTGCGTTGCGTACGTTTTCTAAATTTTCGTAACGTTCTCCCTCCGTTTGAAACGAGGAATAACACTCGTTAGTATACGCGCCGTCTCCCGCGGAGATTTTTTAAATTTGATTAAAAAAAAAAAAAAAATCGATTCAAAAATAAATATTCGTGTTCCTCGTCCCCTGTATGAAATAATAATAATAATAATAATAATAAAAAAAACCGACAAATAGCCGGGGATACCGCACTTTACGTTTGCGGATACGTGGCCACTGCTATATGCAGACGGGAAGTCGGCGGCGGCGGATTTAAACGCATTGCCGTTGCGGTGTAAGTTCGTAAGTTACAATCTTCGTCGTGATTCGGCGAGTCGACGTACCCGCGAAACGAACGGTGTTTGGTTTTTTTTTTCCGGACTTCCGAATAAAATACCCACCGCCGAGCGGGGCGCGACGGGCGGAAAATCAGAATGTCGTTTTTGCTTTGTTACAACCGGAATAGCGTCGAGGCATGGAACGAAAAAAAAAACACAAATCGCACGTCGATTGTAAAATATCGCGGCGTCGTCGTTTTCTTAACGGGATCGATCCAACGCGATCGACGACGCGACCGCGGAATTCACGGCCGGTAGCCCGTGGCACCGGATTCCCGAGGCCACGACCGGCCCCCGCGCCGCGGCAGTCGAATGCGGCGGTGGCGGCGGCAAATACGTCGACGTTAAAAATATTATTGTCCGTCACTAATTCCGCGTCGGGTTTTTTTTTTTCTCTCCGCTCCTAAAAATTCACGACGTACGCGCCGTTACAGCTGTCGGTGACGAACGTCTGCGTAATCCGCGATATCGCCCGCGCGTCGATACAATCGGCAAAAAATCCGCGCGCGTCCGTTCGTACGTATCCGTGAAACGATACGAGCAAAAAACAAACAAAAAAAAACCGTTTTACACGCCGGCAATTACCGACACCGTACGGGCAATACTACTACTGCGCGTGTGTACGGTTTCGCGCAACTCCGAATCGCTCGTTTCCGTTTATTAGTCGCGCGAACGATTTTTCTACCGAAAATCCCGTTCCGATCGTCGATACCGCGGGGGGAGGGGGGGCGGTCTCCGCGGAAGAAAACGTCCGAAAAAGAAGCGTTTTTTTTCTTCTATTACTCCCCCCTCCACCCCGGTAATTTTCCGGATAGTTGTTAGTAGACGGAGTCGACTGTGTATTAGCTAGCCTTTCTTTCTTTCTTTTTTTACACAATTCCTTTGTCATAATCTACATGATAACACGTCCGTACTGTAATATACGATAATCGTTGGGCCGCGCGCCGCTTTCGCTTAATCGCGGCGGCGCAATTCGGTTTTGTCGCAACGTTTTACCCATCCGGATAATTATCGGGTTGGTTATTTTTCCCGCACATTCGAGACCGTGTACGATTTTCTGACGTTAATCGCGACGCGCCGAACATGTGCGGAAGAGACGTGAGCGACCGGTCACCGAAGTACCGACTTTTTCCCGTGCAGCTGTCAGTGCGCAATATAATACGCACACACGTGTTTAACGGCGTTTCTCGACCTTTCGGATCGCGGGCTCGATTTCGTGGTGGTTGGGTGGGGGGGGGTTTGAGAGAAAGAAAAGACGATAAGAACTTTGCCGCTTTATCCGGACGACGCGACGCTACAAAACGAAACGCGAAATCGAATTCGGCCGCCGCCGTCGCGTAACTGACACACGCGCGTGTCAATGGGCGCGGGCGACGCAGCCCCGTTCGATTTCGGAGAAAAGGTCGCGTGTAAAATCGGGTCGGCGTCGCGTGGAATATCACGCGAACACTTATTTCGGTGCGCACGCGCCGGGTGCGGTCTAGCGGCCGCGTTTACAGCGTCCGCGCGGTAAATGTGGGGAGGGGGGGGGAGGGCAAGTAAGCGCGCAGCGAGTAAGTGCGATGAACATTATTGCGGCGCGGCGATTGTGACTGCCGGTGGACACGTCGCGGTCCGGATCCGCGTTGTTTTCATCCCGTCCGGTACGCGTCCCGACGACGCGGGGCGCGCGCACGAGAATTTCCGAACCGTGTTTGGGACGCCGATTCGCGGACGGTAAACCGCGAAACCGCATTTACTCGTTATCACGTTAATGACGGTGGCGAGAACGCCGGAAGCGGCCGCGGGTCCGCGAGACGGTCGGATTTTCATCGGAACACGATTCTCACAAAACCGAGCCGGGCGTGTTTCCGAAGCGTTTTCAAAACCGCGAGACGGGGAGATGTAATAAAAAAAAAAAATAAAAAAAATGTAAAATTCGGCATCCAGTGCGGCAATAACGTTGCCGGACGGTTTTCAACGTACCAAACGAATGTTATAAAATCGCGCGTCGCGCGGGTGTTTTATTTTTATTTTTAAAAAATTTCAATAAATACAACAACGTTAGCCGTTTACGACCGCGTGAGCGTTGAACCGGATAACGTACAGGCCGCGCGTACTTTGCGATCGACGGAAAAGCGACGGAATATAAACGACGGCGAACCGCACGTACGCTGACCGAGGACGGCCGCCCGAATGTCTGAAATCCGCGCGGTTTTCGCCGGTCCCCGCGACGGGCGGACAATTTTTTTGTTTCTCGCTCTCGCGATTCGCCGACGGCGTTCGAGAAGCTATTCGCCTGTGCGTACGCACGCCGTCCCGAGCGTTTTCGCGAAACAATAATAACGCGGGTCGTCGTACGGGCACGCGCGACCGCCGCGATTTGTCCGCTTCGCGCAGGAATCGATTTATCACCGCCGGCCGCCGCTCCGCCAGAACACACGATGCGTACTAATATCGTCGTGCGCGAGTACGTACGACACGCGGCGACGATAATCTTTGGACGGGCTCCAGAGGATACAATATTATTATAATAACGATATCGTACGCTTGGCGGCGACGCGACCGCGGATATTATAAATTTCAGAAACGCCGCGCGGCACTTGACGGATGACACGCGCCCGAGGTATAGGGTATCCCGGTCGAACACTGTTGTACACCAACACGATACCGTTGCAGTGCGCGCGATACGGACGGCTGTACGCCCGGGCCGCGGAAACGTGCCGGCGGCGATTGGGTCGCGTCCCGACTCCCGGGTCGTCCGCGGCCGCGCGGGCGAGGGCAGTGGATACCGGCCGGTATCCGCGCGGTTTTAACGGGCATAACGTTTTACCGACGCCATTCCCGACGCCGGACCGGCAAACGAGCGACGGGCTGTTGGGATTCGGTTGGGTTACGGACCGATTTCCGGATCCGTCGGCCGTACGACATCACGGCGAAACGGTCGGGGGGGGGGAAAACAACAAAAAATTACAATAATAAAAAACGAACCGATTAGGATTCACCGCGCCGGGCTCTCGTTTCCATCGCACAGCGACGCGTGACGATTCGAAAACGCGGCCCCGCCGACAGGTGTGCGTATTAATGTCTCGCGAACGATTCAAATCGGTTTTCCGATGACACCCGTAATCGTTTTTACTACACTACGTCGGAGGGGTGAACAAATCCGTCTGATTATCGACCACGGATACCGCGAGGTATTTTCCGTCGTCTTCTGACGCGCGCCGCGGCCGCGGTGTTTCGAACGGGCCCCGTGTGCCACGCACAATTATAACGGAAACGCGTTCCGGCACGCGAAAAGCCTTTGGAAATCGCCGGTTTCGCGTGATAAAACGTGTGTAATGTATTGTAAAATCCAACCGGAACTCCGAAGACGCCGTTGGCGTTTCGTACACGTTTATTGATAATAATAATAATAATAAAAAAAAAAAAAAATAGTCGTTAAGTAAAAGCACGGAATACGTTTTTATCGTATCGCGTATTTTCTACCCACCGTGAAAATTTCACTAGACAATCGCAAAACGCCGCCGACTACGAGCTTAATGTCTTTGAAACGCCGCGGTCTATATACAATTATCGCACATCCGTGTAACACGCGTCTGTAAAACCGATTTGAAAACGGCCGTTTTCGCCATTACGCCCTAATAATAATAAAAAAAAAAAAAAAAAACGGCCGGGCAGACCCGTCGCGCCGGAAATTTTCGAACAGACCGTACCGATTGACAATATTACTACGAGAAATTACCCCGACGCGTTCCCGTGCACGTTTTCGTGTTTTCCCGCGGACGTTCGCGACGAACCACCCCGAACGAGACCCGCGTGAAGAAGCGCGCACGGAGTTTGACGGTTATTATTTTTTCAGATTTAGAATATTTCGCATTTGGTTTACGCGTACGGAAACCGTTTTCGGATCGCAGTGAAATCGCGACCAGCTCGCGCAGGCATTCTAATCTGCGGCGATTTTGCGACCGCGTAGACGTCGAAAGGTCGATTTTTTTTTCAGCGTCATTATAACTGCGCGGTTTTTTTTAAAAAAATCGTTTAACTCGTTTTCAGACGTTTTAAGCATAATGACTGTTCGGGCTCGGTGTCGAGTTGGATTGTTTTTTTTTTTTTTATACAACACGAATGGGAATTGTTGTTAAAATGGACCGCGGCAGTTCGACGCGTTCGACCGGTACGGCGGTTTTGCGTCGCGGCACCTGCACGCCGTCTCGTCCGTATGAAATGATTATCGAGTTGATATCACGCGAACGCGGGCGAAACGGATTTTCGGCCGGTAACGTCGTCGGTGTTGTAGGCTCGGTGTACGCGCGGGTTTTAACGGAATTCGGCCAAGTCGCGGGTGACGTACAAACAATTATTGCCCGAGTGGCAATAAAAATCCCCGAATCGCCCAAAATCCCGGCTGTTCGGACGGGCGAAATTACGAGGCCCCCCGACAAGCCACCACCACCCCCCCACCACCCTCGGAACGGCCGCCGTCTCAATTACGGTTAGCGCGCGGGATTTTATTTCCGCGACCGCCTGCCCGACACGCTTCGTTTTCGAAAAATGGTCGGGGGCCCGGGGAGGCGATCATTCGCGTGCGCGCCGTAATTGACATTACTGTCGGCGAAAAACCGCGGGCTGCACCCCGTTACGCGATGCGCGGTCACCTACCTCCATAAAATTGTTCATGTCATACTGGCACACCGCCAGCTTCGTTGCTGCGCGTCACTTTTCAGCGCACTTTATGCGAATAACCGAAACGGTTTGTCGCGCGCACCACCGACGGAACCGTCACCGCGACGACACGTGTGCACTACCGCGGCGACACCACAAACGACGACGATACGACACCGCCGGCACGGGATTATTATATTATTTCGCGTACACTCGCGACGGCACTGCGGGCGCGGCGGACGGCATCGGGGGCTAAGGGGGGACTCTGGACGGATGTGTTTCGTCGAACGATAAACGCGAAAAGTGAGAAGACGGAAAAAAAAAAAATAATAATAATAATATACAAACACGACGCGATAAAAATCCAAAACAAAATCGATATTTCGCGAACGTCCGTCGGGCGGCAAAACAAAATTTTTAATATTATCAATAACCGATCGAAGTAAAACGGAAAAACAAAAAAAATTACGCGACGTTCGGTTATTTTTGTATATTCTTTTTTCTAATCCGCGTTGTCGGGGGGCGCGTGTGCTCGTGTCCGGCGGGCCGCGTGACGACTGCCGGTGATGCCGGCGTGTGCTACCTAAACGGGAGCGCGGCGGCGGCGGCGGCGTGTCGGTGCGTGCAACAACCGTTGGGCAGGCCTCGGTCGCGTTGGTGGGGCCTCGGGTCCACCTAGCGCGTATCCGGGGTCCCACCTTCCGGGCCCGGCGGAAAATCGCCCCGCGCACGCGCAACCCGACCGCGGCGGTACGCACGTCTGTACGACATTAACGCCCGTTCGCACCGCCGCCGCGATAATGCACTCGACGGAGTATACCGTCCCCCCCGCGAACACGTACGCGTGCACGCGCGTAATTCGATTTCGAATTCGCCCCGACTTTCCCCCTCCCCCCATCCCCCGGATCGGAGGTTACGCGTTAAAATGCGTCCGTATAAATTATCCAATAACAATTGTAATAATAGTATAATTTCGTATACGATAATTTTCGGATTTCGAACGGTTAAATACTTACACGGAATGGCATGCTGGCCGGGTCAGGTAAGGTTTTAAATTAAAACTCCCGGATTTCGTAGACGACTCCCGAATTTTTCGGATTTTCCGGGTTCTAAGGCGTAGGCGGTCGACGGAGGTCTCGCGCCCGACTTAACCTCTTAATCTGCGTCTATACACGCGTCGCGGATTCAAGCGAAATTTGTCGCACCGACAAAAACCAATTAAACTTACCGCGAGTGAAACTCGTGACTTATTATTTTTTAGTTGGTCATTGTTATATTTTAGCCTGGGGTGGTCGAACTCTTTTCGGTAGAAATCTGCCAAGAACATATTTTTCCTCTCGGGATCGGCTTCCTAACGAAAATGCGCAATTGTAAATCGCCTAATAGGTATTAATAAAAAAAAAAAACACGCGTGTACAAAATAATAAAATTTATAGTTAAATAATGTGTTTTTCGTCACACCGTTATTAGGAATATAATAATATACATACGGGTAGTATTATTGTAAACACAATTGCCCGCGGGCATAAACTCTGTCGAATCGTAGGTGTTACTTGATAAATTTACAACAGAATAAAGATAAATATTAAAAAGTAACAAAGATGATACATTAAAAAAACGATCGTCAATCGTTATTTATCCGTAACAATTACATAAAAACAAATTCCAACAGAACGGAGATCGACATTAAAGCCATCCGACCCCACTCGGCCGCCCCCTGTTACAATAGTATCGGTTCCTACGAGTTAGTTTGCTTTCCGTAGGCCGTTGTCGCGGTCGTGTGAACGTTGTCGCGCATTTAGAAAAAAAAAAAGAAAACGTAATATTTTTTTTTTTTTGTACCGGACAAATGTGTCCGGGCGTTGTGAAACCGTGCGTGTTCAATTAACTCGAGAGTGAACGTAATGCCCGCGATTCTTTGGCCAACCGACGCCGCCACTGAAAACCTGCAATACCAATCATCGAGCGTTCAAAAATATTATCAGACCCGCGCGCGTTCGACTCCGGGTGACCCAAAGCGACGGAAATCCATAACGCGCGTATCTGCCGTCGTCGTGGTACGAAACACGACCGGGTAAAACGCTCGGACCTTCCCCCCAATACCGTCCACGGTTATTATTGCCATTAAAAAACGGGTACGCACGCAACTCTTCAGTTAATTTGACGTCGAAAAAAAAACGTTTTCGGCGATTCACTTTACCTTATAACGGACGATTTTTTTTTTTTTTTTTTTTTTTACTAGAAAAAGTGCGTCGGGAATTCAGGCACTTAAATGTTTTAAAAATTACAGGTTTTTTTTTTTTTGTTTTCAAGATACGCATTACCGCGTGAAATATTTTTCTGAAAAAAAAAAACAAACGTGTTAAGATGACGAGAATTTCGCGAACACGTCCGAATACACTGTCGCGTCGATGTGTAATCCAATATTACGACGCCCGGTTTTTATGAAAAAAAAATCGTAATATATCAGATATCACAAATATAATTCACCGGACGTTTGAAACTGTTAAAACGAAAAGAAAAGGGCGAAAATAGTGATGCATACGAATGAAAATTATTCCCAATATACGATTCGATTTCGTTCATTAGTCGCATTAAAAATAAAAAAACCCACACATTTTATACGCGCCGGCGGGTTGTTTTTTTTTTTTTTTTTTTCAATTCGAGATTTACTTATCGAGTGTATTCTGTACAGTAAACGTAATGTACCCGTGTAGAAAGTATAGGTATTTTCAACGTTTCCGAAGTCGCGTTCCGCGTATCGATTTCGATTTTTTTTTTTTTTTTTTGATTTTTTTCCGTAAAAAAATCCGCGCGTTCCCGTGACGTTTTCACAATTGATTGAATCGTAACGTGACGCCTTTTAATACGCGCATTATTTCGTATCGTATACAAAACAGGTTTTCGGTATCGGTCCAGAAACGTTACGACACGACGGGTTAACGTTGTGTACGTACACGTCGGCTGCAAATCTCGTTAAGAGTCGAGTCGGGTCTTCGTTTATTTTATTTTATTTTTTTTTTCTCGTTTTGTTTACCTTATCGCGTCTGCGCGTACCGCATAACATAGCGTATCGGGAGACGGAAAAAAAAAGTATTGATTTTCAATCACGTTTTCCGAAATAATATTATTACAATATACAGGTACACACACACACACACACACATTGTATTACGTACATTGCATTTCTTTTTTTTTGCAACGATACATTTCTAATAGAAAAAAAAAAAAAACCATCTAAATACTCGGGCAACTGCAGCGGGGCGATGCACAATAACGACAATTATATGTGTATATTGATTTCAAACGGACGGTTTTAATTTCGATCGTTTTTTTTTTTTTTTTTTTTTTTCATTCCGCGTTTTACGGGCCCGTTTCACCGACGACGGCGGTTATTGAAAACCCGGTTCGGAGTTTAAACACCGATTCGAGTCCGTATATTTACAAATAATCGACCGACTTCGACCTCGATTCCGTAGTAAGTCCACACATTTCGGCGAGTCACGCGGGACTATACCGGAGACGATCGGCAATTCGATCATCGGCCGCGGTTGTTCGTTTTAATGTCGACAACGACAATCGATATTATTGCATATTATTATGTCCACTGCGTTTGAATAGCGTCAGATGATGACCAGAGTTCAATTGAAATATCGAGTTAAACCAAGACCGGGAAAATTCGAAAATTCAACGTGTTTACGTGTACCGAGTCGTTCGATAAGCTCGCGACGAGTATAATTATTGTATAGAAAATAAATGATTTCTGTTGCAATCGACGGAATTTGTTTATTTTTTTTTTTATAATTCGATAGTTCGAATGTCAAAAAAAAAAAACCACGGGCGGTACTACGGAGGAAGCAGAGTATAATATGCAGCTGCTTGTCCTGCAGATCTCGCTCCCCTAAAATATGTATGCGTCTTATTACGTATTCACAGGCGTACACACGGTCACATATACAAGGTTTAAAATATCAAAAATCCGTAGGTAGTCGTGTTTTTTTTTTTTACTATATAAACGCTTAAAGCCAAGGACGTTTTGCATAAAGAAGTACTACTTTTTGATACATGCGAATTCAATTTGTTGTAGCTTCGTTAAAAGTGATCGAAAATCGGGTACAATATACAATATAGACTGTACAAGAAGTAACTGCAATACGAATCGAAAAAATGACCGGATCCTCAACTGCACCACCAACTAACCGAAATTTGCTACAAAAAAGCTCTCTTGTCGTTTTTCAATCGGAACAATAATATTTCTGGTGGAAATCCGGCTCACAGACAGAAAATAAAATACCGTCATAGTTATACATAACCAATATGCATAAAATCTATATTATCATATCGTTACGTTCAGATAATCTAAAACAACTAATTCGAGTACAGTTTTCCGTAGATAATATTGTTGAGAAACCGATTTTTTATTTGTTCGGAATAAATAATTGGTATACAAATTATATATACTAAATATTTGCATAAAAGGTCAATTCGGTTTCTAATTTAAAATGCATAATACTAATGTATACGGTATGCATAATATTCGTATGCACAATTAGTTCTTGATTTTAACGTCGAATTAAAATAAACGATCAAATAGTCGGTTAAAAATGCAGTTATCGTCTAAAGTCGATTAAATATTCTCTCGGGAGTCTATAATAGTATAGAATAATAATTAATTTTACACGGCCATTCGCACTCTTGTTGTACACAATCATTTTAACGCTTTCTCGCGTACGAGTCAAAAGAAAAGAATATAAATGCGATTATATTATAAACACGAGAAAACGTGCTAAAACGAAATTAACCGTACGCGTACGTATATATGTATGTATAACATTATTATTACAGGTGTATTCAATCGGATTCGAATATCATCAGCGAGGGCCGAGGGGCTCGATGAAACAGTAAAATCTAAGTGTGATCCGCATTATTCGATTAAACTGTACAGGTATACGAAACGCGAGAATGTAGGTTTTTAGACGCAAAACAAAACAAACAAAAAAAAAACCTATCGGTTTCTAATTTCTAATATAATACAATACACGCGCCGCGGAAGTTTCGGGACGGTCCGATTGCAATAACACGCGAGTCCGCCATGTTTTTTTAGCCCGAAAATTCGATACGAGGTGCGCCAAAGAAGAGTGTTGCAACTGTAGTGGCGAGCAATTCGATTTTCATAAGCGTTTTATGTTCAAAGTTTCAATATTCACGAAACTCGTAAAAATTAGGGTGGAAATCATAGCTGAAAAATAATGTACACTGTATGTACGGGCGACTTGTAGAACCGAGCACATTAGTTGCGTCCGTAAAAAACGTATACGCGAATTCCGCCCGTCCATATTGGTAAGGTAGTACACAACGTTTTTTGGTTTTCAGAGAATCTCCGTGATGTACTTATAGGGTAGGGGGGTTGTGGGCTGGAATATTATAGTGCGACATAAGCAGGTTGTTTCACGGTGATTTGGCACATTCGAGTGCTATTGAAATTAAAAACGAAATGAAAATAAAAGGCCGGAAATTAGTAAAAGAGCTTGTCGAAAAAGTATAAATCTGATATTTTGCTGTCATTTTTTTTTAAATTGAAATACGATTATATTTGTATTATTATTGTCATAAGCTATATGGACTTTTAATGCGATTTTTAACGTACATTAAGGGAAAAAAAAAATTATATTGCCACTAATTATACATTCAACAAACGAATCGTTATTCATTATTTATTTAATTATAAGACATCGAAGACGACCCCCTGATTGAAATACACGAATCGCGTTCCGGGCCTATTGGGACGCGATTCTCGTATACCTTTTCAACGGGACGCCGACCGGTCCCAACTGCAGATTAGACAGCAGCTACTCTTATAAAGATATACTTATACGCAAGTAAATAATTTGCGCTTTACGAAATGTAAATTTCATATACCGAACTGATCGCTATAAAAAAAAAAAAAAAAACCGTTTTGTTTCGTGTAACCTGCCGTCCGTTTTGTATGTCTTACAGGAACTCACGTCTCCAGTCACGAGTGTTTGCTTTACCGACGCCCGTCATTACCTGGACGTTTACGTATAACTATCGCCGTGTATGACTTTGGTCGGATACACTGTATTCAAATTGTTATCCGGGCTCTTTAGGGACAGTGATTTCGACGCGATTACGGGGCGTGACGTACACTGTGTTGTCATGTGGGGGGCACGCGGGGCAAAACGGACAGACACGCGGCCACGTTTTGACGAAACCGGGGAAAAGTCGAAATTTTTAAACAGCCGATTAGAATTATCGTTTCTCGGTGGAGAAAACTTGTCGCTGTTTTATTCCTCTGCGGCAACTCAAAAATTAAGTTATTACTACGCAACAATCGACTGGCGGTCATATAGGTTTACGACACGTCACGCCGACCATATTATATCCGAACTGTTAAAAAGAATACGACAAAAATTAAATTGTTCAGCCGTACGAAAACCTCAGCGTTACCCGCCGGTCCGCCTCACGCGTTCCCCTACACCGCGCTATCGCATAGTTTATGTACCGGCGAATCTGGCCCGGCCCGCGCACAAAGGTCAACGGTACGAAAATGAATTAACACGTGTGTACGTTAACGCGATAACGCGTGTAACGCGTTACAATATTTTATATTATCGACCGCACGTATTGTTGCTCAATTTTATCTATCGTATTATGCATTCGATTATTTTTTAATTTTTTTTTTTTCCCCCAACGGTGATCGTATAGCGATTTTAATTACAATGCGATCGGATTTCGCGCGCCACCGCCGCCGCGTACACTCGAGTGTGTGTGTAAATAATAATAATATGCAAATATATCGAGTAACGAAATCGTTGTTATTGCTACAGCTTGTTTTATAAGTAGGTTTTCGTATTGGCAATTCATTTCACTCGCACGTAATGTATTACGTTTGTCCGCGTCCGGTATTGCGCGGCGCGAAATACACCGTACGGCACGCCGTCGTAACGGACATTTTGTCGAGTCCTGCGCACAGACGCGACGTGCAAGCGCGCCGGCGAGAGTGCCGCGAATCCTTTGGACACCGACCGCGTGCGGAACGCGCGCGCGAGTGCTGAACGATACGACGGCTGAACGCACGGCCCGTTCCCCGCATTTCGGGGCCCGAAAACACGCGCGCGCGCTTGGCCGCATCGCGCGGAGAGACCGCGGGGGCGGCGCGGAAGAAAAAGAGGAACGGAAACGACGAGCCGACCGGGTTCGCTGTCAAAAACCGAATCGCGAAAAAACACGAAAAACTTACACAGACCGCGTCTGTAATTGACGCGCGCGTTCGCGGAGACCGTACGAGACGCGGGTGGCAGAGAGTCCGGCAGCAGAACGTCGTAACCGACCGGAATTGTAATGCGCGTGCACGGAGGGAACCGTACGGCCGGCAAGAAGAACGAGAGGATGAAACAAAAAAAAAAAACGTTCGGTTATCTGTGGACAACGCGGGGAGACAGTCGAGACGCGGTAAATACAATGGCCGCGCGCCTACAATCGCACGACGCTAACGCGAATATTTGACGAGTAGCTCGGCGTCGATTTGTGTGATTAGGCGGGCGGGCCGACTTTACGACGACTGGGCGGCCCGCTGCGGGGGTCGTTCCAAAGCGTTATGCGCGCAATGTTGCAATTTGCCGTGCACGGTAAATTGCCATATGAACCGCGTATTTTTTTAATTTTATTTTTTTTATTTTATTTGTAAACGATACACGCGATGGCGTGGTCATTTTCGATTGTCCGTTCAGTCTCCTCGATAATTAGTTAAACACGCCGGCAATAAACCGAGAATACATTCACGCGATATGGGTTTCCTTTTTTTTTTTTTTTTTTTTCTAACCTTTAAACAATTTGTCTACCAGAAATCTCGCTCCGATCAAAAACTTTATAGGAGCTTACCGTAACTGAGGGGCTATTTGGAAAACTCAAGGGACTCGGCTCTCTCAAGCCTCCCTCTCCCTCCCCCCCCGTCTAGTTGCGCCTTCGGCTATAAGTGACGAGCGTGTCGAATTGAAATTTCGACGAAAACCACGACGTTTCATAACATTGTAATGTTGAATTATAACGGTGTAATATACTGGTATCGGTTTAACCGACCTTCGTTCAGAATCGTTTTTCTTTAGCGGTGTACATATATTAAACGGCTATCTTTTGGTTGGCGCGAGCGAAACACACCCCGGCGTCGTCGCACATCCGCACGGCGCGGGGCGGGGGAGGGGGGTTAGAAGTGCCGGAGAATTTTCGATAAGAACCGTCGCGAAGTGCGTAAAACATGTATGGCGAACCTTTACGACGCAACGCAGCAACGCGTAATTATTATTGTTTCGCGCTCCAAAGCCGCCACGCCGACAGCGTACGTGCGCGCGCGCGTGCGTCGCCTCGTTTTTTTTCTGGTATTATTGTTTTTTTTTTTTTTCTCTCACCATAATGGAAAAAAAAAAAAAAACCCCCGAAACAAAACGCCGCGCCGCCGCCATTGGTCAACGCCTTTGGTCTATTGTCGCCGCGCGTTACTATTATTATTATTATTTGGCTATTCGCCGACGCGGATCGCGTTATTATATCGTAACGCATTATATTTTATTATACTTGTGTTGTTGTTGTTGTTGTTGTTGTTGTTGTCGCGGCCGCCGCCGCCGCCGTTGTCGTTGTTATTATATTATGGCGAGCCTCGCGCGTTCCGCCGCGGCCGTCGCCGTCGCATCAAATGGCGCCCGATGTTAATTAGCGGATTAAAGAAACGGTAGCAGCCGCTGTCCCGCGGTGCGCCGCACAAAAACAATGACGACGGCGACGGCGACGGCGGCGACGACGACGACGACGACGACGACGGAGCGATCGTCGTAAATAATGATAATAATAATATTATAATATGTCCCGGGAGGAGGAGGAGGAGGAGAAGAAGAAGAAGAAGAAGAGAAAAAATTAAAACGAAAAAAAAAAAAAAACAAACACCGCCGCCGCCGCCGGAGCACAGACGCGTCTATTCAACGGCGCGGCGGCGGCCCGGGGAATAGTAATAATAACCGACGACGGCGAGCGGCGCGGGTAATAATGGTACAATGGGAGCGCTCTGTTGAGCGATCGCGCGCTGGCTCCCGTGCAACCCGAAATCTATACTAATAATAATAATACTGAAACAATGGCCGGCCGCGAGTATAATAATAATTATATTATTATAATATTATTATTATTCCCGCGTGCGCGCGCATTGTGAGGGCGGCCATGTGAAAATAGTATTATTTATTATATCGACCCGTGTAAGTGAGACGGGGAGTAAAAAAAAAAAATAAAAAAAAAACAACCGACTGCGCGTGCCGGAGGTGGTAAAAATTCGATTTCGGCGGCGGCGGCGGCGGCGCGGCAGACGACGCGCTCATAGCGGTAGAAGAAGATGGAGAAAAAAAAAAAAAAAAAAAAAAAAAATCACTATACACGGATCGAAGACCGCGACGACGACGACAAAAGACCCGGGCGCGCGCGCTCTCTCCGCACACCGAATGCGGGCCCGTTCTTTTTGGCCCGCGGACGTGAAAATTCCCGAAAACATTTTCATCGCCGGCGGACGCTCCGTTCCTCTCCACCCCCCCCCCCCCCCCCCCCCCCCCACCCCTACCGCCCGTACCACTCCGTTCGCCGAGTGTCGTTTTGTTGTCATCCGGGCGAATTTCGTAACGCCGACGACGGATATTATTGTCATTAGTCCGGGCCGTTTCGGGCGTCCAACGAAAAAACGCGACGCGAAAATAGAAACGCGTTTCCCCGTTTCTAACCCCGTCCGTAAACCGCTACGCCCGCGACGGTTGCCCCCCCCCTACCCCTCGTAGCAAACGTTTAGAAATGACGTTTCCCGGGCCGGGCCGTCAAATCGACTGCTCTTTAATAATAAATGACCGTTTTCATCCGTGCGATCCACGTAACCGACGAAAAATCCGAAATTTCCGTTTCGCCCCGGCGGTCAGCGGTCGAATTTCGGGCGTGCGAAATTTCGCCGAGACGAAACGAAACCGTACGTTTGTGTAGCGGTTGAATAAAGGTAACGTTCGTTTGTATACCGTTATCACCTTATTCAATACAGCGCGAGATAAAAAAAAAAAAACGGTCGGATTACGAAAATATATTTTTCGGGGGGGGGGGTTGATGAACGTGTGAATATGGATGCGTTAAAACGCCGTTGTATTGCACGTCTACCGAACGACACGAGTGACGACGAGCGGTCGCCTCCCGTTTTTAAGGGGTTGCGTATAGGCAATTTTTTTCGAAATACGAAATCGTATCGGCTCAAAAATATTCATTAAAATCCGCGTCGCATTCCCGTTAAACCACCCGGGTTGTGGATCCGATAAGTAAATCGCGTTTATACCGTTAGGAAAAATAAATGAAAAGAGAACTTGCACCGCGCGAGTTTACCATTTTGTTTGCCGGACAACGTGACAGTTCCATTGTGGGAACCGTGCCATTGGATCGGTAAAATATGTCTGCCGCCATTCGCGACCGCGGAACGGGGATAGAGAATCGTTTCCCCGCGGAAACGGTCCGCCGTGTGTAGCGATCGTTAAAGCGCTGGGAATTCGCTTTGTTGTTCGCCGTCAACTGATAAACCGCGTGCGAGTGGGCACGCGACTGATATGCCGAAAATGAATAATCGTCATAACATTACGTACTCGGTCCGGGGACTTTCGTCGTTCGCTCGGTCGCGCCGGAACCTAATCGAAAATGAAAATAACGAAAATTGGAGGAAGAGTTGGAGGAGGAGGAGGAGGAGGAGGGTGTTTTTGTTAAATATAGTTTTCAGTTTTTCACGTTCCCACCGCAGACGTCTTCCCCGGACGGCGTCGGGCCGACGAAATCGAAATTGTCGACGGGGCCGTTGCGTAGAAGGTTTGCACTACCGAACCGCCGACCGCCGGTCCGTCCGTGCGCGCGGGCGTGTCCGACATCGTAAATGTCCAGAACTGCCCGCGTTATGGAATTTCACTGCGTTGTTTTGCTGCGCCGTCTGGATAAAACCGTTTGTTTTATTTCCCCGTCGATATTTCCCTGCCGTTGAATAAAATAACAAAACGAACACGTTCAAATTGATCGTAACGGGCGAGCTGCGACACTCTGGTGTCGGCGGTCCCGCCGCCAACGTGTTTTTATTTCATTTTTCGGATTCTGAGCCGAGAAACGTGTTGGTTTTACTAAGGTTTTTATTTGAATCTTTTCATTTTTCGTCCGCCCGACTATCGCACTTTACACGATACGTATTTTACTACCGCGCCTAACCTGTACGGGCGCGTTTTAAAACAAACGACGATAATATTGTTGCGTCAAGTCCGAGCCGATACGTATTGTAATTACCACACATAGATAATAATATAATTAGAAACGGTCTTATTTTTTTTTCTCTCTTCTATACTACACACTCCGCGACCGGGCGCGAACCAGAATTAATTAATTTTTCTTTTCGGACCGAAAGATTTATGAAAATTAATCGCGTACAACTATAATACACACACGCGTGTATATAGCGACGACGACGATTCTCCTTTTGACGCCGGTGTATAATATTTATTCTTTTTTTTTTTTAATGGAAAGTCGGTTCGTTCCGATTCATCACTATTGTTACCCGTCCGATTGAATTTATAATTAAAAACGTATAATCTCATAAACTTTATTGTTAGGTACAACCCGTGGTACTACCATTTATACTACCGGCGTCCGACTTACGCGCGTATACAAATTATAAAAACATAATGCATCGGAGCGAGTGTGTATAGAACACACGGGCCGAAAACTCGACCGAATTTTGAACATTTTTTTTCAGACTGTGGCGGCGAAACAACAGCAAAGAAGCGATTACAGTTTGCGCGCGTTATCTGAAAAATACGCGGATATTTTGCCGGGCGGAAATCTTTGTTTGAACGAACGGTCGAAATACTAACGGGTTTTCTATACGGCGTACGAATCGATCGTATTTTTATTGATTTCTGGATATTATTTATTTTTATTTTTTGTTGTTTTTTTTAGCAATACGAAGGAAAAGCTACGTGTAAATATTAATACATAATATTACTCCGCTCCGGATCGGTTTTTCGATTGCGTTGTGAAACGTATCACAACGCGTATTACAACGTGTAAATCAAATCGGTCATTTTTTTTTTTTTTTTTTTTTTTTTTTTCGAAAAAGTGTTTGAAAACCGTTTTAAATTATGTATTTTATAAGCACCATCACGCGGAAAATATCATCTCAGGTATACTGCGTGAAAAAATCCGAGCGGTTTTCAATGACCGAAAAAATGTTTTCCCGCGGGAAAATAAAAAATAGTTTTTGTAAAACTAAATAACGCGCCTTCGCTAGGAGCGCGAAATAATTGGCGTTTATGTTTTATTTAGCTGTCCCGCACGGCGCTTTGCCCGGTATTGAACGAAATGAAAAAAAAAAAAAAAAAAAAAATGTAAAAAAAAACAAAAACGTGTTTCTCTGCGCGATTCCCGGCCGTTTCCGCGCCCGTCCCAATCGTCCGCGGCTAGATAAGAAGCCCTCAAAGCCCGTATACTTGTTTGAAAATCTCGTCCGCGGCGACCAAAGTGGACGAATTGTAATCGCTGTCGTTTTCGTCCGTATCGCCTACAGTTTGCCGATAAAAAAAAAAAAAAAGAAAACATGCAAATAAAAGAAAGAAAACCCAATCTTTCCGGCTGTACCGAGAACCCTGCGTCAGTCGCCCTTTGGCGGTTCGACGGTTTCGAGATTAGGACACCGTGGACAGCGTCGACTGCGTTCTGTTTTCAATGTGCCGGTTGATCGCGACGTTACGCCGAGCTACTTAAAATATCCCGCGCCGCGCCGCCGAGCGGCATAAGGTCCGCGCAATGCAATCGACCGGTCGCAACGTCCGCCGTGCGTATTGTCACTGCAATAAAAACATCGGCAACCGTCGGGAATCGGGCGGTAATTGATCACCGGGGGGTGTGTGAAGGGGTTGTACGGTCGCGCCGCTGAAAAACGTATCGGTTCCGCTCGCCGGAAGACCCGCGGCGGCCGCGCCGTATTGCGTGCCCCGTTGCGACGGACGGCCGTTTGCGTGTGCGACCCGATATCCGGCCGGACCGCCAGCGAAACACAACCGTGTGACGTCGGCGCGGGGAACGGTCGAAATCCGTTTTATCGGTTATCGCTGCACGCGCGGCGATCCGTGTGCGCGACCGCGGCCTGTTATCGACCGCCGGCCCGGTTTCAACCCGAAAAATCGTCGCGAGTACGCACGAGTACGCGCGTGTGTGCGTACGGACGTGACGTTGCGCGGCTTTGTCGGGCCGGGCGACGCGGCGGCGCAGGATATAATATATAATAATAATATGAGGTGGGCGGGTATTTTTTTATATTTTTTTTTTTTTCGAGCCGGTTATGATAAAAAAAAAAAAAACACACATACATACGTACAGACACACACTCGCGCGCGTATTATAACGTGTTCGAGCGTTACAGTGTGTGTGTGTGTGTGTGTGTGTGTGCGCGCGTGCGTGTGCGCGTGTGCGTTCGATGTGATCGGGCGAGAGCGCGCCGGGCGCGCGCGCGTACGGAACGGTCTGGAATGTTGTCCTAAGGCGAACCCAGAGGCCAGGCCCCCGAAGCGTATATAATATATACCTGCCTGCCTGCCTGCCTGCTTGCGTGCGTGTGTGTGTGTGTGTGTGTGTGTGTGTGTGTGTACGTTATCATTATTATTATTGTACAGGTGGTATCCTCGATCGGGGTCACCGGAGTCAGGATTCAGCGGTAGAGAGAGCGAATGAGAGAAAGAGAGAGAGAGAGAGGAGCGAGCGAGGGAAAGAAAAAAAAAAATACGCGCGCTCGGGCCGGTATAAATAAATAGACGCGTACGTAGGTATCTCCTTTTTGAGAGAAATCGACGAAAAAAAAAAAAAATCGCAGATTTATACGCGTTTAAAAAAAAAAAAAAAAATTATATACATACATATATAACGCACGCGTCGCGCATAAATATTATAATAATACCGGACGGCGTTAAAGAAGAAAAAAAAAAAAATATGAAAAAAAACTCGAACTAAATAATTATAATTTTTAATACATATACACACACACATAAATATGTGTATTTTTTTTTTTTTTTACAGTTGGAATTACGCGGATTTCCGAGTGAATCGGCGCCAATTCGATTACGCGTTCTCGGTAAATGTAAATAATATATAAGCAGGTACCCCCATAATGAGATACTCGGAGAATTTTCCTCTTTTTTTTTTTTTTTTTTAGCGAAAAATATCTGGTTCACATTCCGTCCGTCTCCGTCTCACACTCTTGTCGCGAGCGCGCTATCCGCCGATAAAACCGGTACCCATTTAACGAATTTGAATAATAATTGCCCGCGACGGGCAGACCCGCGCGCGATAGTTGCCCGCCCGTACGGGGAAACGCGGATTCGTTTATTATACGCGTGCGTTTTGTCCGCGCCTATTTGTGTTATTAGTTGTTAGAGTTGGCGGGTTTTTTTTTTTTTTTTTTTCCCCCCGTGTCTGTTTAAAGCGGCCCACACGCACACGCTCTGTTAATCCGTCGATTTAACTGAATCCTCGTCCGATGAACGCGTGTTACCTGAATTGAACTGTCAGGTTAACCGCATAGGACCGAGACCTCGAAGCTCGGTCCAAATGCTCAACGTTTCGTCGGACAGAGACAACGGCACAGTTGTCATCGTTCAGTCTCGACGTCACGCAGTTAGACCGATTGATAAACTGGGAGAAGTTAAGAGGAAGTTACTACCGGCATCTACCGTCTCGGTCCAATTACACCGGGTAACAAGCAAAAATAATGCTTACGGAAAATACCCCGGTGAAATTAACTTGAGTTTGATTTTAGAGTAAAAATACCATTGTTATCAAATGTATAGAGAACAATATAGTTCGGAGAGAATTTCATAACTATGACTTAACTATACGTTCGACTCATAAGTGTTTCCCCCCCCCCATTATAAACTATTAAACGAATTAAAGTTATTTAATAAACAGAAAAAAAAAAGTTTTTGTTAGACTCGCGCGAGTTTACGAGTTTGATTCCGCGGGAAACGCGGATATGTATGACATGCTTCTGTAAATATTTAGCTTAACCTGCAGTGGCGACTCGCGAACCGAACGAGAGGTGAGACAGACATTTTAAAAATGTACGGGAGAAAACGCGTTTATCAAAATAAAAACCAATGTCTTATAATTTAACAATATTTTTTCATTTCGCTCCTTTGCTGAAATCTAAAAATAAGTTCCCAAGTTAACTTTTAAAATAATTCCATTAATATTTAATAACTATAACCTTTGAAAACATGAACGTTTTATAACTTCGCTGAAGTTTTATAACAAGGGCTCGGGGATAGTTATAGGAGTTGTACATTTTTCTGTACGCACTGTATTTACAGCGGACCAAGCTAGGCATTTTCCCTACATATAATGGAGGGTTTAAAATGCATATTTTGCATATTTCGTTAACTTCGTATAGTGAAAAAGTGCACGTGTTTATCGGTTTTCGCGTATTTTTAAGCATGTATTATGCATATTTAATGTTCGGTAAAAAATACTGCCCGTTATTATTTTCTACTTTAATCGGTGCATATCGAATAATATTTAATGTAATAATAAAAGTCAATATTATTTAACGCGGTCGTATTTATTGTTGTTTCTCATCGTCTCGGTCTGTAATCAATTTAACGAAAACGGTGCGATGATTGCATTCAATCATTTTTTTTTTTTTTTTTTTTTTCTAGCTCCTCCGACTACTCCCGAGCCCTGTCCGTAACGTACAACATAACGCGGCGGCTGTCCGGGCGACGTCGGCGCGCTGGTCACGCGGGACCCGATCGGCGGGCCCGCCGCAGACCGTCGTCAACTGCCCGCCTGCCGGGGGTGTCTCGCGCGGGCGGTCGCGCGCTACGACGCCGGACACCCGGAGACGGTCGACGTTGACGGTTGTTCGACGTCCGCGAAATCGCACCGCGGCGACGGTCGGCGCGGTGCGATTTCGCGACCGACACAGCTACGGGCGGGAACGGGCGAACATCGAAAAAGGCCCGCGGCCGCGCGAGTGCAACGGCCGTCGCGCCGGCGGCACACGTACGGCAGCGCACAGCGGCGAGCGGAGCCGTATTGTCGTAAAACCAGAAGCCGCCGCGGGGCCGTTTGTGCGCGGGGGTTACAATAACAGTACGGCCGCCGATCGGTGGAATATTCTCGTTGTTTTTCGGCATTCTTCGGATTCTATTGCCGCCGCCGCGGCGATTTCGGCCTCAACGACGAGACGTCGCTGCTGCTATAGACGGACGCCGAAGAATCTCTCGGTCAGCCGTTTTTCCCCCGATCGAAACGCAACATCGTACACGTGTGTGTATATATATATATACACGTACATAATATGCGTCGAGACGAGCCAGTTGGAGCAAAAAAAAAAACCGGGTCGTTTTGCCAACCGGCGGCCGGCGTTCAAAGAAAGCCGAAATAAGTGAACAGTACGTGCGGGGCGGGAGGAGGAAGGAGAAGGGGGAGGGGGAGGACACGGGGAACGAAAGAAAAAAAAAAAACACCACGTCCAAAACGAAATCGTACGGTTTCGAATTCCGCGCGCCAACTGTCTTCTCGGAATTCCGTCCGCTTCTGCACCGCGGACCGAAACCGTCCGGGGTCCCCGTCGTCTCTGCCGTTTCCGGAGCCGTATTTGCCCGCGCGGAGACGGCACCGAATACCCAAAGTCGCCCTTTCCCGAGATTTTCCGCGCAATAATTGGCCGCCGCGCGTCGTCGTCGGGCGCTTTCTAAAGCGTCTTTTCTACCCGCGGGTACCGCGCGGTGTGTCATTCGCCCGGCGCGTTCGACCGCCGCCGTCGTCGCACGTTCCCGCGCGATTCGAACGCCGACAATCGGACGACAAAACGGCCCGTATTATCGTAACGTGTCGCGCCGAATGCGTACGGCGGCCGCACATCCGAGTTCCGTCCCGACGGGAAAAAAAATGATACGTACCGATTGAAAATGTTCGCATCGATGTTTTAACCATACATAACACGTTGAGTGCGCGCGATTCAAACGCGGTTTTTTACTTTCATGTATATTATTATTGAATTTGTTATTGGATTGAATTTATGCGATATGAAAACAAAAGAAATCATAATAATAATAATTTATACGGACACGTGTCCAATCAATGTTGAAATACAGAAATAATTCAAATAATATTAAATCACTAACGTGTACAGATTCAAATTGTTTAGCGCGTTAACCGAAAGCAATATTATCTTTATTTCTAAACAATACGAAATCGTTACCGTAGTCGTAAATTGCATGCTGTATGTTAATGGAGTCTAGAAAATGCAAAACTGGACGGAACTCGTGCGATTAAATAAATAACGCGGGACGGAATTGGTGTAACCGTTTTAAAAACCCGGGGACGGAACTTGTATATCCTATTGTAAACAAATTCTCCATTTGGGACGGGACCCGGATGCGGCCTGTATAATTCGTGAAACGGCCGGCGAGCGAATCGCGCCCGGTTCGTGCGGAACGACGGGGCAAAAGACTGGTCTAATAAATTGTCCGATCAAAGGCGAAACCGTAATACATACCTAGCGACAGTGCGAATGTGTTCAATATTTTAGATTCTGAGCGGAGCGAATAAGGAGCTCAAGGTTTTACAATGGTGTTTTGTTTTTTTTTTTCTGCGGACAAATTTTCTACGAGTAATTTTGCTCCGATCATTCACGAACAATGATGATAGCGCATTTTATGAAAAGAAATCAGGCTGGGAATAGATACTTTGGGAAGCAGTTTTTTTGATTTTCTCGAAAGTTTTCCCCGCAAAAAAAAAATGAGAAAAACGGGAAAATGTACGAAAAGCGTTACAGTAAAATATTACCGCGGTCTTTCGTTATAATATTATATCGTCGTTTAAACGCAATTTCATTTAATAAACTACGGATTTGTTATGAATTATTCATATTATATATTATAGACGGTGAGCGGAGCGAGGAATGTATTGGTTTTATACGATACGTTTATTAATTTATCCCCTGCGAACGACTTTTCTACCGGAATTTCTCTCCGATTTTCAAGTGTAGCACTTTTTCCGAAAGGAAATCTGATTGGAGCGGAAATTTTTTAGGAGGTGATTTTTTTTTTTTTTTTGATTTTCCCGGGGGTTTTCGTAGTAAACGAGAAAAACCGGGAACGTTTACGAAACGTATACATTATTTTCGAATCGTAAACATTACGGCCTTTCAAAACACGACCGAACTCCGTTCAGAATCGTTTTTCGTTAGCAACACATATGCGTTCGTTTCGTGCAGACGCGCACCGATCATTTCTCCTCCATACCGTCCCATCTTCTCGCCAACAACAGCGGCCCCTACTGCACCATTCGCGCGAAGTACGTCCGTTGGGTTGGGTTTCAAAGCGAATAGGGTCGAAGCGATTTTCAAAAAGCCGCGCAGTGTAATAGTACATCGATATCGTTACGATAATATCACACCGACTGTCGGCATTCAAAAAACCTATCGATTCTCGGACGAATCCTCGGGCGCTTGTGTACACAACGCCCGTATGCACAATAACCTCGCGGCGCGTGCCTCCAGCGCGATACGAATAATAAACACGTGTACCGCGTGTCGTTCTACAACCGTGCGATTCGTTCCGAAACAACGAGTTTAATGTTTGTCGAAAACATAATTTACATTTCGTACCCGTACGGCGTACCCGTAGCGGCGCGAGTCACAAGCCGCGCAATCGTATGGCTGCAATCCGATCCACCACAGTTTTATCGTTTTCACGACCCGACATTGAGCACGGGTGCAATCAAACAATAATAATCCAAAGTACAACGTTGTTGTTTATAAAATAATGTCATTGACAATGAAAAAAACAACAACCGTACGACACATACATTGGACATTTTAAAGCGGTATCCCTAAATACTTATTGCCCGCTTTCAACAGATATTTTAGTAAACCTTTAGAATGTTTATCCGTTAAATAATCGGCTTGGTAAAAAAAGCCATTATATCGGGGTTACGCGAATATTTTCGCCTTTCTCAATAAAACTCAATACTTCTACCACTGTTCGTTTCAATTGACTGTAAAGCACAACGATCGACGGATACAAAGGTCGGGGACGACCCACCTTTGCGTACAGTATAGTATACTGTAGTGTTTCAAAAGACTCCGTCGGTGTGTCGGTGCTCGGTTGTAGACGGATTTGTCCGGGTGATCGCTTCTCCGGGGCTCTCCGCGGAAAACCCTCGCCCGTCGGCCCGTGGAAATCGTACGCGTTTTTCGATCGTTCGGCGCGCGCCGTAGTGATTTAAACGCCGCAGCAGTATGAGTGCACGCGGGTTCATAATCGTGCGCGAATACGCACCGGTACGGTCGCGTCCGAAAACCGCACGTTTCCACGGTCGACGGGCAGGCGCGTTGCGCAGCCAAATGCCCGTACAGCAGATCACGACGGACAATATTATCCGAAACATTGTCGCGTGAACGTATTGTCCGTCCAATTGGAAAACAAAAACGAAAACACCAGTGTCCGTGTTTAATGGGCACGTTTCAACGTCAGTAATACATTTTCGTCGTTTTCGACGGACGCGGGGGACCGTTTAAAATTTCCGAACGCCGTCGCGGCATATCGCCATTAATCACGTGAACATTTTTTTTTTTTTTTTTTAAATATTTTTCAATTCTTTAAAAACCCGACGGTTTTTCCGCTTGAAATTTCGACCGGTTTTTTATTTTTCTTTTTCGCTCTCCGATTTCATATTATCGATCGCGTTTTACATTAATATTTCAACGGCGCTGATCGACAGACACAATTGTAATGTTATTATAATTCGTTTTACACGGTTTTCGACCGATTGCCCATTAACGACACGTTTACGCGCTATCGAGGGAACGCGCGGACTTTCCGTTGTCGGAATTTCGAAAAGCGCGCGCGCGCGGTTACGTTCGGCGTTCTGCCGCGCGCGTGCGGTTTTCCCGAACAACGTCAACCGAAAATAGCAAACGAGCGAAAACGGACCGGCGTTCTGTTACCGTATTTATACGGCACGCGCGCAGGCGTCGCGGGCAGGCGGTGCGCCGCGCAAGAGTCACGCGCGAGATTTTCCACTCGGGTTTTTTTTTTTTTCTCTATCGCGTTACAGAGGCCTCGGCGGTTACCTGCCTCCCGCGACGTACGTACGGCGCTGTACGCGCGTACGCGTACGCGCATACGAGCGCCGCCGGTGTACACACGGTCGCACACGCAGCGAGACTCTACGGTCGTTGGTACGCGAACGCGCCTCGCGATGTGTCTCGCGTATGTACGCGTGCGTGCGCGCGTACGCTTATTGATAAATGGCGCTGAATTTCAAAACAGGAACTTTCCCCGCGCCGGTCGATTTAATGGCCGGACGGCAAAATCGACGTGGCCGGCCGTCGGACGGAATATTTGCGCGCGCCTGCCCGCAACCGAGACCTATAACGAGACGACAAGACTTTCTACACACGCACACACGCGCGCGCATGTATTTATTTATATACGTACACGCGCATGCGGTACCTGTAGGACAATAATAACGTATACGTATATTGTATACGAGGGCGGAGAGACCGCGGCCCGTACGACCGGGACCTAAATTGTCAATTAAAAGAAAATAGAAAAAAAAAAACTTCCGACGCGCGCGCGTCCGGGCCGGGAAACGCAATACAATACGAAATTGACCGCCCTCCCCTAACCCGCCCTTCCCGTTATGTATTGCTATAGCATAACGTATGCGGCACGGCATTATTGCCGTGTACGCGCGCGACGCGTGTTTCCCCGGTCGGCAACAACGATAGTTATTGTTGTTCCGCGATGCCTTTTTTTAGTTTTCTTCCGATAATCGCGTCGATACCGGACGGATACCAGTAACGCGGTGGTAATGATGACGGACGGCGGTTTATCGAAACAACGGGAACGGCCGGTTCGACGGAACTCCCCGGCCGGGGGACGCCAGTTTTTCCCGGCGAGTCCATTGCGGAGATGGCCCGGAACGGAAAACCGGCCGCGGCAGCTTTAAAACGAAATTCAACATAGAAAAAAAAAAATACGCGATCCCGTTGTGATGATACTGTTTTGCGCCCGACACTCTCCGCGGTGTTGATAGTAGTTACCGGAAATTTCGCGAAAAAAAAAAAACAACCGACGAGCAGGACTCGGGACTTTATGTACTTAAAACCGCAGAAAAGCGATCGAAAACGTCAAAAAAGTCTTGAAAAAAACCAAAAAAAAAAATGGTAGCATGTTTTTAGTAAAGTGTCCCGTACAATTTATAAAATACGATTTTCGAACACCAGAAATAAATGATCAACACGATTTGTAAGTATTTTGTGTTAACCGTTTTTTTTTAGTATTAGACAATTGCATTCAATGGTTAGTGCCGTGCGGATTCGCTTTACCCCACTGAGACGTCTAGTCATTTCTGCTTTTTAAACATTTTTTTTTTTTTTTTTCGGCGCACTTTTGACGCTTTTCTGTGGATTTTAAATGCATAAAGACCCCGAGCCCCGCTAACGGGCGTATACTGCGGGTAATCATATTTATTCGTTTATTTTTTTTAACGTAGTTCAGCGCGTACACATCCCGAACCCCGTATTCGTGAGTCGGCATACGGATTTCGTGACGTGCCCGGACATTTACGAGTAAAATAACAATCGCGCGCGAACCGTCCGCGTTACCCGTCGACCCGCGTGCAACGGGGATTAAGGCCCGCCCACATTACGAGAGGTACACCTACGCGCGTTTTCGAGTCAATGCGGAAGGGACGCATCCCCGTGACTGTGCGCGCGGTACTAATGTAATGTTACCCGATTTCCAAAAAAAAACCGAAAAATACCTCGGGCGCGTTATAGATAAACGTATGACCGAATATCGTTGGGGTTTTCGAAATTATCGCGGATAGCCGAAGTCAATGCGAACACGACCGACGGCGATTATTAACGATGATTCGGATTTTGTAGCGAATGGTTCTTTTGACGCGGCGGTCGACGCGATTGAAACGTAATTTCTTTACACGCATATGCGTTTCGAATCGGTTCTGATTGAAACGAAGTAAACCTGTTTTCGTTTTCCACAAAAAGCGCTGTTCTCAAACTCTTTTCCCCGTTCGTTTGTACCGCCGACAATTAAACCAGTAATAAAATGGACAACCGATAAAATAATGATCGCCGTAGCATTATGAATGGCACTGCGCTTGAACACTAATGTCAAACGGCATTCGGTTTAAACGATTCGGTTTACACGAAACGTGCACCCACCATCAACATTAGTTGATGTGGAAAGGCCGTTTTCCGCGTATGGAAATTTATTAGCACCCGACAGGATGAGTTTCAACGAATGCAAACCGACCAAATGTGACGGCGGTGGTCATAAATATCGCTTTTCCAATATTTTATTTAACGCGCGATTTAAATTTGTCGTTTCTCAGAATTAAATTTAACGAAACGCTTTTTTTACGATTTCTTTCGCCACGAAATCGTCGCGTGACCCAACGACGACCGTATCCGGCGCGGGTACCCCGGCCGTTGTAATTTTCGAAATAACCGCCGATCGAAGTATTTTCGCAGCGAATCTAAACGCGGCGGGCGGCAAAGGGGGGAGGAGAGGGGGTTCGCCTTGTATTACTATCCGTAACTCCATAGGCGTACGTAACAAGTATTATAATAACGCACATATACATATATACATATACACACACACACACGCACACGCTATACAAGGATTATGTGTGGTAGCGTACACTCGCGGGTATATTTATAGTGTTCGACGAAAACCGACGATCGCTTATCGTCATCGTCGCCTTATATAAAAAAAAAAAAAAACCGACTGGTTTATACGTGCCGCGGGATTGCGGAGCTCGTAAAAAAAAAAAAAACACGTAAAATCATCGTCGAGGCGCGCGCGGCTCGAGTCTCCGGAATCGTAATCGTTCGGCATTCTAAACAATATATTACGTTCTGCGGTCCAACGGAACGCGGTCAGGTTTTTACACTCGCGGCGGCGCGCGTTTCGACCGGCGGGAACTGGAAAGGAGGGGGGGGTTAAAAAACCGTTTCTGAGTCGCGGCGCGGATCGACGACAATAACAATAGTTATAACGTGTAATATCGTTTTCGCGCTTTTCTCTTCGGGGGAAGGGGGGTGGGGGTGGGAGAGGTTTCTTTTATTCCGCCTATATTTATCATTCCCCCCCCCCCGCGCGCGTTCCGCCGACGTTTTACACCGAACGCGCGATATCGTTACAATGATGAGTGCGTCACGCCGACACCGCGGCCCGCAACAGTTACACGCGACTTTGGCGACGGAAAAACAAAAAAAAAAAAAATTAACAAACCACGCCACGTTTATTGCCATTGAACGTCGACATTGTGCCGCGCTGTCGGATTTACCCGTACGCGCCCGGTCGCGGCAATTTCGTAAACAAACTCGTCCGTTAAATTGCCGATTCCCGCAATCGGTCGGAAAAAAATTCACCAACGACCCCGTGCATTATGTGCGGGTTATCCTAATCGTTTGCGCATGTACGCAGCGGCGGCCAAACGCAATCAGCTTTTACGCGCGAACGTTTAGTTTTTTTCAATTATTGCACGGGCCGCGGCGAAATCGCTCATTAACTCGCCTCGCGGTTTCCGCGGCGTGTTACGTCGTCGTCGTCGTCGTCGTAAGCGCCGCAGCCGACCGGCACGGGCAACAATAATTTATGGGTCTCCATGCGCGGCGCCCTTTCACCGACGGGTAAACGGCGGAATGCCGCGATTTCGTGTGTTGCGCGTATTGATTAACGGGCGCCGAGACGAAACACCGCGCGGTCTTTTGTGCGCGCGCCACAGTGAGAGAGAAAACGGGGAAAAAAATCAACGAAAACGAAAAAAAAAAAAACAACTCCTAGCTCCGCGGAGAGCGGCGACACGCGGTTCCGCTCCCGAACGGGCAGGGGGGACGGTGGTTAGAGGGGCTGGCGGTAGTGGCGAGGGGTGGAAGCCGCGGGCGGTAATACCGTCGAGCTCTCGCGCACACGTACCTCGTCGTCGTCGTCGTCGTCGTCGTCGTCTTCGTCGTCGTCGTCGTCGTCGTCGCCGCCGGACTGGAGTCTCGGATCGCCGTCCACGCCGTCCACGCCGTCGTCCGGCACGTCCGCGCAGTGCCGCAGCACGTACTCGTCGTCGTGGCGCAACCGGAGCGGAGATTGACCGGGGACGGCTTCCCTCTTGGAACGTTTCGCGATGGCGCTAATACTAATGTTGTTGTTGTTGTTATTGTTGTTGATGACGTCGCCGCCGCGATTGTCCATCGAACTGCTGTCGTCGCCGCCGTCGTCCATGACCAGTATGTCTTTGATGTTCATGTCGTCGCCGCGGTGCACGTGACGTCACGCATTACGGTCTGCACGTGGCCGCGTCGCCCGCGGTGGGGTAGTAGTGTGCGCCGCCCGGTAACCGGTAAGTTCGTCGTGGCGGCCGGTGCGCGGTGTTGGAGCGGACGACGGGGGTAGGGGGTGGGGGGAGTCGCGGAAAGAGGGTAGTTTCCCGCGGCACGCGACGAGAAGCGGCCGGCCGTGTGCGAGGGGGTGGTGGCGTTATGACACGGACACGACAATGATATTATTAATACGGAATGAAACGGTAAGAAGAAGGGAATAAAAAAAACTAGAGTGGTCACCGGCGGAAGGCTCGGAGCTATGTGCGTACGGTTTGGCCCTGAAGCGGTTTTACCTGTCTCCGCGCCCGCCGATGTATCGATTTCGATTGTCGACCGCGCCAAAAATCGATAACAAAATCGCCGGCGATGTTTTCGCCGGCGCGTTTGTACGCGTTATAGAGACACGCTCGACGAGCCGGTCGCAATCGATGTCTCTACAATAGCCGCCTAGCCGCCCGGGTCCAGGTCAAACAGCATCCAACAGGTTTTCGTAGTAGTGTATAGTGTGCGTAGTAGTAAGTGACGCGCATACAGGGCGGTCGACGAATCACGTCAGCGTAAATAAACGTACGTACTCGGAAACTATTGTACATTAAGTCGTTTTTTTTTCTCTCTTCGGAATTACGCGCGCAGTTTCGCGTTGCCCTCACTATTCATCGCCCCATACGGCAAGACCGTATACCGACTTTTGATTTCCGACGAAATCCGACAGAACCACCGTAGGCGTACATTATAAACACTGCAGTGTTACAAGCGCGTCATCGAGTGTTGCCATTACGCGGGCTGCAACGAACATTCGCCGAAATAACGGATTCCGCTGTGGACGCGACGGGGATAACGAATCGGTTGGGTAACTCTGGGCGACGGGCCGTGTGGAGGCCGAGAAGTGGACGCTGTCGCGTCCGATCGGAAAACAACGGTTATGTATTCGGCAAACGGTTGGGGTTGTTATATATTTTTTTCTTTCTTTTCAGTCTAGCTGAAAAATCCCGGGCACGGGAGAATGTCGCAGCGTACGCGTACGGGAACACGGGAAGGCACGACGGCGCTTCGCGGACGGCCGTCGATCACTCTGTATGCACAACACGACAACACGCACGTAAACCGGGTACGTACCTGAGTACCGTGTCGTAGGCGATGTTCGAGCGCGCGCGCATTCTCTTCCTCCACCCCGGGCGCCGGAACCTCGCGATCTCACACACGCGCGCGCGCGCGCGCGCGCACATACTCACATACGCACGCGTACGCGTGTACACCACTCGAGGTTCGTGTGCGCGACAACCCAGAAATTCTGTGTTGCTCGCTCACCTGTTTGCGCCCGCCAGTGGTTATCAAAATAATACCGTTCTACGTATCCGTGTATATGATACACCCGTCATATTATTACCATTACAATAGCAATAACACGCGAACGCGTCAAAACGACACGACCGCGTGTACAACTATAATACCGTTGTATACGCGCGCGTCTCGGTTCACAACCACAACCACAACAACAACAACAACAACAACAACAGCAACGGCAACAACAGCAACGGCAACGACAGCAACGACAGCGACGACAACAGTACTATAATAATATGTGTATTGTAACGACGACCTCGCGAAAACCCGAATCTAGGCCGCGGTCCGCAACACAGTCCGCCGGTCCGCGCGCCGCGCGTTTACGCCCGTGTTAAATATATACGCACACGATAGTACATTATACCGGAGGGGGGGGGGCGACGGGGGTGTTACTTTATTTCCGTTTCGTCGCGGACCTATGACGAATATCCGCTTCGCCCTCGTCGCGAATTCCGCGATAATATACCGCTGTGATAATAAACTGTGGTCGTCGCGTGTATTACGTGGTCGAACGAAAACCGAAAAAAAAACGAAACGGACATTATCACGCGTCGTTTAAAAAAAAAAAAAAAATTACACCGAAATAATCATCGGTCGCGCTCCGTTTCGTTACGAAATCAACGCGTAATATTAATGCGCCGTCGTGTATTGTTAATGCCGTTCCTTCAATGTCTGCGCTATAAACAATTTTAAAAAACGCAACGTTTTCCATGTACGCGTGCCGTGCGCCGTGCGGAAAATCGGTCTTTTTGCGCAAATACTACGACTTTTTGCAACGGGACGGCCCCCGTATGTGAACTACTTGTTATTTTGCCAAACGGCCGACTGTTCTTCAGGCTTATTGCGTACAGGTTAACAACGGTTAGGCCCTTCAAGAACTACAATCGTTATACGGCAATAACCATTTTACTTATCTGCGTAGATCGTGGACCGTTAGACACTAAAAATACAATTGGCAAGGTTGGAGGCAAAAAAAAAAAAAAAAATTAACACGAAAAAGCCACAGGCGAGCCGCGTTGTTAATCGTTAATAATCAATTTTGATATCTGTTGTAAATATACATTGGTAATAATCGCGCTCCTAGCACTAGCATAGCGTAGAGGTAGTATATGGTATACATAGCATATATTATGCTGCAATATTTAAGAAATTAACTTTTAAAAATAATAATGTTATTAAATCTAAAAAAAAATTTAAAATAATAATATTGTTTGTATTTAACACGGCCGATGGGGGACGGGCTGATGCCCCTTTAGCCCGTCTTGGATACGCGGCTACTTGCCGGATACACTGGTACACAAACGTATACAACAAATCTCTTGCTTTGCTAATACTGTACTCGACTAGAAATCTAAATAGAACATAAAAAATTTAGGCCCTTAACGTGTTATCTACTGGTCGGACGGATGAAAGATTTAAACAGCTATAAACCTGCTCTTGACAACGCGGATCGTTTAAAGAAAACGAAAAAAAAAACGCCATTAAAATCGATTCAGTAGTTGTTCAGTTTATTAATACCGGATAAACTGTATAAGCACTCATCGAGTATTTAAATACGTTTATTCGTTATTATGATTACCCGCAGAGCATGTTTGATAATAACGTACACGTATACGAGTATACAGGCGGATCGTTTAAATGATTTCCGGAGTGCGGCGAACGTCGAATTTATCGAAAACCGCCGTTTTATTAGTATTTTTTTTTTTTTTTTTGTTTTACAATCTAAATCAGCGCACTTAGCTTAATCCTTTAAATGGTCAATAAAGTATGATGAAATAAGTCTAATATCAACTTACGTGTATACTGTATACCCACTGTCTAAAACAAAATTACATAGGTACATTGTGTTATTCACTAAACGAAATTTAGTCGATTTACTTGATTAAGATTATCCGTACTGTTTTATATTTCTTGGCCCGCCCAAAGATAATTGCTTACCAAAGTGGCCCACCGAAGAAAATACGTTGGTGAACACTCACATCGAAAATGTCAACAATTACATTTTTTACGCACTAAATAATAAGCGTAATTTTTGTGTTTTGAAAAAAATACAATGTACTTCCTTTTTTTGTGTGAGTAATTATTTTTGATTTGTTTGGAGAAATGAGTATAATTTAGACGGCGAAAAAAAAAATACTAATAAAACAGTTAATTTTGATAGATCTGATGTTCGCGACATCATGGAAATCTGAAAATTTCAAGGAACTTTTTTATTTTACCCAGCCGAACATAATATTACGATAAGATCAAAACGAAAATGAAAAAAACATGAATTATTACCGAAAATTGTATTTTGTTTCAATAAAATTGTACGTATTATAAACAAATTAATAAATTTGGGTTAGTAATTTGTATAGCGTTAGAAAATCGTATTTAATAAGTTAAAGCCGTTAGACGGAGGACATTTAAACCCTTCTACCATCGGGTCTAATAATATCTGTGAATTTTAAGTGCTATAAGTCCCCGAACCCTGCTACAACCTTTTTATTGTGTTTCAACGAGTCCTGCAATACGAAACGTATGATCTTTTCAGCGATTTATGTACCGCCGTATGACGTAGCTGCACTAACCGGACCGAAATGGTCCAATGGCATCAACACCTCCTCCGCCCATCGCCCTGACAGTTCGAGGGCAGTTTGGTCGCGGAGAGGTCCGCGACCCGGTGGTCCTGCGGTTCGTGTTTTAAATGAAACTTTCCGCGAAGTGCGAACGGGCATTCAAAAGGAAACGATGGCAAAACTCGCGAAACGGTTATAGATTTTTTTTTTTTTCGGAGGGCAGGGGGAGGGAGGAATTATAATACGCGAACGTCGTGGTCTTTGCGGATTTCGCATTTAAACTCGAAACGCGTTACCGCCACACAAAAACAACTTGCGGCGGATCTGGGCGTTGTAAAATTGCCGTGGCGTTTCTGCCCGGCCGAAACAATAATGATTTCCTGCGCGTGTAAAACCGAATGAAAACGCGAACATTTCAAACGCCTGTAAACGGTTCGGAAACCGCCAGAACATGTTGAAAAACGGTAAAAAAAAACGAGCAAGGCCTCTTAATCGATACGATCGTTTTCAACAGGACGATATTTGAAAAAAAATAATAATACCGAGTAAAAACCGAAGAGACCGGCGCGTTTCGTTTCGAGCGGTTCGAATATTTTCGAACGTGATTAATAATTATTATATAAAAAAAAAAAAAAATCAAAAAAACCGCCGGATAATTTACCGTCGAAATTCCCATCCGTATATAATACGTGTACGCGTAAGAATAACGCGAAATTTATTTGCCGGACCGGCCGCGTACGCGATTTCGAGTATATTTTAATGATTTTTTTTCGACGGCGCGCGTATTAACAAATCATTTTTTTTTTTTTTCTAGTTTCTACAGCCGGCGATGCCCGCGCGCGCGCGCCCATTTCTTAAACGAAAGCAAACAGAAAAAAAAAAAAAAAACCAGAACCAGCTTGCTTATCAAACGCCGGACGTCATTAACGGCGCGTTACTCGAGCGGTCGAGTAACTTGATAATCGGCCTGTTCCGATGTTACACCGACGGTTTTCGATTATTTCGTAACATTTCTAAAAATATACCGTTTTTTCAGAAAAAAAAAATAACGGCGGATTTACACGCGTGCCGCAATTTGCACAACGTTTGCCGCATAGGCGCGTACGTGTTATATTCGCGAAAGCGATTTTCGCAGGAATATAGCGAGCGTGCCGGCTCGCGCAATTTAACGATTTGCAATTATTTTGCGCTGCACCGCGCAACGGTCGGCCGAAGTGCCGGGCGCATTAGCCCAGTTCGATAGCCCTGCACGAAAAACGGTCGGTAGTTTTTACGATTTTTGTATACGTTTTTTTTTTTTCCGGGTGACAAATAAAAAACAAAAACAAAACGGCTTTAATAAATTTGATCAAACATAAGACACAATACCACAAGTGTAAAAAAAAAAAAAAAATAATAATATAAAATAAAAAATCCCGATTGATTCATAATATAAAAAATTAACAAACATTTGGTATCCGTTGTAAATACATATTATGAGTTTCAAATTATGTATAACAAAAAACAATTCTTAAAATTATTAATTATATTACCGAGTTTAAAACAAAACAATGCAGACGGTGTTAATTTACATATAACAATTCGAACACAATTACACAGAAGAAAAACAAAATACTATTTTGACTAGTCGACGGTGTTATATATGTGCAATTATTGTTATTACGAGTGAACGTTTAATGGTTTTATAATTGTTTTACCATAATATGACACAATACATGTTGTTGAAAAAGCAACGCTATAAACTGAACTCCGCTCAGAATCGTTTTTTCGTTAGCGGTGGTTTATCGGTGCGTACAGATATACATTAAATTCCCGTCTGTATCCTATACTCCCAACTCCGCACTTACTTAACAGTGGCTGCACCCACGTGCGAAGTATGATTTTGTTTTCATTAATTAAAAAAAAAAAAAAAAACCAGAACCAGAATCGGCTAGTAATTAAATAACCAGCTCGTAATTTCTAGAAATTAAACGTATTTCCAAAAATAACAATGGGTTTCGCAAGTTGGCACGCGTACAATTTGTACAATATTTTCAGTGACGATTCAGTTTTCGCAGGTATGTAAATTTACTAGCTAGCACAATTTGACAATTTGTTATTATTTTGTACTGCAGTCTTCAATAGTCGACCGAAATGCAATAATGCGCATACAATCATTTAATATCTGTGTCCGAAAAACGGTCGATATAATTATTTATAAACATTTTTTTTTTTTTTTTGATTAATTAAAAAAATAATAAAAATTAAGACTGCTAAAACGGCATTGATAAATTTGATGCCCGTGACGTCCAGACATCGTTTTCAAGGTCCGAACATCCGAAGGAAATCTTTTTTTTTTTTTATCCGGCCAAACATAGACATAATACCGAGAAAAAAAAAATTATATATATATATATATATATATAATAAATAAAATACTGATCTAATTTGACTCGTAATATAAAAAAGTAATATACATCTGTATCATTATTATAAATACATAATATGAGTTTAAAATTATAATAAAACGTTTCTTATAACTATTAATTATTACTAAGTTTAAAACGAAAAAAGGAAGACGGTTATGATTTAAAGATAATATTTCGGATAGAATTACACGGATGAAAAACAAAAAAAAAAAAAACTAACAAAAACTACAAGCTATTTCCACTAGTCGAGGGTGTTATACAAGTGTAACTGTTGTTTCTACAATTTTATTCGGGACACCGGTTCGTATACGGAACAATAATTAGAACACGGACTCTGCTAATGCGAAAATATTCGAACAATAATCTACGGCTACCAAACCATACGGCTGTTTCGATCCGACTATAACGTCTGTATATTTACTAAGATAATTCCACGTGTGAATTCCCATACTGCCTTTCAGTTTGGCCATTGTATTTTCACTCTCGTTTTCATCGAAATACAGGAACCATTCGTTCCAACTTATCGGACAAAACGCTTCTGGTTTATACACCGTGAATCCTTTACACATTACCTTATCCATTATGTCTATCTAAATATTAAAACATACACGGATAAGTAATGACGACGCCAACAAGTTATACGAAAACTTGATGGTTTTAATAATAATGATGATAACAATAATAATAATAATAATAATAAAAAAGAGCTGATACTGCTAACGGGTGTGCTACTGTTGTTGTTGTTGGCGGAAAGTTGGGAAGGTAGTTTACATCAAGTCGGGTATTTAACTTCAAGTAGATTTCCGTTTAAATTTGGTAGAAAATTTGTTTACGGCCACGAAAATGAAATAAAGTAATAACACGAATCGCAGTAAAACCAATGCGCTATCGAAATCAAAATGTAATACGATTAATAATAACGAAAATAGGTACTCTGAAATCGCGTAGGCAATAAAAAATATTGACGAGGAAACCCCGAGACGGTAACATTTGACGAGGGGGAAAAAACGTGTATTAATTACTATACATTTTAGTGTGTATACTAAACGAATAATAAAATATTATTCATATATATCAAGTTTGACATAAATTATGATGTTAGTGCGTTACATACCGAGTGCTAGTACAGATCGAAATCGTTTTCGCTTGGTCAATCGTGTTTTACATTGTACTATGTAGTTCAAATAAATAGTTTTAATTTTATTTTTACTCAATGAGTATGATAGCACCAACGAACGATAATATAAGTTCAATGAAAACTATTCAAAGCAAGAAGAAAACATATAGAAGAGGAACTACGCGCCTGTAAAATTCCGCGGGTTAGCCATTAGAGGCGAGCATTCAAATGCATTCAGTTTTCGTTCGTTTTCGAATCCATAATAACTATGGACAATTAACAATTATAATTTTTTAACTTTTTCGATCGGAACAATTATGATAACACACATGCAATGTATAGTAACAGAGATTATCGTTTACATGTGATAAGTGTAGCTTGTTGTTACGTTCCCCTCCGGTTTTCACTACAGAGAAGTTTTCCCGTACTTGTTACAGTCTTTTTATCATTATACATATTTACCGAGTCTGTGTTGCAAACTTTTTGAAGTGCTCTGGTAATAACACCGGGGCCATTGTACGCCCATTCGTAACCACGGTAGTTCTCGACAAAATCGTGTACTGTAATATTCGCAATCATTTTTCCAACGTCATCAGTGCCAAAGTTCAATACAGAAGACGCAATAAACGAGCTCGATTGAGCGCACGCGAAATTTTTAATACCCTCCAATGACCTAAACAACGGATAGTTAATTTGTTTGTTTTGCTTTTTAAATCGTGTACGGCGATGTACTCACTTCATCAAAACCATATCTAGATCCAAATAGGTCCCGCCGAATTTCCATAACGTCAGAAATCTCAACAGGTCACTGGAGTGAGGAACGGGCCAATCGCTCGTGAAAATCGCGTCCGACGTAACGAAACCGTGCGCTGGCGTACCGTAGGAATATTTCGTGAAATCGACGTGTCTCAAATGAATATTTCCGTAGGCGTTTAACGCGGTAATGATTGCCGAATCGTTGTTGGCGAAACCGCCGGACACGAACAATACAAATATTTTCGAATTCGGGTTCAAACTCGCCGCAGACTCGACAGCGCAGGCTTGTCTCAAGTTCAAACGGATCCCGTCGTCGTGGGCGCACGACGTTTCGATAAAGAAAATGCTGTTTTCGGTCACTTCGGCCGGGTCTAGTTCGCGTAAAGAGTTACGGCGGCGGTTTTCAAAGTAACAGGATATTTGACTTTTCGGCGGCGAACCGCGCGGCACCGGGCCGGGTCCGTGGCCGGCGAACCGGGTGTTGTACGCGAATATCACGAGCAGCACGAGCAGCGCGCACAGCGCGACCAGAACGCCGAACGTCCGTTTGAGGTACCGAAAACAGAACGCGTTTCCGAGCAATACGTGTACGCGCATTGCGCGATTGTAAATGTCCGCCGCGCGACTTATGACGAAACTACGGACCGTAATTAAAAATCAATTTAACACGTGCCGAGACGGACAACGTTCACAACCGAGGCGCCCGGCCGTCGACAATCCGAACGCGCGCAACAATCGCATTGTTTTGGTTATTGTCGTCGTCGGTCCGGCGCGGTAACGTCGGCGTTTTCGAATGACACGCGGACGATAATTAAACCGCTCGAGCGTGTGCGTACGTAGAACACTCGAACGGCTATCGACGAAACGTGCACAATACCGTCGAACGCTACGCGCAAGCCGATCAAACAGCGGCGGCAAAGTGGCCGTGCAATTATAAATAATAATGATACGATAACGATTTTTTTTTTTTTTTGCCCGTGTTTTCCCCCGTCGTTTTGTTTCGCGGCGTTCATTCTACGGGCGCGTCGCTCGTCGTAGATATTCACGACGGACGGATGTGACGCGTTCGAACGTCGCCGACGGCCCGCGCGAAACGCCCGAAAACGAATGCGATTAGGCGTCGACGACGGACGGCAAATTTCTACGCTGCGGCGGCCACGCATTTCCGATAGGATATTTTTCGCCGCGAGCCCGACGACTGACACCGCGCAGTACTGACCCGACGATAACGTCCGTGTCGGCGCCGAACTTACGCGTACGCATTGTTATTAGGCGTGGGGCGCCGCATCCCCGCGGAATTGACGGTGTTGCGTAAAACACATTATTTCGAGACTAATGCGAGCGGGCGCAAAGTGTTGCGGAGTTGGAGCCGCGTCCACGTTACAATAGCAAACGATATTGTACACTGTAATATATTAAATTTGATTGTTATCGTTTTTATTATGACCGCCGTAGCGTGTTCAGGTCGCATAATCAGTAAAAGCCACGATCAAAGATAATGTACCTTCATTATTATATCTTTGGTACATCTTTAATCGTGGTAAAAACGCAAAACTATTTAAACCCACGTCGGGCGTAGGGTTGCGCTCCACTAGGCGTTTAAAAAATATCACGCTAATCAAACGAAAAACAAAATGAAAATATATATTTATATTGAAAAAGACGGTCCTGCTTCACAGTTCACACGATGGACGGGGGGCTACTGTTATGGGCGAGGAGATGGGAGAGGGGTAGGATCAAGGTTGGGCATCAACGGGTTAAGAGTTAAAATTTGTTAATTTGTACTTTTTTTTACAAATTAACTTTCAACGTAATAGGTTACTTTTTTTTTTTTTTTCTAAGATTAACGTGTTAACTCTAGGTCAATTCTATTCAAAAGTATCTAAATTGAGTTGATTTTCGTCCAAATGCAAATTATTGAACGTACGGACATATACTTATAATTTACTATTTTAACATGAATTTCGCGTAGACGCGAACAATACGAAAAATAACTTTAACAGTCATAATATGGGCTATATAAATCTGCCTACACGTTTGTCATTATCAATTTTATTACTAATATTTGCAAAAGTGGATAACAAAGATTATCGCCTAGACGGGTTCCCCGAAGCGGACAATAAAGATTATCGCCTAGGCGGGTTCCCCGAAGCGGATGTGAAATGTTGTCGTGAACGTTTTTCCGTTAATAAATAAATGCAATAAGTCGGCAAGTCGGAATTCGGTTCCGCAATAATTACCGGCATTATAACAAGTCGCAACGCATACGAAATGCCGAATTCGATAAATAATTATTTTGACGCGTTATTATTGGTCGAGCCCGTAACATAGACGACTAATAAGTAATAAAATGACAAGTATAAGCAATGCCGCCGTGTGTCGTACGTTCGTAATACAAATTCACGTATAATGTATAATTTTCCATTGGACCTTTTACAGATACGGGTTGAACAGCTTTGTGTATACAAACATTTGTATACAATATCGAAATACGGAGTAAAAATAATATTATATCATTGTTATTTCTATGCACTTAACGCAAATAAGATTACGAGAATTTTACATCGTCGCGATTCGTCGTGGCTCTGTTCGTTTCATTTTTATAACGTTGTTATTGTATAAACCCACGGGAATCCACAGAATATTCCGTGGAAATAGTGTATACCCCGTGAGCGAGTGTCGATGGGGGACTAATCACAGAACAACTACGGTATAATATCCAATTTAGTTTCGTTATCCGACCATAATTACCACGTGTTCTGTACACGTCACGTTAGAGTTTATAACATATTGTCATTGGCTTATTATATTTCCGTGAGAGTTTATCATTTCTTTATTGTCCATTTTATTTATTTATAACTACAACGTCCGAGTGGCCTCATTTTCAAAACTTATTTCGAACAACAACTATCGGGAATCGGATATAACGGGGAAAAAAATTATCAAATTTTACATTCAAATGCACGCTACTGCACACCGAAAATAAAATTAATATCGACTTCCATAAGTTCAAATTCAAATTTAAAAACTCGCATCGAGGTAAGTTTATTCATAACAATATATATATCGTTCCGCATGCATAATCGGACAGTTATAATTGTAATTGTTCGCGAATTTAGGAAAATATATCCGGTTAATGTTAAGGCGCAACTGCCTGTTATTATTTAATTTTTTTCAATAGTATCAAAAATAAATCGCTATATTATAAGTAAAGGTACCGATTTCACAGCTTTTGTAATCAACTCGAAAATTAACGATTAAAATTATCTTTTGATCAATCGTGTTTCTTGTCCTACCGTAGGATAAGTAGCGGGATTTAATGTAAATCTGTACGCAACGATTAATCATAACTAACAAAACAAGATTCTGAACAGAGGTAATATTCACGATTTTCGTCAAAATTTGATATTATAATTGTTATAAAAAAAAAAAAAAAACCCCACCACACTAAACTCAACTTTTTCTTGTTGGCCATTGAGTACAACCTATAATGAACCTATTGTTAAATTTCCAAACATTTCTATTTGGTCTAACAATTTTATCAAAAGAGTACCTACCAAATTAAAATTACGTAAAAACTCCCAAAATTATAATTTTTCTAATAGCTCAAAAACGCTCATACGTTTTTACAATTTTACTACTTCTAGAAAAGGTTGACTTCACAACTAAAAACAGTAAAAAATTAACATCAATTGACATTTGACATGGACGGGAATATATTGGTATGTGTTTTCGTATTATTATTATATTTATTTTTTTTTTTTTTTTGTTGTTCGGTTTTGCTCAATTATTAACAAAATACACGGGGAAAAAAAACGACTCTCCGAAAAAAAAAAAAAGGTCTCGTGATCGTTTTTTCTATTGGAGCAATATGTTTGGTAGAAAATATCGTGCGTACAAATTTAAAACAAAATCCGTTCGGCGCCACTGGCGGTCAGTGTCCATAACACTATTATAACGTTATTTCGGCCGGAGATATTTGTTTTTCTCGCGCAACAACAGACCCTTTTCGACATTAGCGTAGCACAATAAAACCGTATCGCGCACGTTTACAACGGCCCGGTTTATGCTGTAATCGGTCGTGCGATAAGATCACAGAATGAGATCATTGCGAATTTGCGACGATGGCGTCATTGTATATTGTATACATTATGACATTACACCGTTTACGGACTGCGACGTCTGGCCGCGTTAGTTATAAAAGTGTGATTTTTCGATCGAAACGATATTGCCACCCCCCCTCTCCCACCCCGCCGCCAAAAAAAAAAAAGACTAATCAAATCCGCCACTGGTACTCGTACGTGTAAAACATTCAATTCCGACGTCGTCGTCGTGCGGAACACGCTGCCCGTGACGCACGGCGCGTCGAGCAAAATTGTTGACGGTGTTATCGAAAGTCGTCGGATTTTTTTGTTTTTTTTTTTCCGGTCATCCCTACTCTTCCGATCTGTTTCGCATTCCGAGGTTGGCGCCGCGGCCGCGTCATTTATCGACCATCGGCGCGGTTAATTTTATTGATTTACATCGTTCCGTGAATTATTGACTCTCATTCGAATCCCCGTGTATACGGGTATCTGCGAGTCCAACGTACAACGGAAATTATACAAAAACAAGATAGGCATTTTAAAAAAATAAAGATAATAATACAAGTAGGTCGGTTAATTTGGGTTGTATAACGCGAACGGAACGTATATTCGTATATAATCGTTTACTGTTTACTCTGTCGCTACGTGTCTTAAAAATTTTAATTTATTATCGTATTATGTTGTGTAAAGTCTGTAGCGTTTTTTTTCCGCTTAAACTCGGAACGGGACCGCGCAAAAACCAGGAATGTAAAAACTTGGACGGTAAAATAGAAAAAAAAAAAACAAAAATTGAAAAGTCGGGACGTAGCGCGTCTCCGTACGATCTTTCCCCCTTACCCCCGACAAATAGTAATACGTGCGTATTGCGTGAAAAGTATTACGTGGATCTGAACGCGCGACCCGCGAGATTTCGGGCACAATTGAGACGAGCGACCCCCCCCTCCCCGCTTTAAAGGAGCCCATTAAGGACCCGCGTCAACAACCCGCCGCCGCCACGGCCGTACGATTGACGGGCGATCCCGCGACGATTCGCACAGCGGCGGCGTACCAGGGGACGGCTGGGAGGGCGGGGGGGCGTTTGCGTGTCGTCACCCTCCCCGGCGCGCTTTCCCGCCCCGGCTCGTTCGCCCGCACAGGTGGTAAGGCCGAAAAGATCGCGGACCCCCCAAATCCGGCCCCCCCCTCCCGGATCCTCGCGGCCCAGCGATAAACCCCCCCCCCACCATCCCCGGGCTACGCCGACGGCGCGACGTACGCGAACGTAAACGGTACACCGGCGTACGTACGCGTAGGCCCGCGCGCGTTATTGTGTCGCATCGGCCGGATCGTTACGGCTATGACACATTGTTATTGTTGTCGTACGTTTTCGTACGGAACGCGCGCGCACACAATAACGTTTACGCTTGTCGGTTGACGGTTCGCGGTTGCGTCGACGGCGGCGCGAACAAATATTGCGATCGCGGACGGCGACGAGACACCCCGGGTTCTTTACGCGTATCGCGCGCGCGTAATAATTCGTGTGCACGCGCCCGGTAATCAAATAACGATTTACCGCACACGCGTTCTCGACAACCGTCGCGCCGCCGATGTCGTTCGCGTATCGTTAACGGTCGGCGGAATGTGTGGTGGGAGGGGGGGGGGGGGGGGGGTGACGGGCGGGCGGTTTTGTACGCATGTACGTACGGTTTTGCAAACCGTGTTATTATGAACGACGGACCCGGGGTACTCCTCGCGGACCGTACTGCGCGCGTAACGTTGTAATCTCGTCGTTCGCGCGGAGACAGTGTGTGTGTGTGTGTGTGTGTGTGGGAGGGGGCGGGGGCGGGGGAAACCCCGATTATTGTACTGTACGAGTAGGTACTGACGGAAAATAAAAAAATAAATAACAATAATAAAAATAGATTCTATGAAATAACACGGCGCGATTCTGTACGGTTTTTGAATTCGCGGCACGTGTATACAGGTGGGGTGACCCGGGGGTTATCCGTTTCGGTCGAAAATGTACCTTTCCGTTTTCCGCCGAACCGCGAAAATCGGTCGATTCCCGTATACGCCGAAGGTTTTCCGTCCGATATGAATAGAACGCAGTCTAATATTCCGACAGTTCAACGGACTTGTTTCATAAATTATTATTATTGTATTATAAAAAAAAAAAAAAAAAAACAAAAAATTTCGGTGTGGAAATCTGATGTTTTATCGGTGTTTCCGTAAAACCGATTTTTTTTTTTTTTAAACAAATTAAAATGTGTTGCTTCAGATGTAAATCGTCAGATATTCGTGTTACGTCACCCCGGCACAAATAATGTACAGAGTACAAAGTCGACGGAACCGAATAACTGTAACACCGGACGGAATCAGTTCCGTTTATGTTCAATGTTTGCGACGGGATTCGGATGTGTACGATGTAAAACGAAAACAAAACAATCGGACGCATTGCCGCACGCTCGTACTGTTTAATTTACGACGGTATAAATGGGATAAAATCGTTCGGACCCCCTCCCCCACCAATACCGTAATTGTTTTTTCCGGTCGCCCCTGACAGTGGCCGATCTACACGCCTGAAATCTCGCGTACGAGACGTATTGCGTCGTGTTGTTTTGTTTTGTTTTTTTTTTCTAATAGACTAAATGACGTGCAGATAAATAATCCACTGGTGTTTTTATTTTTTATATCTTTTTTTATTTTTTTATTAATTATACGTTTTCTTCAAACGTACAGTCATAATAAATTATGCCACGCGCGGCGGTTTGAGACACATTTCTTTGTACGCCGCGGCACACAACTTCGGCGCAGATGTGATGGGTGGGGTGAGGGGCGGCGGGAAGGCATTCGCGGTATTGTGTTTCCAGGAAAATATTCGTTGAATTTCATTTTTATACCCATATTATGATTTACCTAGGCAACTGATTTATAGAAAACAATAAATATAATTTTTAGACACGCGCGATACCTATACGCAGAAACTTGCCATCTGCGCGTATAGAAAGTAAAGACGAGAGTCCCGGTGGATTTTTTATTCTTTCCCGCCATTGTACGGCGAGTGTCCATTGCGCACAGGAATAATGTTGAAAACCACCGAGAGCCTGCCGGAACGACGGCGCGGCCCGGCGGAATTCTGTATAAAATTTAAATATCCGGGAGGGGATACCGGATTTCCGTCCGATCGGTCCGATCGACACGGCAGTAACAAGCGCGTGCGGAGTGTTCTGAAAAGTAAATTTGAATTTTGGCGTTAAGTTAAGGTACAAGTGATGTGCCCGTGCACACGACATCCGACAATTTCAATTGTGTACCGTTTGTGATCCGAACGTTGAATTCGCACAAGAAAAATTGTCCATCACGTTATTCAACACCGTTGGTCGTGCGGACATCGACTCGGAATGATTAACAACGATTAACGTTCTGTTATAATCTCGTATCATGGGTGTTGTGCGAGTCAATAAAATCACTATACAATGGGAACGACTGTTATTATTCTAATTGTTTAATTGGAATAACTCGTGTACGGTTGGACGGTGTTCACGCAAAACTAAATGTACAGGGTGTCCGGGGTTTCATTGTACCCGTCCCTTTTCCCGCGCGTACGCACAGGGATAACTGCTAACGAACTGTGTGTTACCCGACGCGCGTGATTACACGTTTGGGGCGGTGCGCTTAGATTTTTTTTTTTCCGTTATTAACGCGACGAAACCGATTGCGTACAACGCTGTCCGGTGCGCCTCGCGATACACCGTGTCTGTTTCATTATCGGTCGCAATTATAATTGACATGTTTTTAATTGGGTCTTGACATATAGAACAGAAAAAAAAAAAACAAGCGACTCCAACCGCAATAACTGTAGCATATTATGCTAGCCGATGTATAAGCAGTATACACCGTAACTAGATTTATTATCGACAAACGTTTAAATTAGACTCAAGGCCATAACGCACCGTGTGTCGATTCGCACACACAATTTTGTTATCCGTGTTTATTTGTTTGAGGTCGTACGGCCAAAGCCACCGGTTCGCGTACGGTTCGGCGACGCGTTTTCCGGGACAGGGCGATGGGTCTGTAGTAAACGGTTCCGGCCGGGTTAGGAAAATCTTGCATACAATCGAAACCGCACACTGTACAGTTTGTATCGCACCGCGGGTCGGATCGTTTCTGCGGTTCAGTCGCATTTCGAATACGCGACGATCGAGATTAAAACATTGATCGACAATTCATTAATAATAACATGTAATTATCACTGTGGTTAGGTAAGGTTCGTCGTCATGGTAATAATAATAACCAATCAGTTCTAGTAGAATTTTTGAACACAGTTTACAAAATTAACTTCTTTGGTAAATTCAATACATTCTTCGCTACGCTCAGAATCTAGAAGGAAAGAAAAAATTGAAACGATTTCACGTTGAATTTATAACTGTTTTACGAATTCATACCGCTTTATCACACGAACAGTACTGATTGAAAAGAAATATTTAAATATATTCAATCCCCGAAACCGTATTTCCATCACTGGGTGTTCGATTAAAAAAAAAAACACCATAAGATTTAATATTATTGAAGAACTATGACAAAAATATCTACAGAAACGTACGTTCAATATTAATTTTAATAATTTTCCAATAAAACATAATAGGAAAATTATTATAGCTGATATTAAAAATTATATTATATTTCGATCATTACGAAAATCTATTTTTATGGCACAGGATCGAAAACCGATGTAAAGCGCCATCTGTGAGAGCACCCGTGAACGCGGATCGATACACAAAACGTTCCGCTTGACTGCAGCACTGGATAAACGTGAATGATATTTCGTTAGCAGAGTGCGCCACACGAAGATCCATCGAAAAACGTAACGCAAACGTGTAACCATCGAGTATAGTATAGTATAGCGTCAAGTATATCTACCTATTCAGTATTAGTCATTAAAACGTGTTATATTTATGAAAAATAATCTTTTCCTAAGGTACTTGTATTACTTTTGCTACTAAAACGGATATATATACCTGCAGTACAAAACAAAATAAAAAAAGAACACAAAGTTAATATTAACCTCGAAACTTTTTTGGAAATTGTCGGTTCAAAAAAAGAAAATAGCTGATAGATCCTGCTTACGGGTGTGCCACCGCGGTTGTAGATAGAATGATGCGAAGGTTCCAAACTCTATATAGAGTTATATTTAATTCATAACCGGAACCAACTGTAAATCGTTATCTACGAAAAACGATTTTCATCAACATTTCAATTTTCAACAGCTTAATAAAAATATAAAAAAACTACAAACCCGTACATTTCGCACGACTTTTTGGTTTGTTTCCCGCCGATTTAAAACTCGCGATGAACCTGGTGATAAATTATTATCCGAGTATGGGCCTAAAACAATATTGTTCACGACGTCATTACCGGAAACGCGCGTTTTTGCCCCGTTCGTTGCCGATCGGACGTAACGCGGAGAAAAGCGGTGGCAATATTTAGATTAAAAAAAAAAATCGGCGCGTAAACGCCGCGTATTTTAAACGGTACCCCGGACGCGTATATTTTTTTACGGCTGTAAAATTCCAACGCTGTTTATATATTTTCCTTCGTCGTCGTCGGTTACGTGATGTTTCCGTTGCCCCGGTAAAAAAAAAAAAAAATCGAATGCGGTTTATAGGTACTGCTATACAACGCGGGAGTGTGTACGAACCGAGTTGTCGTCGTACTTCAACGGCAAACAAGGGCGTAGAATTTAATCAACACCTAGAAGCTAACTCGATTCGAACCGCCGCCGGGCCTCGGCGCGAGACATTATATTATCCTCGAACCAATAAAACTCGCGCGGTAAGTTTTGCAATTTTACACTTTATATTTATATATATAGAGAGAGAGTGAGAGAGAGAAGGGCATCGAAAGTTTATCGCAAGTTTACCGACCGCAATTCTAATTCTAATAATAATAATAATAATAATAACCAATCAAACATTTAACAACGGGCCAATCGATAATTGCATCGTACGTGTTTAACGCGCGTAACCCGACGGTTATTAATTATTATTAAACGGACGAGAAAGGGTCGGTTAAGTCGATTTCGGACGGTTTTGTACGCGTCATTTTGCGCCGGCGCGAGGTTTCGGGTCGCGTCGACGCATACCGATACATCAACAGGCTTGTTAATACGCGCTAAGTATAAATACTATATACTATTATGATAGAGTGCTCGACGCCTTGATCAGAAACGAGTATAGTGTTCCGAATATTTATTAATTTTATTTCAGAAAGTATTCAAATTATAACCAAATTAACTTTGAAACGTGCGTGATTTCCATCGGTGGGCGGTTTAAATCGATTCAAATCGTTTCCTCGATGTTTCCTGCAACCGTTAAAATATAACGCATTATCGTAGTAACATGTCACCTCTATGCTATCGCCGCGGACGTCTACATTGCATTGGGTTCCATATAGCTGGAACATATTATACGTTTTACGTTGCAGTGATTCGTAATGAGAACAAAGGACGTACGAGTCGTAAGACAAGTCAATGTGTTACAAATGCCTTGGCTTCCAATTCAACGTTCGTCTCTCGCGGAAAATGTTGACGAATGAATATCGTTCGGTTTTGCATTATTTCCGTAATAATATTATAATATTGTCACGCGGTGTTTAAACGTTAAAATACCGTTTGTCGTTATCCGCAGCGGTTTGTGTGTAAAGGTCGCGCGCGCATTGGGAAACCGTGTTATTTATGGCGTTTAACAAAGATATTTGAGAAATCGTTAAGTACCCCGGATAATTACACCGGTGTCGAAATATTATAATAAATCGACGACGGCGTTGCGAAATAATATTACGTTCCAATAATATTAGATATATTTCACACTATACACACGAGTATAATGACCCGTGCGGCCGTAAAAACAGTATATTGAGCAATTGGAAATCGTTCGATCGTTCGGGCGCGCACGAATTTTCAGGCGAACGGTCCGCGACAACGAAAACGCGGTGAGATCCATTGAAACACGAGTTTTTTGTTTTTTATCATAAAAAACCGGACGCACTTCGTACCGCGATTAGCCCACTGTCGTAGGCATGGGAAGTTGAAAAGGTAAATATCGGGTATAATATATTGTGATTATATATATGGTGATTGCAGAGTTCGCATTCTGAAATCAACGATAAATCATTGCGACGACGGTATTAGGTTGTAGTATAACAATTAGTAGTGTTTTTTTGCCTCTGTTGTAATCAAAATAACGCAGGAATCGATAGAAATAAAACCGATGTATCGGGAGAAAACCGCGCGTCTTCAAATCAAAAACGACGAGATCCGAAATGCAACAAAAAAAAGGTCACTTCGCATTTTTGGATCGGAGCAAGATTTTTGGTAGACAAGCTGTTCACGGGTAGAACAAAAAAAAAAAATCATACATTATTGTGTAACATAAAACCAATATATTTCCTAACTCCGCTCAGAATCTAATATATAAGCACACATCGTAGTTAAACCAATTGATTCATCGCTACGTTCAGAATTTTGAAAAGTACGCGACCGTTTCATTAGACTCGACGGATTTTCGCTTTCAGACTGCGCGTATAATAATACGGGTATAATAATAATAATTGCGTATGCTGTTACCGGGGAGAGATCTTGAGTCCGGTGTACACAAACATATGATTTATGATTAAAAAAAAAATATAATATTACCTTTATTGAACTAGTGCCGTTTGAGCAGCCAGAAACAAAAAGCGCAAAATAATAATAAATAGGTGAACGTAATAGGTATACGTAAAAAAAAGTGGGGGGAAAGATTTTTTGATATACGGTCAGCTATATAATCATAGGGTCCTCATATATACGTAAACGGTTTGCACCAACACGAAAAAATTGTACACCGTAAGTATATAGCGCCTTTACTGCCATCAGTTTTTTTTTTCGCTTTTTTCCGCGCAATCTTCCGCCGCCGCGCCGTCATCGGGGCGGAGACGACGACGGTCGTTTTTTTTTTTTTTTTTTTTACAATAACCTTTCGCAATATCATCTTTGTACCTATATTTACAGAGATCGGTTTATATTACAATATGATATACTCGCCGTTTTCTTTAATGTTATACAATATACGTATGATGGGTACATTACCAAATATATATTATTTAACCGATATTTGTCTACCGCTTAGTTGCTGCATTTGCAGCCATCAAGACGAACGATTCGAGAAACAAAAAGATATACAAGCGTTCGGAGGACTTTTTAGGTGCCTGAAAATAATGAAGGATCGAACTGCACTCCGAACTAGAAAAATGTATCGACAGAAATACTCGAAAATTAAACCGATCATAAAATGTTCGAAAACAATCATATTCCTTCTGTAGGCTTATAATTTAACCGAGTCAATAATTAAAATCATCGTCAGTTTTAAGACCGTACGTGAGTGGGAAGAGAAGCGAGAGTGTTTTCAACATTTGTTCGACCCAAGTGCAGTTCGACAATATTTAATTTTTGCAAAAAGTGCAATAATTCTACCGTCCCCGGAAAACGTGACTTTTACATGATCTACACCGCCGGGATGGATAATACACGCAATGATGTTAAGAATAAAACCGTTGTACTCACCCAAGGAGCGGCGCAATCGGCACCGGACGAAAGCGGCTGAAAAGCCGGCACGCATCTAAAAGTCATGACGATGGGTGTCGATAATCGGCCGATGATCAACAGCAACAGCAGCAGCAGCAGCAGTTCGTCAGTCCCAGCGGTGCAGTCGCTGCGGCAGTATCGTTTTCGACTTTCGGTGGTCACAAACGGTGTTGATTACCTGCGCACACAACGGAGAACAAAACATTAAGTCGGATCTTAGATAACAACAATAAAAAAAGTTTACGTCGTTAGGAAAACACAGACAAAAAAAAAAAAAAACCCCTCATAATTACGGGCATCATCGTAACGACCGTTCGTCTCGGTACTGTGTTTAATAATAATATAATACAATATTGCGCGACCCGGTGTTTATCGCTGAATCGTTATTTATTTGGGATACGTCGTTGATACAGAATACGTTTTTGAAAAATTTATCATCCGTACCTCGGGTCGAGAACGGGCCGAACTTATTTGCGAAAATTCGGTATTGTAACGCGATGTGCGGCCCAATACACACATCGGATTTGACGGGCGCTTAATTAAAATTTAAAATTACGAGAAACGCATAGACCGCGGCGATGTCGAAAACGAAAAAAATCCGCGCAGCTGTTATTTCAAACGTGGCCCATCATCTGAGTCGAGCATTTTGAATTCATCGTATACTCCAATATAGAAACCTTTAGTTTGGCTTTTTTTTTTTTTTTTTTTTTTTTCTTAAAAATACAGTAACAATCAGCCGGTCGAGGGGGAAACAAAATATGCCCGAGCGTGTATACATTATTGTATAATTTAGGGTACGGAGAAAAACGTAATTTATAATATTAAATACAGACACTATATATAATAATAAAAAAATTTTTTTTTTTTTTTTTTAAATTTGAGTTTTTCTCGAATACCGTTTTCGTTTTCACCGCTCACCCCGACGATATTATATTATAATTATTACTATCGCGTCGTCGCCGCCGCGTGTTTTCAAAACCCTCCTCGCGGTCAGCCTGCACATAAACATATATAATTATAATATTCTATGTACATAATAATATAATAGGTATACACAGGCACGATAAAGACGTTAATTAATAATTTCGGGGTGGATGTAGTAATAATAGTAATAATAGTATAATAATAATATACACGGCATAGGGGAAAGCGGAGCGGACAATACACTAACGACTGTCGGTATCCACCTATATACCCGCATAATATACACAGATCGGGGTACGCGGATCGTATATATATATACGAACTCAATAATAATAACAATAATTATTATTCATGTCGGGATTTTGAAAATGCTCTGAAAAATCAGTCGAAATACCTTTCGGCCGCAATCGTTAACGCCCCGTGAAAAACGACACGAAAAAAAAGGATACTACAAAAAAAAAAAAAAAAAATTAAAAATTAAAACAAAGATTTTACTATTTTGACCCGTGATGGGTCTGCAAGAGACGACAATATTTTCCTTCGGACTCGTTAACACTATACGGACTGCGACACGAGGCCAGAATGTATATTACAATATAAATATGCTTATATTTGCGCGTGATATAATACCATTATCTCTCATAAAATATAATATCGTCGCATGACTTGCCACAGCGCATATATTAAAATAATTTGATACGATTTTATCTATTATCGATTATAATAATAATAAGAGTAATAAAATATTTCTTTTTAAAAATGTTTTTTCTATAGTTTTTCGTCTTGTTAGACTCGTGCAGGTTATGACTACCGCTTATATCGGAAACTTGTATCAATATATCGTACGCGTGCCAACGCGTGGCATCAGTTGTATTGCGAAGGAAAATTACATTTTAAATACATTAACAGTGCAAAAGATTAGTAACAACTTCGCCTACAGCTACGTGTAAAAAAAAGACAATACCAAAAAGAAATTTTAATTTACGCATAAGTCTATAGATGGTCCATATCAAATCTATTTTTGGTAAAAATTCCGGACGTTAATGCCCATAACTTCCGTTCTGTTGAATCGATTTCCATGGAATTAGAAAAAGGCACCTTTCAGTAATATTTTCAATGTTTTGACATAAATTAAAATTCGATCGGATTCTGTAGTTTTATAGTTATGAGTGCGCAAAAAACATGAGCCGTTTTACATGTGTTTAAATGGGAACGTTATTGTTCGGTATACACTGTCGTTCGCTACGTTTGTTTTTTACTTAGCGCGTGCAACGACCGTCCGTTGGGTTGGATCATTGAGAATATTACCACGTATTTATAGCTATTTAAAGAGATTACATCAATTAAAATATATTTTTTGATCATCCTGTAAAACTATAAAACTATTGATAATTGAGATATGCACTGTTGCGATATAATAGCGACGATATTACGCGCAAATCTTTGAAAATGGAAAAACGCTACATGCCGATTATCACTTTTAGAAAACGTTCGATAGTTAGTCACGGGCCATTTCGATTTTATAAAAGTTTTTAAATTAAATGTATTAATTTTAAAGAATAAATCCGGATTCCCCCGCTCCCAGTTTGTTCAGATTTGTGCAGACAATTGAAATTTCGACACCGCCGAAACGCCTAACATTGAGAGAAACGCTGTCCTAGAACAACACACATACACATACACACACACACACACACACATACACACATGCTAAAAGAAATTAAATGCGCTTTGCATTGAAATCACCGAGGCCCTATAATAATTATTATCATGAATACTATACGATTGAAAAAAAAAATAGACGAAAACCACGAGAGGGCACGTGTTTATACCTACCTATACAATCTACATATATTATAATTATAAATATTATTGTACCTATACATTTTTGTTTTTTTTTTTTCCTGTTCCTCCTCACTATTTTTTTGTAATTAACCGGGCGTACGTGTGCTCGGCACCGAATTACGCGAGCGCGGGCGTGTGATGTCGGGGGCAGAACCCAATACTACTGCAGCCACAATAAAATAAAGGTACCTTAATAATAATGAATCGGCTATAATACACCTTCTATGTATATTGTATTCGTATACAGGGTGATTCTTTTACCGCGTGATCCAATTGCCATTACTGTTATTATTGTTATATTGCATTGCGGTTAATTTACTACATTACCCTACTCCACCGGTCAAATATGTTAGAATATTCGTCGTGAACGGTAACGGAACTTTTAGAAAACATTCTTGTATCGAATCCGTGTTAAAATGTGTGATGTGTGGGGAGGGGATTTTCCATATGGAAATCTAAAGTTAATACCGCTCCAGGAACGAGTATAGAATCGGTAAAAATTTGAAAATAGGGTTTAAACAAAGCTTATAATTTATAACGAAAGGGAGAGGGAAAACGAAAATTGATTTTTTTTTTAAATTCTCCGAAAAAATCGACGGATCGCGATAAAAGAATCGCCCTGTATGCTCGTATGGAGTATACGTAACCTAAAACGAGAAATATATATATAATATATTATAATTGCTTGTTACACACACACGTACACACGTACACACACGAGTATTTCTGGAATTCAGTTCTCCGGTAGCCAGCCGGACGATCGTAATAATAATAATAATAATTTTTTTCTAATACGAGAGTTATTATTTTTTATTTTTCTCCGCGTACATATTTTTTGGTGGACCGTCCGCATTCCTCGTTGCGGCAGTGGACGGACGGGGCAAAAAAAAAATCAAACAGGTATAAATATTAAAATAACGGCGACGCGAGCCCGCGTTCGAAATTAAATGCGGGCATCGATGCGGCGATGCGATCGCGGTTTCCGGATTGAAAACAATAATAATAATAAATTACGGACGATATTTTGTTGTTTAACCTTTCGAATATTGTATTCCGTCCTTAATATATATTTTATAATTCTCGACGATCGAATATGTACGAAACGTTTATGTTTTCCACCGGTAATCGAATTCGTTGACTTTATCCCTAGGATAAAGGTTAAAGGGATAGTTCGGTCCAATAAGCGGTAGATATATTATGTAAAATTTAAACACAACCCGCCATGATTTTTCATCGATTAGGTTTTAGGGTTACACTTAGGGCATGTGTATAACTTGTAGCTTGCAGCTCCTTGCAGCTTTATGAGATTTGGACCAACCTGCAGTGTATGCGCTTATGTTTTGTAAAACTCTTAAAACCAATACGGTTAAGTTTCGGCTTGGACCAAACTCGGACACAGTCTGGGACGCCCCCCTCCATTTAACATTGACCAATTGTGGCCCTAGGATGTGCTCTTTTAGCATTGTGTATATTTTAAAACAAAAATACCTTTGCAATATTTGAAATATTATTTCTTTAATGATCAAATCAGTTGATTTTACGTTTGTGATAAAATATAAATATTGGTTAAATAATTTTAAACGCCGAAAGTTAGAAAAAAATTTGGCACTTTTTGTACCTACTCATAATCCCTTTCACTCCTCATATTGTTAAATAATTATGCTGATGCGCAAACGACATTTTGGAGCAACGTAAACAAACGGTGCGGAAATGTCATGAAAAAAAAAAAAATGCCGAAAAGAACAACAGTGATGCGACACTTTATATTGCGATCGTGTTCCATATAATTAACGAACGCAATCTAAATATTTTGGAACCTTGCAATTGTATACCGACCGACAATTGCACTGCAATTTAGTTGAATTTTGGACGGCACGTGTCGGCGGATCATTTGTCCGAAAATATCCGTCGGATTCGTTTTTTTTTCACGAAATTCCGTGTGGATGTTAATATTGCCACCGAAAAAAAGCGTATATATAGGCGGCATAATTATTGTCATATAACGGATCGCGTAGTCAAGATTTGCGATGCTTACATGTCGTACCTACACAGGAGAAAGTCAACGCGCGCGGCCGTCAAAATAATAATGTTTTTTTCCTTCTAAATTTCAAAAAACAAAAAAAAATTAGTTCGTCTACATAATATTATATTAAAACGAAATAATGAGTGGTACCTATACAGCCTATACCTTCGGTCGCGGGCGAGTTAAAATAATAATATTAAGTGCGTGCACACGAACTCGTTGTGAGAAAATATATGGGATTACGTTTACGAGGCGCAATATATCATTTGTTTATGTATACGGACTACATCGCTGCACTGTTTATACAGACACCTTAATTCACGTCAATTAATTTTAAATCTCAAAAACAAAAAAAAACCAGCTCGAAAGCCAGTCACGTTGTATTGCGGGGTGAATAAGTATATAATGTCTATACGTACGTTGCAATTAAAAACGAAATTAGACAAATTTATAATATATTATATGTACGGACAAGTTAAAAAAAAAATGCCATCGAGTTTTAGAAAAAAATAACGAAAAACAATGTAAAACTTCGAGTTTCTCGTCGATATACATAAATAATAATATATTCTCGGTGTATAAATTAAACGTTACAGGGAAAGCGCGAAAAAAAAAATTGATACTTTCGAACGTTGTTTTTTATTTGCTACTTTATTATTAATCCATTCAAAACTTGTAGCGGTAACTAATATGAAACAGAAAATACAAAGGCTACACAACGCCGATGTTACGAATAATCAAATCTTAGTGGAACATAATTTGTTTGGGAAATAAAAGTGACGGAAATAAATTCCGATATAGGCTTATAATAATCCCGACTGTCCTAATTCTAATATAGGTATCTAAAATCACATCGTATGTTTTGATAAATTTAAATCACGCGTTTAGCATTCCGGTACTATATCTTTCCTTTAGGTCTCACATATCTAAATCTTCCGATTTCGGTCTACCCCCTATATAGAATTTCCTCGTCGTTTTTTACTATAGACGTTCGCCCACCTTCCCACCTTATCTCCGAAATTTCCAAAGGTCGGTTCCCCGTTTTGAGGTACTTCTGCCCGTATAGTTGCACGGATTTTGGCTACTACTTCTCGTTTCGCGAGCGCTCGACAAAGAAAAACTCTGCGCGTATCTGCACACTGCACTCGATCGTCCAGTATACTATATTCAGAGATGAGCAAGTTACAGTACACAGTGTAACTGGATACTAGTTACAAGTTACTCTAATTTTGGGTATATGATCACAAGTTACAGTTATACATATCCCGAGTAACTGATTATAAATTACAGTTACTGTAACTAAGTTACACAGAATAATTTATTACATTTTTATAAAAATAACAATGATGTAGTTTTCAGTCAATAAAATTAATTCGATTTATTCATATAGATCCATAGTTACAAGTTAAAGCTAACATATTATAACCATTGATAACATAACTAGTAAGTGATTTGGCACGTTTTGTTCCGCCCTTATCACAAATTGAAATTATATTAGTAAGTATCGTACAGAATAATGATATACAAGATGATTTTTTTGTAACTCGAGTTACGTGTATCTATTATTACAAGTTACGAAAGTAACCGAGCTACATAGGTTTGATACGTGTAACTGATTACTGCCCATCACTGGCCATAAATCGTTCAAGTCACGAATTGCAACCGATGGGGTTTTAATAATAGATAAACAAAAGCATAGACAATAACGATTCGAGACAACGCAATATACCACGTTATCGTCCGTTGTGCAGCGCGCCCGGTTCCCAGCGGTACACGTGCGTACGCGTGTAGAATCGAAACGCGGATTTTTTTTTTCGCCAACCCAAAAACCGTTCGCCGTTTATGTTTCGTTTCTCGCGCGTCGTTATTGTTGCGGTCGGGCTCTGCGTACGGACGACGCGTGCACGACGACGCGGCGGCCGCGCACACCCGAAATAAACCGCTGGACATCACAGCATATTATGCACAGCGTATATAATATAATATGAAGAGCTATAACAACACGGATACAATAATAACAACAATATAACGTATGTGTACGTACAATAGGTGTATACGTTTACATGACGTATTTTGTACACGCGGAGATAATAATAATTAGCGCTCTATCGCCGGCCGGGTATGCGCGTACGCGTTATATTATTACTGTACGCGTATCCAAACCATAACCCGGGTATACTGCCTGTATGTGTGTGTGTGTGTGTGTGTGTGTGTGTGCGTGTGCGTGTGTGCGTATTACACGTATATATTATATACCTATACGAAGTGTGCGCATTTTGTCGGACACGCCCAGCTAGCGCGCCGAGGAGGTGGAGAGCGCCGTGTAGTATATCGCGAGCCGATCGACCCGGCGGCCGAGACCTATAATCGCGAGAGGAGCGAACCCCGGCCTCTCTCTACAGTCGTCTCTCGTTTGTGTATTGTTTTTTTTTTTTTTTACTCGTTTTTTATCGGCGTCGGCCCATCTCTAATAAAAAATAATAATAATAATTCGTAATATTCGTATGTAATCGTTTAAACGCGCGACGGAGACGACCGCGCGATGAAGACGACCGCGACGACGACGACGACGACGACCTCTTTAAATTTTAAACCGTATAAATCGCGTCCGATCCGTCCCCCCTCGTATACTATTATTATTATTATTATTATTATTATTATCACGGTTCCGTATCTTCTACAGGTGTCTCGCATTAAAAACGAGCGTACACATCACGCGCTGTTTTAAAAATATATTATACGTGATGCAGTCGTGTGGTATACCTACGGAGTTGCTTATATGATGACTTTTTAATGATTGTTTTGCCGGACCGAAAACAATATCATAACAATATAATAATAACACGGTGTATACGTATTGCGACGAGCCACTCTATCAGAGTGTAGTGTAATGTGTGTACATCTATATGTGTATGTACGCGATATCTATGGTAGTATATATACCGAGGTACGTGTATAGCTGCCTGGTTTCTCCCCTTCCCGGGCAGTTCTCTCATGTTATAGCCTCCGTGTATCATAACGTATTCATAGCTATAGTATTACAAACGAGAAACAAAAGTATAAAAACGAAAACATTACAATAATATTATTAAATACGAATCGTTTGTTTCAGAGACGATGTATACGTGTACGTGTCCATGTCGTCGCGCGAGTTCAGTACAGTATCATGTCCAGAATCTTTGAAATTTCAAGCGACGGTAATGACACGGTTGTGTGCCGTCACAGTGGCATATTTTGAAGTCTCTATTTTTTTAAATTTTTTTTAACGGGCAATATAGAAAAAAAAACACCGTAAAAAATTAATGATAAGGTCTTTAAAATCGGTTTTAAATATTATTTACACCTAGGTATTTCATAATATTTAAAATACAACATTTTAAAGTCATTTTATCGGCGGTTTTTTAAACTAATAAATGTTAAAAAAAAAAAAATTGAAATACATGTTTTGTATCTTCAATAATGTGTTGAATATTAAGAAAGCTGTAAAATTTTGGCGAGTTAGTTCTCAAAATGTTGTCAACTACGGCTGATTTTAAAGGCATTTTCGTTCGTTTGTCTTATATACCTATGCGTAAACAAGTTTTGGCTATATACTGCCCATTAGAAAGAAAGAGAGCATTAAATCCAATAGAACATTGCAATTATAGAATTATATAATTCCAATAATTCCATGAATAGTTTTTTAAGCGAGACTGTGCGCAGGCGCGTCAGTAAAAAAAAAGGAACGATAATATTATTGTAATGACATTGTACCTATATACTATTAGGTATACGCCGCTAAAATATTCAAATTTACGAAACTCGTTCTTATTCCTTGTAAAAATGTAATGTTTACACGCTATTGCAACGGATACTAATTTAAATAATAAAAAATTGTTGTGCTACTCGTCTAGTAAATCTGATAGGAATACCTGGTGTTTTCCTATACGCAATAAGAAATTGTCGAAGTTAGCAGTAAATATACAGCGTGTACTCAAACTGCAGTAGCGTACGCAGGAGAGGGAAATTAGGAGTTATATCCCCCTCCCCTATTATTGGATTAAAAATATATTAACTAGGCATGAGTATTTACTTTGAAATTATATCTTTTGGCTCTTTTGGATCTGACTTTTAATCATCGAGTTAAGTATCACAGAATAAAATATCTTCTTGGATATCCAAAATTATTTATTAGACATTTCATCTCATAAACAATTTCTGGGCACACCACTTTCCTCAGGACACATAAACTTTGTATAATGTAAAATAAATTTATTTTTTTTAAATACATTTTCAAATCAAATTATTGGAAATTATAAGCACTGAAATATGAGAAAAAAATTAATGGTCCGACCGATATCGTGTACACTTTATGTTGAATTCATATTAATAAATGTTTAGAATTCTTACCTGTCGTTTCGTTATTACATTTATCGGACTTTATTGAAGGGAAACTTGTCTAGACTGCTAAAAACTAAACGTACGTGTTCGAAAATAAAAGAAAACATTGGTATCCGCTCCCTTTAAAATTATAACGACTAATAGTTAGATATATAAAATATTCAGAATTAATTATAATATAATTAGACTTGACCGGACGATTCAATTTGAAATTTGATTTTAATTGTGAGTCGCCTAATTGAAAAATATGTCATTTACCTATCAGCTCGCCGGACGCAGTAGTACATGAATTGCGAAAATGAACAATAAATATTTGACATTAAAAAAAAAAAACGTCCGCTTATCGCCACTACAACAGACGAATTCCGGTAACCACGCCACATTTTCGTAAATTATTATTTTATTTATTAACAGTCATCTATCTAGGCAGGTTGATCAATTCTCAATTTATGTTTTTCGACATTTAAGAAACAATTATATATAGCTCTAAAATGTTACATTACCGTTATTTGTTTACATCCTTATTTTTTAAGGGATAAAACCACTACCCGCTTTTGGTTTTCAGCCTATAGTATATTCAAAATTACACAAATTGATAAAGTATTAAATTGAATACAATTTGACGTTGCGATATTTGATTTCCACCGACCCGGGTTAACGAGTTATTCAACTTTTAAGTTTTGCTATAGGAGGAGATTAGTTGAGCACCGTTTCTGTAGCGGCATGGCGCGCGGTATTTTAATACGTAAGTATAAATCCTAGACGTGCCGATTTGTCGATATATATAACGACATATTTTCTGTTTTTTTTTGTTACTTTTATATCTCCGTTCCTATACACCCTCGTTTATACACCCCACGAAGCAATTATATACTATATCGTATACATGTATACAGGGTCTTTCAAATTATATACTATGCGGTTTCGAGAATACGTGAGCAAGCATATATTATGACGGGGTGTATCGTCATACGACTGCTCTTATACATACTCTCAAAAATATAACGTAAAATTCGGTAGACCCTGTATATTATCCGATGCACACGCACGCGAGATGTGTACTTATTATAATATTACATTTTCTTTTCTCCCTGTTATTTGGACCGTCTGCAGCAGTGACGTTATTATTATTAAATAATCACACCGTCAGATTCTGTTGCTTTTAATAATAATATTGTAATGTGTGTGTGTGTGTCATTGCTTCTGTTCGTACCTATAGTATTATCACCGCGGCAGATGAGATTCGAATAAAAACGAAATTATACCCGTAATTACAGCGCATCGTTTTTTTTTTCTTTTTCAATAGTATTACAATACTAATATTTGTTACGACTGTGTATTACGTGTGTATACGCGGGTACGTTAGATTCAATAATCCTTGTCCGATTTGTATACACGTCGAAATGATGCACGAATACGTCCAATAACTCGCGATGATGTTTGCAGCAGCTTTACGATCAATTCGTTACAAATAGGTGAGTTTTGGTGTTCATTTTTTCTCTCGAAAAAAATATCATACTGGTATAGCTGATATACGTATGGGGTTTATCATAAACCGATTACTGATGTTGTTCGGAACGCGATAAAAATCACCGCGGATAAATGAAAAAAAAACTTTCCGGACGGATCCATGCAGTCAATAATAAATGTTTGATAAATAATTGAAATTTAAAATTGTATAATTAGGTATACAGCTATTGGCTATTACTCATAATTGTTTATTTCGAAATATTAATTACAATTTGTCTCCGGGGTTAAAGTGAGTTTTACGATAAATTCGAATAATTCATTTAAATACAAATATAAATGCATATATACAAATTATAAAATACGAATTCATAATGAACATTATACACCAAATTGATCAGCATTTTTATGGGATTAGAAAAATAGCATACAAAATGTTGATGGGTTTTTTTTTTAATTAAAAAAAAAATCAAGCGTATAGAGATTTAAGTTATGTGTATGTGTATATTACCATACAAGAACAATCTATTGTATCAAATTGTCGAGTATTTATTCGAAACCAAAATATTTTTGACCACATTAAACCAAAAAAAAAAAAAAAATAAAAAAATCCATTTCTCAAATAAACAAATAATTTAAATACCACTGGAATATTTTGAAAATCGTACCGCGTCTATAAACCGGTGAAGTATCCGGTGCAAACGATACAATATTTCGAACTTGACGGAATTAGAAATTATCAAATTCCTCCGTATATCACTGTGTATACTATTCACAATGGTATACGGAAGAAATAGACGATTATTGGGTCGAGGTTTCCAATCGAAAAGTTTTTCAATCAAAATCACACAGAATCTAAAGAAAATGTATTGCAGCACAGTGTACACTATCGGAGGCGCCAGGTTTTGAAAATGTCATTGGGGGCTCAGTATTTTATAAACACATACAATATCTTAAAAAAAACTTTTCTTTTTCAATTAATTTGTTATAAATAAAATTATTATTTTGAGGATGAATATAATAAATATTGATTTTTTTTTTTTTATAATATTAGAACTGTGTGGGGTTGGGCCCTGTCTTACCGAACTCATGGGGGCTGTAGCCCTAGAGCCCCCCTGTACAGGGCGCCTCTGCACACTATTATATATAAGTATGTATACGATTTTATTGTCATTGTACGTGTTTTGATTTAACGTACACCGCAAGTACCTGTATATACGTAACGTGTCTACATTGCCGTTTATATTATACAGAACATAATATTTTGTTGTTTTTTTTTTTTATTTTGTGTTCAATCCGTTTTTTATGGCGACCGGTTTCGAAAGTTATAACAAACGCGATATAATAATAGTAATATTATTCACGACGCATATGTGAATGTATATTATATCTGTAATATTCCTATACCTATCGCGAACTACGCTATATATACGGACTTTTGATAGGTTTTCACTGAAAATATTCAATTAAGCCCCGTATTTAATATTATTTACGTAAGCAGATATGCGCGCATACCTAGCTATATACTACCTATATTATGCGGGTCTCGATTATTTATTAACAGCGCGCGAGTATTGTAATTAAAAAAAAAAAAAATCGGAAAGAAAAAGTATACGGTAAAAATGATGTATCGCGGTAATAATTATATTATACCAATGTATAACACACGGACCTCGGAGGATTATCGCCGTCAAAGTCGAAAGTACACGCCAGTAATTCGTATAATTATTATCCCATCGGTTTATAAGTGACACACTGCGAAAGATTATTATTATTATCTTCTTTTTTTATCACTATATATTATTAGGTATTATCATTGCGGTCGCGGTGATCGAGCTCCGGCGGTTTGGTAAGAGGGGAGGCCATGTGCAAATCGTTCTCACTCGCCCCGGGGACTCGTCAAGAACCTATATAGCCCCCGTGTCACCGGGTGTATTCTGAAAGTCAGGTACCGAAAACAATATATAAGGTAAAGTAACGTGTTTTGAGGTGTACATACGCAACTCTCGTGACATTTAAACATTTGCGACCTATCCGACCTATGGATGTAACCGCGAAGTTGCATGCGTCGGGCAGCGCGTGATGGGATCAAAAACAGATATCGAATGCATTTCGTTTGATTTTCGGCGTATTTTAATTTCGAATCGAATTTAATATCGAACCGAATCGTTTCAAATGTATATACTTATAATGGAAACGAAACTATTTATAAACAAAGTGTAGTTTATTTATAAATACAGGATAGAAAAACATGAAACATAATAATGTGCGTTCGTTTAAATAGATAAATCACAATATTACATCGGAATTTTACCTGTGTATACCTATACGTATTGTATAATATTTTTATATCATCGTTAAAAACTGCAATTAATTTGTCAAGTCAACGGTACACGTTATCAATAATACGTTTCCGTCAAAAACCCGTCACTGAAATAACACTAAATATTTAATAACAGTGTTTTTTCCTATTTTTTTTTTTTTTTATTTTTTTTTTCTGAAACCTTACCATTAAAGTGTCTATACAAACATAATCGAATTTTATTCTGAATATAATCGATAAATACATTATTTTAATGAATACCTTCAATATAATAACAATAATAATAATAATAATAATATATTCGATATGATAATAAATTTGATAATTTTTTTTTTCGTAAATAAGACGTTCCTAGATTATTTGCCGTGTATTATTATGGATATGAGTTTATATTAGCATATATTTTGTACCAATTCATGACTCGCACGATTAAAATAAATTTGCATTCTTGAATACAAAGTTGAATACATAGTAAAAACTAGTAATAAAACGTGAATAGTATAATATATTGTAGGGCGTATTATACGCGCGTATACAATATCATATTTGTTTTGCATATACATATTATATTCGTATATGATAACAGCACTATCACATTTTTCGATTAATTAAATAACGTTTTAATATATTGTCTAATAAGGAGTGATAAAACAATGTTTTTTGTAAGAAACGCGCGAATTATCGGATTATAAATTGGAATAATCACTAGAGATATTATTTGTCATTGAAACGCATATATGTAGACAGGTAGTGTAGTATAAAGTTTTTTAGAATTTAATATGATGTACGTTTTTTTTTTTTTTTATGATCGATTCTATTATCTACCAAAAATCTTAATCCGATCATCGATTTCGGGGGTGATTTCTGGTAGCAAATTTGATTTATAGTACAATGCATTAAAAAGGTCGATTTTTTTTTTTTTGGTTTTCCTCCCAATTTAATTTTTTTAATAATCGAATAAAAATCGCCAGGAAACCAGGAAAATATGTACGAAATGACGGTTTTTGTTACACGAATTTAGTGTTATTTTTTTTTTTTTTGTATTTCGGATAGTTATAATCGTAAAAATCAGGAATTTTTTTGGAATACTTATTAGCTCTTTCTTGACTTTCAGATAATATTTAAATGACAATTTGAAACGATTATGTTTTTATTAAGTTTTATGTGGATAAACTGTGTTGACCGATTTAATTGCGGTCGTCTATATTTAACACGAAATTTATCATAAGGTGCAATTGCGGGTGGTAAACGACAAATTGAACGTAATAATGTATACAATGTATATACTTGGTTTTTTTCTATAAAAATCTCGGAATTTCAAAACGTATGTTTAACCCAACTTTGCTCAAAATCGGGTTTCGTTAGCAACGGTTTTTTTTCCAGTCTATATTTTTGTATAGTTTATGAAAAGTAAAAAAAAAAATATTGAGATAATATTATATAACGAATATTCGTCGCTGCTGCAATTATTCTGCGATTATATTGAACAAATAACAATATTGTAAACTCGAATGTTCTGTTTATTAATTATATTACAATATAAAATATTGCATGTTTAAACACGTTTATATTTACCGAATTCGTACACCGGGTTTCCAACAATTTAAACATTATAGGTACAGTATATTATATAGCGATTTTGAATAGAACTGGATCATTTTAATTTAATTCGTATACGAACATAGCACCACAAAATCACTGTAATAGGTAATAATAAAGTATACAAATTAATTTCTCTGCAGTGATGTAATATTATTGTTTGCCGAACAAGACTTTCGGACGCGTTCGGTATAATACTAAATATTTTCGATTGCACATTGTCACGAGTGTTCGTCGAAAATCGTAAACTCGGTATCTACACTTATCACGGCGCCATAAAAAAATCAAAAAAAAAAAAAATAATAAAAATCATTCGTCCGGATAAAAAATAAATCGACGTGTTAGATTGGAAATTACGATTATCCGACGGGCAAACATGATGGCACGAAACCCGTTGAGATTTCCGCAGAAGGATAAGCGACGGCATTTACGTCCGGGGGTCGATGCCGGGGGCTACGTCGGGGGCTGCGCCCGGAGCTACGCCGGGAGCCGAGTCGTGAAATCGGTACATTATCTACGGTATGCTATATAATACAAGTCCAGTGTAGTTGTACTTACGACGTTTTGTAGATTTTATGTGATAGAAATTTGAACGTTTTCGTACATTACCATTTAACGTGTCCGCTATACAGGAGAGACGGACGTAGTGCGTGCGCGTTTTCAAACGGATAATAATCTAGACGACGGATATTCGGACTCGCACTTATTGTCGCGGTATTGCGCCGTGTTCGTCGACGGCGATAATAACAATAATAATAATAATATTATTATTATTGTTACTAGGCGTGTAGTTAACAAGTGTCGCCGCGATAATTAACAAAATGGTAACATTACGGCCGTCATCGCGTGGCGACAAATTTATCGGGGGGAGAGTTTTCACGGGGGTCGCCCGAGGGTCAGCGGTGGCGTACGGCGGCGCGGCCCGGCGGGTCGAGTCGGGTACGTTGTGCGTATTTGAGAGCGCAGGCGCGAGAGCCGGGTGTACGACGACGACGGCGGCGGCGGCGGCGAGCGCGCGCGTGGTGACGGACACGGTTAGAGAGAAGGAAAAAAAAAGTTCGCCCGCAACGTGGCCCGTAGCGATGCGCGCGTGTGTGTTTACGGTTGTTCGGTGGCGCGTATAGGTGGCCGACTGACGGTCAGGTATTGCCGCCGTCGCGGCCGCCGCGCCGGTGCCCGCGGCTCGGCGTACCGTCTAGCGGCGGCAGCGGCACCGCCATTGGTCGGCCGGCCGTCGCGCCCACGCCTCATTGGTCCGGGACCGGTTGCCGCGTCCGATTATCTCGCCACCGCCACAGCCACCGCCGCCGCCGTCTCATATGCATATTATAGAATAATAATAATATTATAATAATACATAAAAAAAAAAATAATAATAATAATAATAATATATACCTACATGTACCTACGTATATATTGTAATCATATCATGCGCGAGTATATTTTATTATAATAGCGTTAATGTTGCGCGCCCGACTGTACAGAAAATATCGCGGTGCGCCTACCTGCAGCTATATAAATGTGTGACGCGAAGTGAAATATCGTTGGAATCGTTTTTTTTGCCGCGCGAAACGCGAACGTCCCAGACCCGCGTGCAGCCCAATAAAATACTGTACATTATATACCTATACAGCTAGGTACGTACGCGGATTTCGAATATTTCATTATAATAATGGCACGCGGTATAATAATTGTGTGGTCCCCTTCCGTCCGCCTTTCGATCCGGTACGCCGCAGAGGTACGACTGCGATAATATTTTATTAATTCGGCCGCCGTCGACGTTCGCGTGCGCGATTCCGCGCCAAAACTGCAGTCCACCGCGCCATCGAATCGTAATAAATACAGTCAATATGTTCTATGCTCGCTGGGCATTATTATTCCGATTGTATGGACATCGTTCGAAATAGTATTATAATATTACATGCACGCACAGCAAGAAAGAAAAAGAGAGAGACACACACAGACAATTATATGTTGATAATTCATACCTGAACCTGAATATGATGTTTCAAAGAGATTAGTTAAAAAGCGAGCTGAATTGAGGGAGCAAGTTAGCTGTAACGCCGGGCCACAAGGCGAAGGGGGCCACAATGTTTTTTCCCTCTTTTTTTGTCTTTGTTTTTTTTTTTTTGATTCTGATGAGTAGCGAAGATGTTTTTCAAGGAAAACACTCTTTCCGATTAGTAAAAATGCCCCGAATTTTTCCCAACACATCTTAAAAGTAGCAGATTTTTTGACTGATGGTGACATTTTATTTGAAACGTTTGTAGAGAATTTCAAAAATTCACTAAATTCTTTTTGTTTTTTTTTTTTTTATTGAAACTGTAAGTTAGGTACCTTCGTATCGTATTTAATATAACGTATTGAGATAATATGATGCCAATATTGAAAAATACATACTAAACATAAATTAATAAATCTGAATAAAAAAAAAAATTATTTGATTAAAAGAGCCTCACCAAGGGTATATATCTCCCTCAAAGTATGTCCGTAATTCGACCCACGGTAGGAATTCGCAAAATGAAGATTGCCCGGATAGGCTGGAGATAAATATCACGGGTGATTGATGAACACAGTAATTGAAAAAGACTCGCAATACATACGAAAACGTTCGCTAAGAAAAGGCCTCGTTGGTAAAATTGTGGAAGAGGATTGTCGAAGGAAGAGTGTGCAGTCTAAAAAGTGACGTATCAAATCATTTAGTAGTGAATCCACTGACCATGGATTAAAAAACGTGCAATTAGAGGGCAGCGATGGAAAATTGAGATTGAAATTGTGAGTGAAAAATGTGTCTAGATTTAAATTAGAACGAATAAAAAAAAAAATTACAAAAAAGGACGTACCTATAATTGGTTTTATTTTTGTTGATTTTGGGTAACCTTGACTATTACAAGGAGGAAAACACATCTAAAAATGAATAACTGGCCCATAACCTCACCTTTTAATCAAGCTTTGCTCAGAATAGTTTTTGATTTCAATGATTTATCGTTGCTTTCAGTATAGAAACTATATACTATTACACCGTATTATATAATCCTATACAGGTACCTTTCCAACCTATTACCCACAATTGTGCAGTGGTCTACCCATGATGCACTCATGGTATTGATTATTGTAATTGTGCAACATTATGGATACAATAATCGTTTTTGAATATATTATTTCGTTAATTCGATTTCGTTAGTGATATTAGTAAATGATAGTTGCGTTGTACAATCACAAATCACGAGTTTCGCAACATCGTTGCAATAAGACATCCCTGTAGCTATTGATTATAAATGTATTTATTCGTTACAAAATAATACCTAATCTGCTACCAGCTATATACCTATAATGTTTAGAAAAAAAAAAATATATATATATATTTATATTTTTTTGTAAAAATAATTGGAAATACGTGTAAGGTTTCGCGGCGTATAGACGTACATCGTTAAGACTGATGCAGTTTTGATGACGTCACATTGCGCTATTGATATGCATTTTATATATTGTGTTATTTGTGTTTTTGTAAAAATCACGTTGACAATATATTAGGTATACGATGCAAACAGGTATATTAATATAATAATATAATTATTGTTCTTACTATTGAGTGAGAAACTCACAGTTCCATCTAACGACTTGTAAATTTATAATATACTGACCTATCCACTCGGGCAATTATACAAGACTATAATATAGCTCGTTATTGATAATAATATATATCATTCCATTTAATTAACACGCGAACCACAATATTATTGTTAATTATTATTCAGGTAGTTTGTATATTGCACTGTAGTGAGTATAATGACGATGAGGACGATTCCATGTGACTAATGGATTTTCTTTTTTTTGAAAATTTGAATACATTGTTATAATATTATTTTAAACTATTTACTATAGGTATATGTTTTCAATATATCCTATTCCATAAAATGACTAAATAAACAGGCATACCACTATGTCAGCAAAAATACGTGTTTTCCCTATCACTGCGCAATAGGACACGTTTCATATGCAAGGAAAAAATGTTTTTGACATGCCCGTTATGCTCCAATAATTTTCGTGTTTGTAAAAGTTCTGTAATCCAGGGATTATTCTGAAATAATTCAAACGTCCATAATATATATTTGAACACGTGTAGGTATTATCAGGGGCAATCGGCAAATGTAATTTCCAGTCGGCATATTATAGATATTCACAAAACCTATAATACCTAAAATTTTAATATTTTAAACAACAATTTTTTCCTTGAACTAAAGATTGTTGTAAATCAACTGAAATTATAATAGCTGATAACAGTCGGCAGATATTATGGTATAAAATACTAGTCGTCAAATTTATAGTGTATATTATATTTATAATATAAAATTAACTAGCTGACCCACGCTCGGCGTAATTCGTGCCAATTTTTCATTCTTTTTACCTTTATTCCCGTTTTGGTTTGCCCGTATCAGTATATTGAACGAGAAAAATAAGCGGAAAGTCAGTCAGTGGTGAACTGATGTTTTTCATCTGCATTGCCATAGATGCCCGCACAGCACAGGGATTAAACTATTTATCCACTATAATAACGCTAAAATTATAGTTAAAACATAGTTTTTTATTTTTTCTTTCATCTATATGTTATCAAATTTACTCATCCTATTTCAAGTCAATAATAGACAGTCAGATAGATTCTTTATTTTAAATTGTTATAGCATTTTTATTTTTGTTTATTATTTATATTTTGTTTTAAATTATTTTTCATTTCATCCGTATAACTAAATTAATAAATATAGTAATTAATATTTAACAAAAATAATTTAATTTTCATATCAAAAATCTCTAAGAACTTGTCATCCCTAATTGCATCCTCTTCTAGATAATTAAGTAATGTAGATGAAGACTATCCTACATTTTAATATGGACCAAATCACACAATACAAAACAAACGATAAATAACCAAATACCTACTATAATAATACAATATCATATAGTTACTACGATCAAGATACTTCCAAAACAAATGGTGAAATTTAATTATAAAAATAATGGTAGGAGATTGGGGATATTGAAAATTGGAACCCCCAAAAGGCACATTATCCTACCGCAAAAACGTAGTGAAATTTATATTGAAATCCAATCAAAATTTTATCACTTCACACACATAAATTAATTCTAATTCCCGTGTTTGAGCTCATCATTTGGTCCACAAGAAGCCGCTAAATATGTAAAAAAGTAACGGGAAAAATGTATATACAATCAGACAAAATAGAGCGCAATATATTTTCAGGGAAAATTCGACAAACTACTATCGAACTATGTAATAATTATTGTATATCCGTAGTGTAAAAGGTTCTTCAAATAATACAAAAATGTAAAATAAAACTACAAAATTGGTGTAGAAAATTAGCGACCATGGCACGAGGAATAATCTGTAATTTCCTTAGTATATTTTATATAATTTTATTGGCTTTTATATGCAATTATTTGTATATTAAATAAATTATATCGAAAATTGGATTTACTTAAATTTTTTTTTTTTTTTCAACGTGTCTATATATTATTTAAACGAGTCTTGCATGTCAAAAGGAGGAGTGGCGTCAATAATCGCTATTATTATTTATATAAACGTCGCGTGTTTCTTTGATTCCCCTATATTAAACTCCATAGTCATAGACCGTACAATAATTTTGATCGCCTTCGCGCTAGTTAGGCGATTTAAATATATAATATATAGGTAATCATAATATAATAATGATAATACTAAGTTTATTGTATTTAAGAGAAATTTACAAATAATATTTAAATTGCAACACACAATGAATTTGATAACGATAATTATTACGGGGAAATGTTCAAAGTGATACAACTCAAATCGGCAGGACTAAGTGGCACATATGCTATTTTAGATCTGGGGTGGAACGTATAAAACAATAATTTAATATCTAGACTGTTGAAATTGTTGCTTGCCTTAGCAAGTATCTCCTCTTCGAATTCATCCATCGAACGATTGAATGTTCACCTCGCAGAGTCAAATGGGTAAAAAAAGATTAATCAAAAATTATACCAAAGGACGTTTTTAACCATCTACAGTGGTAATTTGAAATGTAAATAGTTGAACAAATTTTTAACGTTCATACATAATAATAATTTAGAAGACTCGGTACTCGCGTATTTCACACAATGGATAGGACATCGCTGTAGTTTAAACGTTACGGGAAAGGATAATATAGGATATACGGCAATTCAGTTTATGTACCGAAAGCAACGAAAAATCGTAACAATAAAAACATATTCTGGGCGAACGATTTTTTTTTGTTGGTGATATAATGATAATTGCATTTATCAGAATAATACGGTCTAAGACGCTGTATCATTGAGTAAAATATCACTCGACAACGCATCGCTAGGATATTATATCACCTTTTATATGTGAACTTTTCTACCAGAAATCTTGCTCTGATTTTCAACTGTAGAATCTCTATCTGAGTGGTATTTTCAAGAGGTAATTTTTTGATTTCCCAATAGGTTTTCATAAAAAAAATGGGAAAATGTACAAAATGTATATTATTTTCAATTTTTTTTTTTTTTTTTGTGATTCAATTAATAATATTTACAGAGACTTTTAGGAGATTCATTAGGTATGTATAAGACGTAATTAGTGGTAAAAAAAAAAAAAAAAAAATGTTGACGAAAATCGTAAATATTACGGCCTTTCAGAACAATATGTATAACCGAATTTCGCTTAGAATTCTTTTTCGTTAGCAATGTTTTATCATTGCGTACATTAAATTCCACTATTTATTCTACCTTCCCAATTTCTCACTTATAACAGTGGCCCACCCATCGTGCGAACTATGTCTGTCTTTTTTTTTAAATTTTTAAGACAAATTGCAGGAAATCCAGAAAAATTCTTCAAATCAAATTCAAAAAGTATAGAAATCATTAAGAGAAAATTCCTCATATTTTAAGATACGGATTGAAAATTTCGGAGCATTTTTCAAAGGGGAAGAAACATGTATTTCAGTTGAAATACATAATTTTACTAAGTTCCATTATAGCTTCACTCGGAATCTAAAATATCAAGTCATCGTTTGGAAATTTTTGTATCCTATTTATGTAGATACCTATCGATAAATATCGTTAAGTTTTTCAAAATATTTATAACGTAGTATACCAAATAAAAAATTAATACGAATTAAATGGTAACAGCACGTTTACACGATAGTTATTGTAATATCATCATGAATTGTGTGGGCTGATCTAGTGCAGCACAAATATATATAAGTGTTCGTTACATCAAACGGCAATGGCCCCGTGAAGGACGCGTATTTTATTAATTTTTTTTTTAAAGTTATTATTATTTGTTCCGCACGACTTTATAAAATTTCATTCGACGAAATAACGAAATGATTTATAAGTAATTAATGTTCGGTTTTTTTTCTTGAAAAAAAAAATATAATATAATACGCTGCTTGTTATTTATTTCGTTTTCGTTTTTCATCATTATTATCGAGTTACGTCTTGAATTTTTGTTCGTTTGATTTTTATTTTATTTTTTCCTATTCATAAATAAAATCGAAAGAAAGTAATCATAATATTAATAAAAATCTAGCAAATATTATTATAAAATGTCTGTTAGATTTCGATTCAGTTTTATTTCAATGTTTTAACCGAAAAGGTAATCAAATACATATTTAAATTAATGATTTTATAATATATATTTTTTTTGTCTTATAGGTACGTACGTTTTTAAATTTGATTTTAAATGGATAATATAATGAATATCTATAGTAGATATTTAAATATCTAGTTATTCATAATACACATTTATTGAAATTTTGTTCAGATTTATTTTCCATTAATATAAATTAATTTGACATAGTTATTAATAATACAATAGCAAATCAAACGAACATTTCCGCAATTCTCCATGAATTATCACTAAATTATTTCAAATTAAACATTTGTTTTTACCAATTTGTTAGTATTCCATTAATATTAGATATAGTAGAGCATAAATTACCGTTGATGAAGAAAGGGTTTTCTTTAAAATTTAAAAAAATTCAATGGGGAGGAGGGGTTAGAGAAATTGTCAAAATCATAATTTTTTTAAATTAAAATACAAAATGTACCGAACGACATTTAAGTGTCACGAAATATAATTTTAAACTAAAACTGCCACGCTTATTCTTCGAAATGGTAGTGGTAGAGTGTGATGGGATGGTACTATAACGGAAAATCGGTCCCGCAAATATTGATTACGCGAAAAACGTGTCGTATCCGTAGCAAAACTAAACATACCTATGTCTCCTATATGTTTATATAAATATATATATGTTATATTGAAAATACAATAAATGAGTGAAAATATATTAAATACATTTTTGACCCTCCTACCCCCTAATGTTGTTTTTAGTCGCGGTTTTGGTAGTACCTATGATACCAATTTACCCTCCCATCCCTTAAACGAGCTTCTGCCAAGGATTTTACGTAGTTAACTTAGTGTATTAAATATAATAATATATTAATTAAATAATGGTAATATTGACGATGCAAAATTGTAACGTTTTCAAAGTCGTGGATTCAAAGAGTATATTGTATATATATATAATAGCCAATAGACATAGGTATATGGATGTAATACGCGCGGTGCACGCGCATGCCGTTTCCCTAAACTGAAAATCAACAAATGCGCCGGAGGCAATACCTTTAATAATTATTTTTATTATTTATAGCCGTGTATACTGCAACTTAAAATATGAGAAAACGCGAGGGAAACGTGTAGGATACCTATGAAATATAATGTATAATATTACAATTTATAGGTATATATATATATAATGTGTGGAGAATATTTTCAGCTGTATACCTATACAGTATGTATTATAATAATATATGTATAGCCATATTATATATTATATATATTATTATATATCGGGTATACGTAAGACATATTATTATAATATTGTAAAGATCCGATATATTATTGAACGGTTTTTAACATTATGTTGCTTTTTTTTTTTTTGGTTATCGAAATTTATTATATTCGCTTGTTCTACAAAAACGTGTAGTAAATTAACAGAAATAGTTACATGGTGCGTATATATTACCGTTTGTCCGACGTTTTTACCCCGGTTTATTACAATATTAAAAAAACTAAAATAAGGAAACCCATAAAATGCCATCGCCAATACACAGACTAGATGAAATTTGTTAACAGAAAACACGCCTGAATTTCGCAATCGGAGCAAGAATTCTGGTAGACGAATGGTTTACAGACATACGAGTGCACACACACAAAAAGAGCAGATATACTTTTAACGAGTGTGTCACTGTGGAAGGCGGGAAATTAGGAAGGTATACACAGAGTTATTTAATTTATATCTTTTTGCAATGATAAATTATTGCTAACGAAATACGATTCTGAGAGAATTTCGGTTGTACATATCATATTACTATATTAATATATTATTCAATTATACCATATTTTTTGCGTAAATAAATGTAAACTTCAACGCTTATAAAGAAACAAAATACATTTAGCTCAAATTGTTTTTATTAATAAGTACAACTTATGATGTTAAAATTTCAAAATTTCAATAAAAAAAATTTAAAAAAAAAAAATGATTCAATTAAAAACCAAAAAATAACTTGAATAGGTATGTCAAATCTATATAAGTACCTAAAAAATCGCCAGAATGGTTTGAACATTTTACTATGTCAAGAAAAAGCTTATATAAGTATTTTGTGATGTTACGTTTACAATTTTACGATTCTTTTAACTGAATCACAAGAAAACAACAAAATCCAAAATAATGAACCCCCGTTAATATCGTAAATATTCCAGTTTTAACCGGGTTTTCCCAATTATTAAGAAAATCAAACCTTCCCAAATCTAAAATTACTTTGTCAATAGAACAATTAAATGCAATTAGGTTTTGAAGAACATATGTTTCACTTGAAAATCGGAGTAAATTTTCTAGTAGAAAGTTGTTTACAGACAGAAAAAATTGAAAAACCTAAGTAAAACTAAACAATACATTCCTCACTGTGCTTTATAGAAAAAAACACACATAATAAAATCGATACATACCTTCCTCGTTTTGCGTATTAGTTTATTATATTATATTCCCCTTGGACTTTGTGTACAGGTAATATATAAACAAACACGAGCGCGAGTATCGTATATTAACTTATAAAACATACACGCGCGGTCCGAAATTCAATGTTTTTTTTTTTTGTGTATTGTTTGCACTCTCGACGTTTATGTACACACGTGTCGTCGTTGGTTATAGGTTATAGAAATCGTAATAAAAAAAAAACATCTTTACTATACCGTTACGAGTACGTCCATGTCCGGTTTACACGATATTAGCGAGTGTAAATGTTTTTACTTTTCGTGAATTCAATACATTTAGGTAATAATGAAGAATAATTTAGTGAAAATTATTATATCAAAACGTGGGAAAGCACTTTAGTTTCTTTACACAAATATCGTTTCATATGGAAAAAAAAGACGGTTTAATTAAATGGTTGTGTATCATAGACAAAACGCGTGATACGCCAACATTTTGACCAATACCAATACAACACATGCCTGTTTGGTAACTGACGAGCACAACCACGATCCGAACACAATTCAGAAGATTGAGCGTCAAAAATTCTAAGATTCACAGTTTAAAAATTCGTGAAAATCGTAAAAGAAAGGCTAGTAATGTACTAATATCAAATCGTCCGAGTAAAATGTTTAAAGATGAATGTAAAGAACTTGTACCTAGCGATATTTCTACTGTTAGAAAAGCAATGTTTATTATTAAAACGGAGGAAACATTTTACACAATTAAAAATAGATAATAATTTGTTGTATTTCTTATCAGGGACTGGTTTCCAATATCAAGGTTTCAATTTATAATTTAACTTTTTTTTTTCGTAGTATGTACACGATTTAACTTCCTGTAAATATATTTTTACTGATTATATTATACAAATTAATTAGTTGCCAATAGATACTAATATTTCGCAATGACTATAATTACTGAAAAATAATGTTATAATTACATTTGATAATATATTTTATTTGTGTATATTGTTACTAACACATTTATACCATAAAACTATAAATACAGTTTAGTACGATTTTACAATCCTCCGTAGTGCATTAGAAAAACTTGTATAGGTACCTAGGTAATTCGTATTAAAAATTGTAAACATGTTTTGTGTGTAAACGTTGTGGGGATCCTATTTTGTACGCGTTGGCAACGTTGCACTAATTTTCGTACGAAATCGTACTAATTTAAGGGTCAGATTTTAAAAATAAACTTTTTTGCCAAACTTATGGAATTGTATATTTATAGAATCAATGTTCTTTATGAATCCATTCCAATAAATTTTTGTCCCTTAATTTGTACAAAAAAAGACCCCCGCGGTTTAACGAGTGAAAAATATGAGAAATATAATATTAAATATCTCATCGCGTATCTATACTTGAGAGAATGTCGAACGTGCATACTGCATTTGACGTCTATGTCAATCTAACGGGCAATATAACAAAAATGTGATTTCGCATTTGCAACATTATTCAGGCTAATAAAGAATGGACAGGCCAGACACGTACTAATAACTTACAGAAATAGAATGTTCTCACTTTGATCTAGGTATTTTGAATTTATGTTTAAATATTTTATATTGTTTGTCAATCTAACCTATAACACAATTTTTTTTATAATTTAATTATAACTTGACAATATGACACAAAAATTCGAATTTAGAAATTATAACTAAGATACAATTTTCATTTGAACATAACCACAAAATACTCTCAGTTAAAGAAAGGCAATCACCCTATGGAATGACTATTTCATTTCTCTCTTCCGCATTACAAATACCGATTTCATGTGCAGCTTATCCATTCTTTATTCTATATGATAAGACCATAATAGTTTTATAAACTTGATTTGGCTTGCGAAATAAACATGAGAAGTTTAAATAAATATTTACAAAGCAATATCTACTGAATCTATATGATTTTTTTTCGAAAAGACAAATGTGAATAAAACTGTTCCGTAGTCATTTAGAAAAGTTTCTCATGTTTATTTTTCCACCAAAACAGTGCTTGTAGTACGTAAACACACATGTTTACAATATATTGTCCCGATAGATTAATAGAGACGATAAATGCCTCCTCTAAATCGACCTCGCGTTATGGTTTTTTTTGTCTGAAATATTTGAACTCTATGGTTATAGTTTAAGTAACGATTTTTATTGTTACTATACTCGCGTACGCGACGAGATCGTCTGCAGACTTTAGTAGTAAATGTATAAAAATGATTAAGCTTTTTTTAAAACTTATTTTTTATATCATATTAGTTATTCTCATTATTGCGTAAACGGTAAACGTATTTCTTTGCATGTCTTTCTAGTTTTTTTTTTTATATTTATTATATATTATTCCAACTCGCATATTATTTAGGTACGTCATATTTGTTATTATGCTGTAATGGTTTTATTGTTGGGTTTTTTATTTTTCTTATATATATATATTTATGCGTACACCTTTTTAACTACCATTATACGTGTAGGAGCCAACTCGTTAATTGAAAACAGAGCGCGCAATACTATAAATCGATTCCAGTCCAGTTTTTTTATTACGTTTATTTAATTTGTGTGATTAAAATTTATAACCATAAACGCGTTTAATGAATGTATAGTATTGCGTTATTTTTAATGAAATTACACGTCAAACTGCGATATACGAGTAAGTAGAATTTAATTTTTTTTTTTTGTTCAAATAAAAATAAATTATTTTGTCAAATCGTAATTGTTTATCATTCTGCAGCGAACACAATAAGATTAATTTGAAATCGTAAAAAAAATGTTTAATCTATATGCCATTCTTATTACCAAACGTATATAATACTATAACATCGATTTGTAACTTTATAATTAGGTATTGCAGTAAAAATTAAAATAATACTCGTGGATGGATAGTATCTATTAAACTGTTGTAGGTGAAAAGTTGAGAAGGGAGGATTCATACCGGGTTAATTCCGTTTATTCCAAGTGAAGCGAGAAATGTATTGTTACAAAAGAACCTGGGGTAAGCGATTTCATGATTCGAACTATTTTTAACGAAGTTAATATCATTTTTAGAGTAATGACACACTTAAATAAAAACATTTTTTTAATTTTAGTACTTGATAATTAATATTAGTTGGTCATGCAGAGTGTTCCAAATTTTATGTCACATAAATTACTATTTATAATTATCATACTATTATACACAGTTATAATTTAATAATATTTTGCATTACAAACACACTTGTATAGTGTGTACAGTATGAGGCGGTGAACCGCCATGTGTGACATTTTATTCTAAACCAATATAAACATTCAGAAAGCTCGTTTTTACAGTCGAAAAATTTCGGAAATAGACTTTCGAATTCTTGCAAACCAAGAGGAATATTTTGGTGCCGTTTTCAAAGTTCTAGTATACCATGTGAATGGGCCATATGAACCTAAACCCACCATATATACTGTAAAATATTCCCTTGAAAGCAATGACGTGCTAATTCCAGGTATGGAATAGCAAATTCATGCAAATTACTTGTAAAATTATTGGTAGAAGTTTGAACATATTGTACGATGATATTGTCCAAGTTAGTGAACGTAAATATATTAAAACTAATTTTTAAATATATTTAACTAATTTTTAAATACTTATTAGTTTTGATAATAATATTATACATGTATACAGAATCTAAATAACGAACAAAAAGTCGCGTGCCCTATTAAACAGGTTTAATATTATTTATATTGGTGTGAAATAACGTAGAGAATATTATACACAATTATCTTAAATTTGACCAATATCAATTTTTTTTTTTTTTTGTGGCTTGCATGTATTATTATTTATTTCGCATTGTATCTATACTGCAATTGTTTTTTTTTTTTTATATACAAGTTTATAACTTATAATCATTACGGTCTATATAATTTCAAACCCCCGGTGAACCGTTTTGTCCGTTCCGAGCAAAACGAGTGCCGAATAACAATAATATACGAATAATTATACATTATTATATGTCTCAATGTGCGCGTTCACGAGTTTGTGTGTATATAATGTATACGCTCGAGAAAAAAAAACCGTTTTGTTATTACATATCCGAATGACTTGACGAAATAATATAAAATGTGTATAGGTCGTGCGGAAGAATTAAAATGATTGAATATATAAAATTATAAACCACGATATAAGTGATTGTTAGAGTGCGAACTGCAATAGCATGTTACCATATAATAATAATAATATGATTGCAGTGTGATTATGTTGTAACATAAATACACGTTAACAAGTACAAGCATTATTATAAATACAAAACAAAAGCCGGGCATACTTCGGACCGATGGGTACGCCATCGTGGAAAGTTGGAATAATATATGACACAAGATACTTATATATACAAGTATATTAAACTTATAATATACTGAAATTAACGATAGACCATATATTATAGCAGATAATAGTAAGTTCCTACACGAAAGTAGCAGGTAAACAATTGTATACGTTAGTTCTTACAAATGTGATGTGTCAATTCCTACATGAATATAAAAATGAGGTGTATAAGTTCCTCTACGGTACAAAAAAGGCGCGTAGGTTTGTTCCTAGACGGTGGAAAAATGATAAAGGTATTTAAGTTCTTAAACAGTAAACAAAATTAAAATATAAATTGTATAAATAAATATATAATGATAATAAAATATAATAAAAATCGCATAATGCATTTCATATATAGATAGGATAGGTTATGTAAAACAAATATAGATTTTTTTTAAAAATTTAAATGTTTTGTACATGGATGGTACATTTTAGTCATAAATAATAGATTTACTGACATTTTAATTTTTTTTACTGTATAGGAATTTACATATTCCCCTTTATTTATCGTTTAGGAACTGATATATGTATTTCTTTTAACTACTAAGTCTTGTGTAGGAACTTACATTTGCCCATTATAGTAATCGAATAACTATTTTTAGCGGAGCTCGGTAAACACATAACGGTTATGAAGTATTTCCCCCCATTGTAAAGAAAATCATGATATTTACATAAATAAAACAGATGTGTTTATTATCACTAGTTGTTAGTTTTTTAATTTTTGAAAAACTGTTGGGAATCTAAAAAGTTGTTCAAATAAATAGCCACCGAGCGAAAATCCGCATCTTTTAATCAGTGTTAAAATTTCGGAACATTTACACTAACTGAAAAAGCACACATGTATACAGTTTAGTAAACGCCAGGAATCTAAAAAAAAAATGGTACTAAATCGTCTTTAAGGGTTTTTTTTTTTTATCTATGATACGAAGATGTAAAATGAATATACCTGTATTTGCATACAATTAATAACGAACAAATCTTTGCATTTTTATATTTTTTTCGGTGTGAATACAAATTTTGAAAAATTATAATACATTATTTTGTCTTATTAAAACAACTAATGTTTTAAACACCGTTTTAGACAAATTCAAAATAAGATATCGGTTTTGACCAGTTTTTCCTTTTTATTTTTTTTTGTAAATAAAACAGTTCTGTTTTTTTAAAGACTACAGCATTAGAACTTCTAACTAATTAAAAATTAACTACGCAAGTATATAAATACGTTTTAATGTGTTTATTTTATTTGTATATTTTCATTAAAATTGAATACGTTTGTTCATTAATTTTTTAGCCATTTTTGCCAAAAAAAAAATCAAATTTATAATTTTGTTTTATAATACAAGAAAATGCAATTCATCATCCATACATTTTTTGTTTGTGCTCGCGTATAGTGCATATTTATATAAATAATATATAATAATAATTTATAATCGAATAAAATAATATAGTATGCTTTGTCAAGAAAAGGTACATGCAAAAGTTCCCGAATTTCACTTTATTTTTGTATTTCACGAAAAATTTTGTTATTTTTCTACTCCGCTATAGAAGAATCTAAAATAATTAACATAATATAGTGTACTGATAAGTATACACATTTTTATTAAAGGAATTAAAGAATTTACATTAACTGAATGTAAAAAAAGTCAGGCATATTTCGCACGAAGGGTGAACCAAAGTTGTATGTAAGAAATTGGGAAGGCAGGGGGAAAATTTATTATATTACTGTACGCAACAATTAACCATTGCTAACGAAAAACGATTTAGAGTTAAATTATAAATGTTTTGAAAAACCGTAATATTTACGATTTTAAAATAATACATTTTGTAAATTTTTCCGTTTTTCTTAAGTTTTTTCTCGATTTTTCCCATTTATTATGGAAACCCTTGGAAAAATCAAAAAACAACTTCCCTTAAGTACCATTCCAATCCAATTTCCTTTCAGAAAAAATGCTACATTGAAAATCGGAGCAAAATTTCTGGTAGAAAGTCGTTCACAAGAAATAAAATAAACATTATTGTAAAACCAATACATTTCTCACTCCGTTCAGAATTTACAAATAAAAAAAAATAAATAATTTTAATGATATTAAATTGTATGCTGAAGGTACCGTACACGTTGCAGACAGATGTGATGTTATACAACAAAAGGGAAATTGCATTTTCTTGTTTTGTATGGTTTTTTTTTTTTATCCGTACCAGATACTTGTTATTTAATTCGTGTAATTTACATTATAATTATTATTATCATTATTTTATTAATTTTTTTGTTTTGTTTTAGGTTATCGCCGCATTATCAGTTTTGATAGGTCATTTCGTTTGGTCGCCTTGAGGTCGTTAGAGGTGTATTATGGTACCACACGGCAGTTAAATTTGACAGACGACACGCGTGTTTTACGTTAAATTCCTTAAACCCGTTTCCTATCCTCCTATCACCGCGCGGCCCACGTGATTACCGCGCAGCAACGCCCCAGTCCTTTAATAATTCTATATCATATAATCATATGTAAAACACATCATCATAATATTATTATTATTTTCATCAGTGGACTATAATATAGCGCTGCTACGAAATTAAAATCATAATAATACTAGTATTACATATATTATAGACACGCGGAAAGGAATAAATAACAAGCTGGCACAGTGTCATTGTGAGCGGAGAAAAATTACATTAATACAATAATTATTATAAAAAAAAACACACACACACACACATACATACAAACATCAGAATATTAATTAATATTATCCACAACAACTGAATGATTTTTAAGAGAAAGGGCTAAGACAAAAACACCGGCTACGAGAGAGAAAATCCTACATATCAGAGGCCTCCATCAAAGTGGCGTCGCTGTACCTATTTCTGACGGACAACATAGCGAAAATAGGTATGTTCACAAAGAATAATCGATGTATAAACCGAAAATGGTCAAAGACAGGCGAGGCCTTTGATTTATGAAATGTTTAAGAAAAATTTAATTTCGAACTCTGTATTAGGTATATACGTACCTTTTTTTTTTAAGCATATTATTATTTAACTTAAATTAACTAATATGTTATCAATTATAATGATGTTGAATAATCCGATCGTGTGGTTTTTGTTTTTTATAATTTATTTGATTTTATACTAACGACGATGACGTGATGTTCTATAATATTATAATCAAATTAAAACGCCAATTATAACATTTTCTTTTAAATAAAATTTAAAATGGACAAAGAGACTTTAAGAAGTTCTAAGTAGAAAGAAGAACTTGAAACTGTTTTGAAGTAAATAAAAAAAACCACCCGATCAAGCTGGGTACACGAAAAAAAAAAATGGCAAATTCCACGGTTTAGTTCGTGAATTACGAAACAAATCAAAACGGTTTCAGATATATTTTATCCACTAGTATACATTTTAATGAAGTAGCTTAATATTTTTCTGGACAAAATTGATCTGAACAAAATTCATGAGGTTATTCGAAAATGTGGGTTATGTTAGAAAATCAAAAAACCTGCTACCACACGTGAAGTAGGAAATATAACGTGACACGCGTGAGGTGACATTAATGTGGTGCTGGTATATTAAAATATTATATAAATCGATATCCCAAACTTTTTTCCCGTGACGTGATCACATATGATATAGTACGTGAGTTCGCATGACGCGACAAAAATCTGTTCCTACCATAAGAATAAAAATAATTTTCTTGTCCATGACAAACAAATTGTCATCCATGTCACCACGGTAACTCATGGTAAACAAAAATAAATATTAAACAATTAAATATCGTACCAAAAATACCTAAAAATCTAAATATTGTAATTTTCGTAGGGGATCTCTAATTTTTTTTAAAATAAAATACAGCCCCATATTACTCGATGATAATGTAGCTCTTTGTAGCTGAAAGAAGTTTTAAAATCAGTTAAGTATAGTTTTTGAGCTTATCCATTATAAACATATACAAACAAATCGTTTTTCTTTATAATATTATATAAGTATAGAGATATATGTATAATGTATATACAGGTATATATTCTACAATATTCTATACAATTCTATTCTACCATAATATTCTATTATTTAGATAATAATACGACTTTTTAAATCTATGTCATCTCATTTCGTTTTACAATCTCTTCTAAGAAGTTTACTCTCTGTGTAAAAAATAATACTTTGTTCTTTGTATTCCCCATTTTATTTTATAATATATTCAGTCGCGTATTATTTATTCACCTTTTTCTATTAATAGATGATTCAAATCGATACACACAACTTTTTTAATGTTTGTTCCGAGTTTACTAATGAAATATGTTTGAGTATTAAACGAAATAAATACAGGGAAGAAAATGTTTGTTCCTCACTACGAGTATACACGTAGCTCTTGTCACTGTCATCGTGATCGCTGCGTTTCGTCACCATCACGACACATCGCACGCGCTGCACAATTGTTCATGACGACCGATTATCGCGTTGGCGGAATTGCATTATTTTTAATATTATGTGATTGACGTTATCACCGTTGAAAAAAAAGGAAAAAGAAATGAAATCTGAAGTACGGGGGAAAAAAAACAAAACACTACGCACGGACGAAACGCTCGCGACGGTTGCCCATAGATAACTGAAGAGTGAACTACTGATGAGTTAATCAGAACGTGTTGTGGTCAATTAATATCAAATATTATAAATTATAAAAAATTTGTACCACTACTGTACTATAACCATGGTTGTGGTACACTATATCTGTGCGTTATACAATGGACACCGTAGCGGGTCATGACTACATGGATCCCGATAATAGTTAATAATATATATTTATATAGTTTTTTTTTAAATTTATAAACAAATCAAATATAACTTATTTATAAAAAAAATTACCAGACATAGACTCCACGCCGTGGTTAAGCCACTAATTTTGTGGGTGGAAAATTGAGTAGGGTGGAGAACAATTATATTTATAGTTTAAATATTATGTTTGTACGCCCGAACGCGTTGATAAATCATAATATTATTAACGAATAACACGTTATATACATATATATATATATATATATATTTTTTTTTTTTTTTTTAAATCTATCATTGTGATGATTTTTTAAAAATAAATTACGCACGATTACATAAACGTCTATAAATTAGTCGGGACGCCCGACTTTAACCGTGCAATACAAAAGTTTTCCCCGCATCCACCGAATAGGCATATACTAAATCTGTAGTTGATTAAACATTTTACTGAGTTTGCCAAACAGCTAAATAGTAAGTTATGTGCTTTGGAGTGTTAAAATAACAACACCGTTTGCAGAATGACATACACATGGTTTAATACTAGACTTTTACTTAAAACAGCATTAAGTGTTGATGTTATTTGAACTCTAAATATATAATATATATATATGTATATATTATAAACTATGTCCATAGGAGGTACCTATAATATTATATTTGTATGTATTTTAAATAAATAAATGTAAATGCATTATTTTATTATGAAGTATGGCAGCGCGTAACATACGAACAAACAGATAAACAAACAAATATTGTATTTTATATATTAGATATGATAAAATCAATGATATTACGTAACAGTTATATACCCATTTAAACAATCGTACGACAATAAATTGGGTGTTAGTCGATTGGGTGTAGGCGTTAGGTAGAAAACCGTAGGTAGCGAGTGCGATCCTTACCGGGATTGATCAGAAACTTTGCGGGTACCGTACATTTTTTTTACTTAAAAGATTTTTTTTTCAACATTTCATTTAGTAGTTTTAACACCACCATCAGTTATTATTATGTCGTGACTTAAGTCAAGATAGAATATGAACTGGGCTTATCTTAAAATCAACTGAAGTCAAATTAACCACTAATTTTACTATAGCAACGAATATTAATTATTTTAACTATAGCTTAATGTGAAATCAACGCCAATCGCCTCCCAAGCTCAAAATCAACACGCATTTGTGTATTAAATTAACACCACCGTGTGTAGAATCAACACCAGATTTCTGAGTTTGTACAGTATTTTTGCCGTGTATTTAAACAAAAAACGAAAAATCCAAAAAAAAATCAATTATCGACAGACCTCTAGCGAATGTTTAGATTATTTACAAAAATTAATAACTCGTCGGTTTATTTACTTACATAGAATCGGCATTAGACTGATCCGCAGTGTAGTCTATATCGCTTAAAAAAAACCTACATGTCGATTGGATTAGTAGTTCCACAGCTGATCATTATCGTCGCAACGATATTCGTTTGCACAGATAGCACTGATAATATTCTACTTAAAACAATAATATATTGTTAAATCATCCGATGGATTGTGCCAAAGATATTTTAAAATGACTTCAGGGATCGCCGCACAGTGTCGGGAGATTCCGTTATTAAAGGCGCGATACTATTATATTATTTATTTAAATAATAATTATTATGTTGCCTGCCGGTCATACGAACCACACGAGATCGGTAATATTATCGGGTGTTGTTTTTTTTCGGAACACGTATACCGCGGGAGGCGATTGTTGGCCCCGTAACCTGTACGGCTGTATACAACAGCTAAAGTATATACCTTATATTATACTCCGTTGAAACAAGTGACACCGATATTATAATCAAATTTCCTTACCCGACTATATCACGTGGGTACAGTAATATTTCAGAAGCGACGGATACCTATAAAAATGACACGCTATATAGATACATTTTCAAATGCAAACGCCTTCGGGAGCAAACCTAATCAACTTAACCTACGGCTAACAATTTCATAAACCCACCTCGCCCTTACTATATTATTTTAATTCCCATTGAAACTATTCATCGAGCCCGAAACTCTGTGTATTTGGTACCATTGAAGAAATCCGATGCTTTTATTTGTTTTTATTATTATTATTGTGGAGAAGGGAAATGAAAAATGTATCAATTATCGATCGTAGTGTGATAACCAGGATTTGAGACATAGCATTTCCTTTTTTTTGGGGGTGGGGGGAAGTGTTATTAGATCTAGCAAAGAGCTATAGAAATCTATATCGTATTACAACGAGTTCAAATACGAATTTAAAAGTACTTTTTTTGCTTATTTCGAGTCTTAAAAAAAAAAATGCTTCTTGCTGGTTTTTCCTGATTAAATTGATAAAACCCCCTCCCCAAATAATAATATTTAAATAATTTCACCTTTGTATTCTATTATGTCTTTGTTTATTGTGTTATCTTGTCTACGTGTAATGGTGTCGGTCATCACTGGTCTGCAAGATGGGACAATACAAATTCATTAGTGTATAGTTTTTTAAAAGATTTAAGAGTTTGAAAATGAAATTTGAACGTACTTTATTTGATTATTTCGGGTTTGAAAAAAAATGCTGTATATTATTATTATTATTATTCTTTTTGTTTTTTTTTCTTAAATATTTTATAAGTGTCTATTTCAAGGCTATACAATGATGTTTTTTAAGCGCCCTTTTTTCGTCGATTTCAAGTCCCGAACCCCGGTGACAACAATCCGCGCAAACTCCATCGATTCGACGCTTGTAAACCCAGCAACTGGCAGTGTTGACGTCATAAATAATTTCGGTATAGGTATTATAGGTATATATATATATGGTACCCGCACGATGATTATTATTTATTTTGTGAGTTGTCGGTGGCACGTGCCGGCACGCATTTTCCGCGGGGGGCCTCGGACGTCGGATCGACCATGTTATGATAATATGGAAATATATTATATTGTAATAATATCGTCGTCGTTGTCACACACGGTAGCAGAAACCACCGGTTTGACTACCGTCGACGGAACACCGAAGATCCCCTGTTGAGCCCGCGACTGCGGGAGATTTGTCGCTTCCGACCTCCCGCAGTGGACATTACAATACGAATTGCCGCCGCGGTACATCGAACCGTCATCACACCGTAACCGTGAAGCGCATCTACTCGTACACATTTTATTATAAACGAGATTCGATAGATTATTTCGATCGATTTTTCATCGTAAAAAACCCAACGTTATTACGTTAATACGCGGCGCCTCGTGATAGGTAACTGCACGTTCGTTTCGGTTCGGTCCTATAAGACGCTACAGTGGTTTTCAACCTGGTAGCAGAAGCCCACAAAAAGGTCGCAAGTGTTGGTTAGGGGGTCACCAAAAAACCATAAGTATCGTATGTATACTATAGTTCTATTAAACGATTTTTCGCGGTTCATACAAAGTTGTAAACACCTTTTATAAGAGACCTATCGTCGCTTAAGTTATGAATATATACCCGTGACAAGTAAAATGCGGAGATTTGGTATAGCGTGTTTTCGCATAAAATTTCAAAGTTTTGATGTTATTTTGTTAAACAATTTTGCGTTTTTATAGTGCCATTTTATGGTTTTAAACATTTGTCGTTGGTTTTTTGTTCGTATTTTTTAAGGACTTATACGAAAACGTTTCGAAACGTATCGTCGCGCTTAAAACGTCTTTTTTTTAGAGTTACGAGTTACACGAGCCACGGTCGTTATAATACTAAAAATCAACCCAAAGCGTTTTGAAAATGAAAACAATGAAAATCGATTATCTTAAAAACGATTATTTTTTTTTTTTGGATATATATCAATCGAGAAAAATGTATACAATATACTGCAGTTGATTAAAATTAATGTGAAAATACTATACATAATATTATCGTTGTATACACGTTTAATTTGCCCGTCGTTCATCGTGCGGGTGGTTTTCAAAAAAAAAAAAAAAAAACAAAACGTATACCTAAATTTAATAATAACGACGTCAGTCATATTATATTGGGTTTTTTTTTTTTTACTTCTCCTTTTGTATACGCCGTTTGTCTGAAATTCGGTTTTCCGCTGCGGCGGCGTTGGCGGAGGCGCTCGTTTACGGGGTTACCGAAATTAACATAGGTAAATGAACAAAATATCATATTAGGGTATGTGCCTACCCGTACACATGCATATTATAAGCGCAGACGCGATCTCACATTTATCAATATATACGAGCGAGAAACAATACACTCGTTGCCGCGGTGTGGAAATTGGGTACCTATACATTATTATACAATACAATACGGTTGTGTGCGCATCATCGGTACATATACGCGATACGAGAAAGACACAAACGATTAATATAAATAATAATAATAATGAGAAAAAAAAAAATACAAAACTAACGCGGGCGGCGAGTTAAATTGGAAAATATATATAAAAAAAAAAGTAGGTCCGTCGTAGGGTCGGATTATTCGTATGTATAGTATTACGTGTATCTATATAGATAGGTATGCGGCTTACCTATGTGTATGTATGTATGTAGGTACGCGTATCTAGAAAAATGGAGTTTTAATTTACAACCGACAGGATGGATTTATCGTCCGCGCGCGCACGCGGGAACACGACCGCATTGGGGCCGCGACGGAAAGAAAAATCTTAATAATAATATTATCATCTCGATGGAAAAAAAAAAAAAAATGTGTATTTATTAGTTAGCGCGCGTACCCGTATAAATATTTTACGGGCCGTAGTCGTATTTTTTTTCCTACGTTTTCGTACCCCGTTCTCCCGACTGTCTAAATTTCTAATTATTACGACGAGAGACCGAGAGGTGCCGGGCGCTACAGGGCCGCGCGATGACTGCTTGCGGGACGCGAGCGCACGTGCCCTCCGGTCAGACATTATGGTTTTAAAATATTCAAATTGTTCTTTATTTTATAACATTTATATATATATAAGACCTGGCGTACCTATAATAATAATGTTGGCGCGCGCGCGCATTATAATAAACGTGTATGTAACGTCGTATATTGTGCCGTGTGCGTACCGTATATGTAAAAATAACAACGCGCGGTTTATATAGGTAGGAAAAAAAAATATAAAAAAAAGGAGAAAAATCCTCGATGATCCGAATATAATAACATGTAGGCAATATAATAATAATAATACTTCACGAATCAATCTCCGCGCGCTGCCGTCGCCGCGGCTACCCCTCTCCGCGAACTTCGCCCTTCATCGCACACATCTTACAGCCGTCCGACAAACGGTAATTTACCCGCCATCACGCGCATTATATTGTCCGGATGATTTATCGACGACGATAAGCCGCGTCGTGAACAAGCGAACGACGACGATGACGACGACGACGACGACGACGACGACCGGCTGGCTGGCTGGCGATTTCAACGGCAATCCATAAATTATCGCCGTACCACACGACACCGACCGTTCACTCGGATCGACCGAATAATTACATAATAACGCGCGTTCCGGGACATTAGTTATAACATTATAATATAATATATCGTGGTGGGTGCATCGCATATTATTATTTGGAAAAAAAATAAAAAAAAATAACGTTACATTTTACTATATTTTTGTACCTATTTCATACACGATAGGTATTACGCAATATACGTAATAGTAAACGCGGCTGATGTATACCTGCTGCCATTTTATACTCGTGTACATTATGTTATAACGGTCGTATAGACAATATTCTCAGTTTTTCGGAGAAAACAACAAACGAAAAACAAATAATACCCGTGGACGGAACTACAGCGAATATATTTTTCACTCGCGGCTCGACACACTCGTGCAGCGGCCGCGCGCTATCGCGCGTAGCGATGACCGCCGCCGCCGCCGCCGCCGCCGCAGTCCGTCGCGCGGTGTCCGTACATCTGCGGGGCATCGGTTTTACGAAATAATAATATAATAGTCTACACGGAAATTAATAGGTACCGTCCGGGTGAAGCGTAATTTATACATTTACAAACAAAATCCACCCGCTACGGAGTATAATAATTGAATATTTATATCGATACGTGACGATAAATCACGTGAGAAACGATTCTGAACGGAGTTCGATGAACACAGTATACGTTTTGAGAAATCTCGATTCTTACGATTTTCATGAAAAAAAAAAAACAACTTTAAACGTTAATCAAAAAAAAATTATTACATTACACTCGACCTATTTTTACCGCTAGATTATACGACTAGTTATGAAATTCTCGTCAAATTTTCCAGTGTTTTTACTGGGCCAAAACGATTTTATCCACTGAAAACCAAATAACAACTTTATAAAAACTCTACAGTTTGTAAATAGCTATCAAAAATCCCAGAATTTTGTTGAAATAATTTTAAATTACGAAAATGTTCATGTAAGTGCAAATATCAAGTTTTAATTTTGATCAACAGTAGCTAAACAAATCAAAATCGATAATTACAGAATACCGTTATTTCGTAACTATAACCATTCCCCCCCCCTTTTTCCGACAGTTTTTCTCAATCGTTAAGAAAACTACAAGGAAAATGATCGCTCTATGCACATATACGCTAGACGAAGTTTACTACCCGGAAACATACTTGAAGTAAATAATCTTGATCATTTATCAAGATTTGTGATAGAAAAGTTACTTATAGACAGAAAAAAAATAAAACATGCGACACGAATACGTTCCTCGATACGTTCAGAATCTAAAATTAACAAACAAATAGGTTAGGTATAGGTATCATAAGGTACAAATGTCAACAGATTCCTTAAATCACAAATCAGAATTGAATATAATAGAGGTACTGGATTTAAATATGAAGCACAAAACGAGTTTAAGCGGTGCGTATCAATAATATAGGATTAATCGGGGGAAAATGCAAAAGTCGTCAACATCCTATTTCTGTTCTCTCCGATATAGTAATAACTACATAATAACGCACGGATTCGGATAAACTGAAAAAGTACAAAATATTCAAGTATGCGCGTGTCATATTATAATATTCGGCAGATCAACGTCTGAAAACACGAAACGAAAAACAAAAATGCAATGACAAAGGATATATTAAATGCGTTCCAACAATAATAATACGCATGCCGGTGGACAGGTATGCGTAATTAGCTGCAGTAGGCTGTGCCCGTATACGGACGATTTTGCGTCTAAATATTCGATATCCGCGAAATACTACGCGGGTTTATTATTGTAGTAAATAATAATTCGCCGCATAAATTGTTGGATAAACATTAAAGCCGAGTACGGTTCATTGTAAATCTATATAATTGTACTATTATTGTTATTACAATCTTAAATACTCGCAATTATTTATAGTCGAAATGTTAAGGGAACGGCGACTGACGAGTGCACATTATACAGTGTAGCTATAGGTATAGGTTCGACATTAAATAATGGTTTTACATGCCTATTTGTATACATATATATATATACACTTACCATCGCTGTATAACGATTGGAATTCCTTCACTAACCATCATAGAAACGACTCGTGCCGTTTATACATATTTAGGTGTATAATGCGTACGCGATGTTTGTTTGTACAAGCATTAACAAGCGCTACGGTGAGCACGGGCTAGGGAAAAAAAAGACCGTCTAGCGTTCTCCCGTAGGTACCTGTACACACGATTATATACGATTAAGATTGAACGTTATGCCGAGTATAATATAAGCTATTTCCAATATGTACACTCGTACGGTCCCGAGAAAACGCATATCCATCGATGTGCGTAACAAATTATCGTATATTATAATAATATATTATAATGTATGCGCGCGCGTAAAATATATATATTATAATATTATTATTATTATTATTATTACGATGTGTACAGCCCCTCCGGCGCAGTTTGTGAGACTTAGATATAGGTGTACGTATAGATATGTGTATACGTCCCGTGTGCACGTACCCAAAGAAACTCTATGAAAACATCATAAACATCGCGTTTAATATTATTATAGTATACTCCTCGAGTAATTATGTAAAAATCGTTTTGAAACGGTTAACGGTGTAAAATTGATCAGAGTATATACACGTACACACGTACACACACACACACACACACACACACACACACACACACCGAGTATGTACACATACCGTACTCGTATAATATATTGGGTATGTTTTTCACGAGTTTTATATACGCGTAAACCGCGCTACCATCACCGTGTCCGCCCACAATTTATTATTATTATTATTATTATGGTTATGCATACAAACACGCCACAATTTTCCGTTTTTAAGGGTTTTTTTTTTTTTTTGAGTACTACTTTATACACGAGCTATATCTTAGACTAATAGGTCACTACCTATGCTGTACGCAGTGGCGTGCCAAGGAATTTTCAATGTGAGGGGACGTAACAAATACAAATCGTAAATACAGAGTGAAATCGTCTTCTCTACCCAACTCGATTATGGGAATTGGTAATTTGAAAGCCGGATCCTGAAAAAAAAGCCAATTTCTAATAATCAATATATCAAGTTTTTCCTCGAAAATTTGCTGAAATTTATGAGTTTCGATATTAAATTACTCATATTTTGTTGTATTTTTAAGCCAATGGGGGGACATAACGCCTAATCTCCCTCCTGCAAACGCCATTGTATGCATGTGAAACTTGGTCCACGACAAAATAGTACAACAGAAAACTTATGCGGTAAAATAAAATCTTAAAAGACATCCTATTTCACTCGGCATACAATTTATAGTGACGAAGGAGTGTACGGAAAAAAAGCATAATGATACTAATGAGGTGTTATATTTCTAATTCACAAAACTCAATATTCTCTCTTATATAAGGAATAAACGATCGGAACGGTTAGGACATGTGTGGAGATTTATTGAATAATGTTTTGACGGGACAAGCAAACAAGAAACGACCACTCGGTAGACCAAGGACCGGATGAAAAAACACTGTGGCAAAGGGTATACGAGACTGGTAGGCGAGAATTCAATAATAGATCGAGTGTTGGACAGGAAAAAATGAAAAGACTTACTATAGTGACAGCGCAGATCCTTTATGAACCGTTTAACAGTTAAAGAAGATGTTTTTTTTAAAAAAAAGAAAAATATACTTTATGATAGGACGTTTTAAAATACGATTTCGGAATGTTTTATAAACATTATGATTTTATATAAAATTGCAAAACTGGGCTCCTTCGTTTTTACGTACCAAAATTACTTCGCAAGAATTGGGATAGCTCATTATTGTAAACATACTATTGTCTTAACATTTTTATTTTATTTCAAACAATTTTCTTTTTAAAAACGCATTACAATTGTAGAGAAGAAAATATTGAAACACAGAGTTCGACTTGGTCCGTAGAAAGTTTTTTTCCTGCAAAAAAAATATATAATTACCTAAATCTAACCACTCTACAAGCCAATGGAAGTTTACCCGCGGGGTTTGTTTTTTGAGCTAAAAAACGCATTGACACTATATAGACTCCTATTATAACTTGTACAGTTTTGATTAATATATAAACGTGTTTGTTACATCACAAAGGAAAATATCATAAATTATATTAAAGGTATAATGTGTATGTTCCTACTTAATATTATAAATGTGAAAGATTGTGAGGATGTATGGATGGATGGATGTTTGTCACTCTTTCAAGCAAAAAATGCTGAACACATTTTGATGCATTTTTTTATAGAGATAGATGTTACCTTGGAGAAAAAGGTTACATTTTGTTGCGCAAATAAAACTTGAAGGAGATGAAATAGGGTATGAAAGTTCTTTAAGTATTTTCGGTACGAAAATTAAATTATTTTTGTTGAATTATGGTTTACCATAGTAACACGGATGAAATGAAAAAAAAAAAAAAATAAACAGAAATAAATAAAACGCCCTAACAACTATAACAACTTAAAATAAAGAGTCTATCTGACACTCTGTCGGTCTGTTATTGGATTGAAATAGGATGCACTACTTTGGTAACATGGATGAAAAAAAAAATAAAAATCTATAGGCTGTACAACGTGGGTAAGTGACAAGTGAAAACACGTAAACGTCATCTCTGAATCTTTGTATTTTTTGGTACAGTAACAACATTACAGTACTATTATGTCCTTATAATTTTACGATTATTATAGTGGATATATAGTTTAATCCCTATATTGTGAAGGAATCTATGGTGACATGAATGAAAAACGTGTGCTACTCTAGAACACGTTTACACGTCCGTGGACTACCCACTTTCCACCTATTTTTTTTTTTGTTTTTATTTCAATATATACCGGTACGGTCACGAAACAATATGGAAATAAACGTAAAAATAATTTTTAAAAAAATTATCACGGGCAACGCCGGGCGCGGGACAGCTAGTAATTGTATACATTACAAAATGCTGTTATCGTACTTTTTTTTTTTTTATCGAATTTTATGCTAAAACCGATCGGGCAGGCGTACGTTAATACCAGTTAAAACACCGTCAATAAAAATAAATTAAGGACCGGCGGATTACGTACAACAATATATATGAATAATATGTCGAACAATGCGGGAAATTTTGGCGTTGCGGCCGAAAAATCGCTACCTTTACGAGTGGGTACTGAACTGTACATATAATATTATACGAGAACCCATTTCGGTATAATATATTTAATTTTAATTTATAAACTCGCCGGTACCGCAGCTAGTACGGAGAGAAATAAAAAAAACGCACATACAAACAAAATTAAATGAAAGAAATATTATTACAATGCGCTTGTGTGTGTGTGTGTATGTGTGTGTGTGTGTGTGCGCGCGTATACAATATAATACAACAGTGAGCAGTGTATCGGTGTATAGGTATGCCGCCGATAATGAGTTTACAACCTTCGGAATTGCATTCGTAAAGTATAATAATAATAATACGCGTACCTAAACATATATACATATATACAACATAATAAGATATGTTATGTATTGTACAAACAAAAAATAATAATAAAAAAAAACACTCGCGCGCGCACACATACATGCACACACATCGGCACACGGTATCAGAGGCAGCGAACGCGTTTATACGCTGTGCCTGGCTGTATACTATCGTACGTATTGGGTACCGCGTTTCATGAATAAATTTTACCGGGCTCTAGAAACCAATTTAAACGCACGCAATATTATATGTTATACATACCTGCCTGCTATAAATCTCTGAGAGGCCACGTGATTTTTATGGACCAATTAAAAAATTATTGAAACTCACAAAATATTACGTAGGTACCTATATAATACCTGTATAATATCTATGCCTAAATTGTGTACATTATGCGTGTGCAACGGAAACGAAAAAAAAAACATATCTGTTTAATATTAAATTTATGACGACCCGCCAAAGACAATAGTATAATATTAATATTAGTATTGTATTAGCCACGGTTATAAATATTATGATGGTCGCGTGAACAAATTGTCACAAAGATTCTTATCAGAATTATGGAAAAAACCACAAAAATGTCGCGTTTAAATATTCGTTTTGAGCCAATGTTAAAAAATGATAACCCTTGTGGTGCACGCGCGAACAATAAAATTCACATTTTCTCAAACGGAAACACTTTAGAACGCCATATTTGAATAATCCTATTTTTTTCCACCTGAAAATTTTTGCGACGTTTTACTATCGATATTATCGAATATTTTATAATGATTTATATGCGTCTAAATTATCCTATTCTTTGAAATGTATAACAGTTTTAAACTACTTTTATCTACTACCGAAGTACAATAATACAAGTCCCAAGGCCCTTTGCGGTGTAAAGTATACCGCACGACATGTTTTGCTATAATATAAGTATTATCCGAAATTCATACCTGGTCATTTTGTTATAGGTTTGCAAACATACTTTTTTGTATAAACATTATTATTTTGTTAACTATAGTCATTATTTATTCACAAAATTCTAGTGATGTAGTGAATACACTTGATATATAAGGTACCTACTGTGTGATATGTGTATAGTTATATTATAACTAGTTGTCCCGCGCCGGCGTTTCCCGTGCTAATGTTTTATTATTTTTACCTTTACTTCCGTATAGCATTGTTCGTATCAGTAAATTGAACCAAAAAAAAAAAAAATAGGTGGAAAGTGGATAGTTCACGCCTCCGTGGACTAAAAGTGTTCAAATTTATCACACATCTTTTCATTTATGTTACCATAGATACTTGCGCAACACACGGATTCACTTACTCACGCAGTACAGTGTACAGCGCATAGATTTGTAATTTTTCTTTCATCCATGTTACCAAAGTAGTGCATCCTATTTCAAGCCAATAATAGACCGACTAAAGCAACGATGTCAGAAATGTAAATAGAGTCGTCTATGTAGACACAACTGCATGCAAATAATATCAAAACGATAATATTATTCAAATATTTGTAAAAATAATAAAAATAAAACGGTTAGACGAATCGGTATCGTTTTACGAATATAATAATCATATTAAATAAAACTATTATTTAAATATAATTAGGTGCCAGTGCTATTATATATACAGGTATATGATTGTTGATTATTAGGTACTATTAAAATCATCATATAAAGTAAATATTATAATATTTCGTAATTTCTTAATTATTATTATAATGACGAAATAAAGCTTCTTTTTGTTTTCGTCAAGTTAAAATTTAAGCTATATTGTAGTAAACAAAGTCTACAGCCAGTATATACAATATTTAGTGCGATTACTCAACACAAAACGAAGAAACGTCATGGCTGTCGTTTAAGGTCGTTCGCTACATTATCGTATGTTAAAATCACACTAGAATATTATTTTGATGTTGCAACATAGAAACGAATGTTGTTAGCCAAAATAAATGTATAACGATATAATTTAGAAATGACTTTATATTAAATCGCCTGTGCGGGAGTTTCGTCATGGCTTAATAATTCTTCTTCTCTAGTTTCTAGGACTCTATAAAGACCATCCCATCTAACACTCCACTATTTCTTTTTTATTTATTGCTTTTTCTTTCCGAATTTAACATTCAAAATATCCCAAATAATTTAAAGCCTTTTTTTGATACATCTCGTTCTGAATTTTTCCATATAACGTTCTTTTTCCCACACGGATTCAGTTCCTTTACCGCTTTCATTAGCTCGATTAGGACTCGAAATCTACAAGTCTTTTCCATCAGATGTATTATTATCCCCAGTATATTTTTAGTATTTTGGAATAACGCCTCTAGGTCTGCATTCTCCCTCCATCTTCACTATCCACTTCATCCTTGGTTGGCCAGACGATTTACCGCGAAATTTGTCTTTCTATTCGTATTTTTGTAATATTAAGAACTTTCGTCGTCTAATTTTCGTGCAAATAAAGCTTCGTGACTTATCAATTATATAAATAATAATCGTACATAATTTCATAAGTTACAATCACCTACTGATATAAGTACCATTCATTTTAAATTAAAATATTATATTTACACCGATATAAAATTTAAAGGTTATTTTCTTATAGATAAATCTATGATGCGATTATTTAAGTGGCTATATATTATAGTAAAAATAGAAATATCGATATCAACTAGGTATATAGATTCTATAATAATGACACTTACAATTTCCATCATTTACAAGACGCATTTGCAATCTAACAATTTAGTATTTATACTGCGAGTATTAAATAACTAAGAAAATGATTTTTTTTTTATAATATCCTGACCGAAAAACTATAACGATAAATTAAAACAAAAAAAACTAATAAAACACCTGCATTGTTGTATTTTTCGATAGACTTGCATATGTGTACAAATATATATGTATAGGTTAACCTAAACGCTAAACGTTCTATTACGTCTAAAAAAAAAAAATAAATAAATTATGAATAAAATCGACAAAAAACCAATTTCAGTTCTATATTATTATTATCGGGTATATGCGTATAATAATATATATATGTGTGTGTTTTTCAGACGTTATTTACCAAAAAGGTACCTGACCTAACCTAGATTTATTATGTACCTACACACAGTATTTATTGACATGTGTGGGTACACCTTTTCTTTTTTTTTATTTATCGACCCCCTTTAAAACGTATAATAACGTGAAGAGCTGTATTATCTGTAGACGACGAGTTTGCAGTGAAGAATCCTTTTGTGATCGACCGCTATACATTCGAATTCTATCGTTAAAGAAAAATATAACAAAATATGTTTACCATAAATTTAACTGATTGTTAAAAAAAAAACACATCATAGCAAGACCAAAAAATCTCGCTACACTCAATATCTAAAATTCCATCGGGCATTCAATACGGCATTAAGCAATTTACTGTTGTCTAAGTTCATAAGCACTATCTATGTGTATTGGGTAGAAATTTAACTTGATTTTCGTAAGACGATCTTCGATAAAAAAAAATTAATTCGATTTCTGATTTCTCCATTTCGATTTCCGGACTGTGGGTGTTTGGTTAAATGAGCCAAGTTCGATTGTCCAGACAGTTCGCAACGTCGTCGCTAATTTCTGCGTGTTATTCGGTTCTATACATCCCACGGGCGACAAATTATAAACACCTACGACCTACTGAAAAAAAAAAAACCCCCAAACTAATCATAAACAGCCACAATTGAATGTTCGTATTCTGCACGAGTTCATCGCTGTACTATACGTTATGCGTTTAAAACGTATTTCATAGGTAACTAATATAGCTACGTTACGTCAATGTAAAATTGTACATAAAATATTATAACGACGCACGTGCACAAAGCAAAAAAAAAAAAATAAAAATATATGCGCGTACGGAATACACGAATAATTACATAAAACACGATTTTGTAGCCGTTTCGGCCAATAATAATTATATGTATCTACTGCAGTTGTCAGTTGATAATAATAATAATAATGATGATGATAATATTCTGCGTGAATGTTCGCTCGCGCGATTTAGGTTCGCGTGTTTCAATACTTAATCACGCACAATAACATCGCGCTGTCAAATTGATTAGATACAGGTATTGGTTTCTTATACCGATGCGTATTATAAATCACTAATCGTTTTGCGCAGATTTTTAGTGATCGTATTTTCGAGCAACAATATAATATTATGTTCGCTCCGGTTTATCGTATTGTCGGATAATAAAAAAATTATACTAGATCAAGGGATACTTAATACATTAATACGGTGGTGTGTATTTTTTCCCGCAACCAGTGAGGTTTCGACCGAAACGTTCGATTCAGTCGCGGTCACGAATTGAAAACGTTTTCAATGTTTACGTAACAATATTGTTATTACAGAATATCGTTCGACAATAGCTGATGGTAATTGATTATTGATACGCGGTAACCTGTATAATATTATTACGCGTTATCTCGAATACGTAATATTCTTTTCGATTGATTTATATGACCGCACGAACTGCATCATCATCAGCTATAATAAAACAATTTGTCCGTCTGCTACATCGCACATATAGTACTATTTCGACGCTCGGCGTACATTAGAATTATAATTAAAATAAATGAATATAAACTCAAACGCGTTTTTACACTGTAATACACACTATATAAAACCTATAAGGGTCGGGGGAAAAAAAAATGTTAATTTGTTCGTATATTTTAAATGTAACTATGTGCTCCGTGAGTGTAAAAACGGTGTCTCAAGAACAGTGAGAGTAGCGGCGGTTTCCCACACCCTTATACAATACAATCAACCCCATGCTGGTATACGAATGATAAAAAAAAAATGACGATAATTACATTTACCGCCGATTTATATACGATTTAAGTCTGCCGCAGTCGTTGTGTTTGGTGTATTAAAAGACAAACGGCTGCTGCAATGAATATTAAAAAGTATAATTTAATATTAAATATAAAAATGAAATTCCTTCTACCCAATCAATTATTAGGTGTACCTTTAGAACGCCGCGCACACTCGCACGTTAATATTATTTAATCATTTCGGGGTTTTTTTTTTTTTTTTCAATAGACAGCTAATAATAATAACGTACTAAAACCGACTTAACATTTTACGTTTTCGTCGAAATACGTAGTTTACAAAAATTGTATACGTACCCTACCTAACTGTCCGATCGCATCGCAACAATATTATAATATTACATGCGGTATAATTTCGCAAATATTTATACATATTTACGAAATCGTTTTGAAATCATTACACGTAATGTGTATCTAACAATTTCCAAGTTTGTCAAATTCTGCACCCAATATATTAAATTGTTATAATTTATAATAAATAAGCGTCGCACAGTGGGAGGAATTAAACTTCTAGCCGGCCAAAAGTAGAAAATTTAAGTATTGTAATTATATATTATTATCATTAATATTTGTTTACATATACCTGACGATGATAAATATATCACATTATATAATAATCATTAAGTACTGAGCAGATAGGAACAGATAAGGCGCATTCAAACTGTTGAATTTAATGCAAGCACTTGCCGTTATAATCTTATTTTGTATTACAAATATTTCAGCTATTGAAGCGTAAAGATGATTTTTTTTGTTTTTCCACTAAAACTGACCATCATATAGTACCGAGTAAGTATTTTGAATTGTATTAATATTAATTATTCAAATAGACATATATATCGTGTAATTATGAAAATTCTACTTTATTTACATATAATGGAGTAAAACTATTTCTAGGGGGCTCTTGGGGGTTACCACTATTATTTTTTTTTTACATAATTATGTGTACTAAATAATAGTATATCGGATATTTGCACGAATTTGCCTATTTTTTAATTACGAAGCTTTTTCTGTAGGACACTGACATGGAAAAAAAAAAATTAAAAATCGAAATTTATTTGAAGTTTTAAAATATATGGAATGTGGTTTCAATTTTTAGAGTACACTTAGCATATTGATAATAAATTAGAATCGGCTCCTACTACTAAAAGAATAACTGATGAAAAAAAAATTCTAATTTCTGAAAAACAGAAAGAAATTCAAAACCCAGAAAAAGTTTCTAAGATCACAGGAGTCGATGTTCGGCTGATTAACAGATTTTCAACAATATTAACTGTTATTTCTAGTGGTCATGAAATCAATTATGATCGATTTGATGAGTATGCCAAAGAAACTGCTAAACTATATGTATAGTTCTATAATTGGTACCGTATGCCACCGAACATACATAAAATATTAATACATAGCTTTTTAGTAAGAAAATATGCTCTTGTCCCCATTGGACGATTATCTGAGGAAGCACTAGGAGTCACGGAATAAAGATTATAAGATGTATCGTGAACACCATGCAAGAAAATCGTCACGCCGAAATACGCGTGAACACAAACACAGACCTTTTCAACTTTCTTTTAATATCGTCTGATCCTACAATTACAGCATTAAGATCTCAGACTAAAGTACCATCGACTAAATTACCTTCAGCTGCCATTGAATTATTACATATTGAAAAGTCTGAAGCCAACGATCGAGATGAGTCTAATGGAGAGGAAGATGAAACAAGTAGTGACTCAGATTAATTTTAACTTTTAATTTTTTTAATCATAATAATATAGGATTAATATAATAGAATAATATAAACTGACTTTTGTTTTTTTTTCCTGCTCTTATATTTTTGGCCGGCTAAAACTTTGATTCCTCCCCCTGTGCGTCGTGAATACTGCAGCTTTAACTCTTTAAAGTAGATATAGCACTGTTGTAGGTGGGAATTTAAGAATATAATATATATATAACAAATATGTGTGTATAGGATAACAACTGTATACAACTACCTGAATTATTTCTAATGAAAAACGATTCTAAGCCGATAACTCGATTAGTTTTTTTTTTTTTAGTTCGTAGTAAAATCAATCGCTCAGAATCTAAAACCAAAGTTGTTTCCAACAGACACCGTTATTCGTTATTTCGTTAAATATTTCCGGTTTCTCGACTTTTTTTTTCTGTTATTCCTCAATTATACTAATTAGAAACGCACAAGAAAAAAAATAACCCTTCATCAATTAGACGAAATCCATTATCAGGGAGTGTCTTGGTCGTTGGCTTGTTCAAAGGCATACAAAAACACAAACACATTTATTTATGTTTCAACACATCGTAATAATATTATTGTGCAGGCTCAATTATCGGAATATTTCAATTTAATCTTTTTGTAATTTCCGTAAAGACGTTCATTACGAAAACAAAAAAAAAAAAAAATACATAATTAAACAATCATTGAAGAAGGGGGATGAAGATTTTTTTCCACCTTAACACATCATAATATTATAAGCAAAACCAATCGGAATCTAAACCTACTGTGATCTTTCTGTACAGGCTCTATGTAATATAATAACACATCGTATTGTAGTCGATATATTTTTTTTTTTTTTATTTTTGTAAATTATAATTCTTACGTCCTAAGTTTTGTAATAACACCAACACCGTCAATTTAATTTTATCATAGTATAATATGTAATATATTTAACTGTAAATGTATTGTGTTCATGATAAATTTCCGAAAATCAATTTTAAAACCAGTGTAATATAATATTGAAAACCGAACGATTACGTTAAAATACACAGGTACTTGGCATGGCATGTTATTTTTGTCGGAAATATTTGTATACAATAATCATAAAATAGGTATAATATTATATAATTGAAGAGTGGCAGGACTATAACGATTTCGTGCGATCCTTTATATTATTACATTACATAGAAATGAAAAATAACACGTATATAAGTATTAAGTAGGTACATTTTATTGTACCTACGTGTAGTTATCGACAATAATAATAAATATAGGTACCTGTAATATTTGAGTGAAGAGTATAATAATTTTTGTAAACGATGTTTATAAAATACCCGAGTAAAATATTATGTAATACATAAAAGGTTCGAACACGCGATTGATCTAGATATATATAAGTACGGTGTTTTATTTCGGGATAAACGGTAAAAAGCGATTTTTTTTTTTAGATAATTATAATTAGAGACCGCGCTGTAACGAAACCTGCAGAGCGCAGAGCATTTTTGCATGCGATATAGGATTTCGGAATTTTCAATAAAACTCGTGTATATATGTGTAAAAAAAACCATCCGTGAGCAACAGAGCTCCGTCATTCCAGAGTCGAATTTCCCCCCTCCGCCTATTTTGTATTTATAGAAATATTATTTTTATAAAAGACAATAAAATAACCGAATACTATACCCATCTAATATAATACTACAACACTGATTCTAAACTAATATTATGAATTCTAAACTCGCAGAAGGTAGGGACGGCCAAAAGTCCGAACTCCCGCAGAGCACATATTGATGATTCTAATGCCAAAAATATTCAAAAGTCCATAATCTATACAAAATAAAATATATAATGCAATAGTCTCAATAATTGAATTGAATTCCGTATTTAAAAAAATAATTTTGCGGATTTGAGAGAGAGTTTGTCTATTTCAAACTATAGTAGTTTGCTTTATTTTTTTTAGATTCTGAACAAAACAAAGAATGTCAATAAATTCCTCGTAGTTTTACTATAATATGATAATTTCTTATTATTTTTGGTGTTTATGTATAGTTTTTTTACCAGAAATTTTACTCTTACAACTGAAGCACCTTAAAAAAAATTATCTTATTTTTAAATTGTACGGAGTGGTCGTTTTTAATTTTTTTTTTTTGAAGTTTTTTAAATAATTGGGAAAAACTGGGAAGAAAACGAAAATGTTTTCGGTAGTAATATTTTACTGCGAACATAAATAGTTTCATTAATTTCGTTTTTTTTTTTTTTTTGTTCTTTTGTTTTTTTTTCGTTCGGTTAAATACGGATACGCGATATCTTTACAGATTACCTGTACGAGCTTTTCCTAGATATAGTAAAATTTTCAAAATATTCAGGCGGTTCTACAACAGTGATATATATCACTCTGGTCCCTTGGCCCTATTTGACCGCCCCCCGTGTTCTGCAACAGTGCGCAAGGGGCTCTCGAACTCGGACTATACGATATTTATCGACTTCATTCAGACGGTGTCGGAAGATTTGGTATTATATTATATATATAGGTGGTACATTACCCGTTTCCCACGGCTCCAGGGTTCATATAATATCTATGTGTGCGCGCGCGTATCTGCTGTAATTACAGGTATAACGTCATATAACGACATCGAGCACGTCGGTGGCGGCGACGGGGTTATAGAGCAATGTTTTTTTTTTTTTTTTTTTTATCCGTTTTTTTCTTCACTTTTTTTTTATTTTTATGGGCGTTATATAAAACGTACTAATGTTTGGGTGTACGTATAAGTACGAGCCGGTCGGTCGGGACCTATATGTATACATATATATATATATATAAAGCTGACCAAAAAATTGACGCCATTTACTTATAGGTATATGTAATATAGTATTAAGTATATCGAGAGACTCGAGACTATATCATCATCGTCGTCGTCGGTCGTCGTACGTTGTGTTATCCGTGATGTCTTATAAGGGTCGGTTCCACCCTCTGATCCCACCCCCGCCACACTTATACCTATATACCTATGTAACCGTTATATACGTATATATTATTTATGCTGTCTCCGGGATAGTACCGCGGCGGCGCAAACGTATCATTTGCGTTCGCTTGCCCCCAAACACTGCAACGATGTGTTATGAGGGCCGAGAAACGAAAGAAAAAAAAAAAGAAAAGAAGAAGCGGCTTTGTTTGATTTTGAATAAACAATAATAATACCACCTAATAATTAATAGTATAGAGACGGGCGCCGTCGTCGTCTTCAGTCGTATATACACACATTTCCTCTAATCTCAACGTTGGTCCCCCACACAACAGAAATTATATCATTCTCGCATGTACCTTTTAGATAATACAATAATAACAATAATAATATCATCTATACATAGACGATACGCCTTCTGGAATTCACCTGCACGTCTCGCTCCTATTAAGTGCGTTTTAACCACCGCGCTTCTGACCATCGCTACATTGCAACAGGTTATTATCGATGCCCCGATAAATATTACCATATTACCTACAATGCAAGCCCTATAAAAATATATTGGGTTTAAATTCTCGACACACACAGAAAAAAAAATCTTTTTCAATATATCCAGTATATATTATTCTTCGGGGGTGTTTTTTGGTAAAAATCTTTTTTACTTTCTTCATATTTACCAAAACCGCGATGAATAAGATACTACCAAAACTGCGATGATTAAGGTACTATACCGTTTAAAAAAAATTGATCCTCCACTTATAAAGAATCGTTAATTCAGTCAATTCATAATTATTGTATACTGGTATTTGTACACTGTTTTAGATCACGACACTATTATAATGGCATGAAAATCTGTTCCTATAGGGAAATGTAATTCCGTTTGTTTGGATATGTTTATATTTGCACGGGCCTATTAAGTTGGAATCCGATAATTTCTTCACTGACATCAGTTCATTATCATTGTTTGTCGTCGATCATTTAGCTGCGGCATTTTTTTTTTTTTTTTTTTTTTTTTTTTTGGATTTGATTGAAACCTATTTGTCAACTAGCATGGTGTAACTATCAAAGATGCGCGTTTTGGATTTCAACTTTTAAATTCAACCATTTGTATACTCAAAAAACAAAATTGTGAAAAATGTGATAAAACCCTAGCAACTGTTTCGGATCAACAATAAACAAATTTATAAAAAAAAGCTGATACTGGGGACGGAGTATATTGCTTTTTCAACAATGTGCGTTTTCATGACAACGACGATTGTTTAAAAAAGATTAAAAGATTAATATAATAAAAAAATAGATACAAACGATTGCAAATTATAACCTTCTTCATTTAATCTTCTTTAACTTAAAGAAGCAATTTTTCCTTATTATCTCGAATATTAATGAGAATATCAAAAAATTAACTTTCTAAAATACCAACTAGAGCCAAAATGCAACAAAAAAAGGTCTCTTGTAATGTTTTAATTGGAGCAAGATTTCTAGGAGAAAAGTTTTTTACAGAAAGAAAAAAAAATACACATCATTCTAAAACCAATAGATCCCTAGCTTCACTCAGAATCTAAAATTTTAAAAATGGAATATTTTAACAGCAACAAGTCAGCTGAACGGAAATTGAACTTTAGAGACGAAGTATTCTAGTATTCGGGGTGTTTTTTTTGTTTGTTAAGCATACTTGGTAGTTTTCATTTGTTTACTTTAAAAAATATTTTCGTGGTGAGAGAGACGTGGGGACAACCTCAGGTATGGCCTTGTATTACAGATTTTTGTAAAATATCAGTTTGGAAAATAAGGGATTGAATAAAGGGAGAAAAAAAGGAGTAAATATTATGGATTTTAAACTTCGAAAATAAAAATGTGGCCAAATGAACAGCAAAGAACTGTTTTATTAACTACATATCATTACACAATACTCGCATGTTTATATCCTACATGCTAAATGAATGTATTCATTTTTTATCATGTAAAATTATATTAGGTAGATACTTAATAAAAACTCACCCGACATTTTGCAGCGATATGTTATTATAGTTGAACGGCCGGATGCAGATTTACACGTCTAAAAAAAAATATGTATATAAGTGAATGGAATAATAATCAATAAAAGAAAATACAAAGATTACAAACTTACGAAATTAAAATTATTTAAAATATAATACCAAAGGTTCTCCCCTTTCAATTTGTATAATGATATACGCAAGCTTTAATCAAAAAAAAAAAAAAAAAAAAAAAAAAAAAATGTAAATATTATAACAGAATTATTGTTAAAAAATCAATCCCCTTATATGTCAAAATCATTTGACCATCACTATAAAATAATATTCGTTGTTAAAATTTAAACTATTAGATGCTTAATCAAATATTAGTGTAATAGAATAAATATTATCGGTAAATATTACAATATAACTCGTTAATAAGCAATTATCATAACTCACTCATTATCTTCTGGTTTTAATTTGCAAGTACATATAAATTTTATGTTTTTCCACTTAACCCCGAATAAACATAAAAAAATTACTTTTCAACAATTGGTATGCAATTTGTGTGTAGGATGTTTGAGAGAGACATTCAAATTTAATTATAGATGTAATACTACATCTATATAGTTGTTATTTATACTCTATTCGCAAAATAACTAAATGCATATTCGCCAGTGTAGTTATCTGCATAAATTAATATAAATAAGTATATATTAATCTTGTATCCTATTTAGATATATGAGAAATAAATTCTAATAAATCTGAGCCGTTAACCAAGATGAATAATTTAATCATCTAGATAAATATGTTTAAATCGTAATTGATTATTAAATAGAAATACTAGACAAAATATTTAATTTATATTTATTTGGTTTAATACATTAATATTAATCAATTGCATTAATCGCACAATCTTTATGCGAAATCTAGATGTGTACAAAATCTGGTGCATTTTTACTATCTAACACTTTTGCTTTCTGTTTTATAATAGGTAGGTAATTAACAAAATTATATAGATATCTCACGAAGATATACCTATTGCAATACTTAGTTATAGTAGATTATACAGTATACAATGTTGGACATGTTACTTTACAAAAGAAATAAAATCGTAATAAATTACAGAATAGAAGTGCTAAAAAAAAAAAATGCACTATACGTTTTAAAAAAACTTTATTTTAGTTAATAAAATGTTCCGATTTTATTCATGAAGTATCTATTATAATATACGAAATTACCGATTGTACTATGTTTAGAATATCGTCTACGTTTATGTGGAAAATTTATCGGTATTTTCAATAGTACCTAGGTATTTTCACTTGGGTATTTTTTACATTTTTTTTGTCGATTTTTGAGTTACCCCGGCAACAAGGGGAGTAACACTCATACATACATAATACTAACACTAATACTATTCCGATTAGAATCGTGATTCATTTGTAATGATTTATCATTGCATAATGCAATATTATATTATAAACTAAATTACACCTCACCGACAGCAGTTCGACCTTTGCTAACCTACTCACGGTGCGATGTATGTCCATTTTCTTTTTTTTAATGTTTAGTGTATTGTTTTTAGCGTTAACTATTAAAACACGTTTTGTTTTTTGATTTATTCATTTATTTTACGGAAAATCTAACCAACTCAAGTTTTTCGATACGCGTATATAGTATATATAGATGATGAAAACGAGCCCGCGAGCATGGGAACATCCAACACGTGCGACGACGACGGAAAAACGTTTCAGTCACACCACTATGTGTATATACCACTCGGGTGGAAAACTGCAAATTTGCATTAACTCGGGTTGTTCAGCCCCAGGGTTGTAACCGGCGGGGCAAGTTGGGTGTATAGTATAGAACGCGTGCAATTATTGTTTTTAAGACATTCCCACCCTATATTCTACATATCGTTATAATTCACCGCATTAAATATTATAACGTTCTATATTATATTGAAATAATATATTACGGTTTCATCTTATCTCATGTTTTATTAATAATTAGATATTAATTTAATCTCGAGTCGTAAAATCACTTTGAAACCATATATTCGTGCTATATAACTACATAGCTATATAGGCATCTGTTAATTAAAAATGTATTATTCTTGTTATTTTATACACCATGTTATAAACCGGTGAAATAATAATAATGTAAATCAATTTTAGAATCTGCAACACGAAAAATGTATGAATTAAAAATTAAAAATTTCGTTTTAAAATCGTGAGTCGATATGTATCAATATAAACCTATAATAATTAACAAAGTTTATATTAGGCATAACACTTTAAACGAACAATAATATTTTATATAGAACTGCCTTTGATTATGCTCTAGATAAGCTTCGACGAAAAAATATTTTAATTTTTAATTAATGATATTTTATGATAAACAAAAAATGTATTTACTTGTTATTAATCCGTAGTTTGCAGTTAAAAATAAGTTGTGAATTCAAATTGAATTTTAGTTTATGTTCACAATATCGATTAAAAAATAATTTATCTATTTGTTTAGAAAATTATTGAAAATCAATAATATTATGTAATGTAGCTCACTATATTTCATTTCGGTTTTACTACAACGGTTGTTCATACAAATTGTATAGTATAGTATTGTTAAAATAGGTTTACTATAATATTTATTTAATTATCGACTAATGTACACATTGGTATTTTTGAAACGCATATATTTACAATAAAATATTTAGGTATGTAAGTTTTGTTTTTAAATTTTATGTTTACTCCTTACCTATATAGTTAGGTATAATATAATATTGTCCTCATTCGCTTTAGGGAAAATGTAGGTTTAGAAAGAAAAACACACGAAAATAATATTTAATTTCTTTTCTTTTCTTTTAAAAGTAAAGTTAAGTAAGTATACAAGTATGTACAATAAATAAAAAAAAAGCTGATACTGGAGTGACTTAAGGGTATACTACTGTCGTAAGTGGAAAGTTGAGAAGGTAAGATACATAAATTTATTGATATCTGTAAGCAACGATAAACTATTGCTAACAAAAAACGATTCGGAGCGAAGTTCGGTAGTATATGTTTTGAAAGGCCGTAATATTTATGATTTTCGTCAAAATTTGATAATAATAAATTCATATAAAAAAAAAAGAAAGATATCCTAGAATAATGAAGACGGGTGCGGCTACTGTTATAGGTAATTTAATGTATATCTGTAAGCAACGATAAACCATTGATAACGAAAAAACAAAAAAACGATACTGAGCGCAGCTCAGTTGATAGTGATGTCTTGTCAACAATATATATGTCATATTATAATAAAATAAATAAATAGACATTATACATTTTTTTTAATAATATTTGTTTAATATTGTATCGATTTTCACGTTTTTCCTGCGTTTTTTCCGGTTTTTCAATGATTTTTCCCAGATAATCACATTTGCTCAGAAAACTCTTGAAAAAATCGAAAAATGACCTTCTTAAAGTACCTTTCCAGTCAGGTTTATTTCAGAGAAAGCGCTATCATTGTAAATCGGATCAAAATTGTTAGTAGAAAAGTTATACGTAGAAAAAAAAAAGACTATAATATTTTTTTATTAATACCTACATTTCGTAGATTTTCCGTTTCTCCGACATTTTATCCCGTTTATTCCCAGTTATTATGAAAACCGATTGAAAAATCACAAAAATGACCTGTTTAAACCATGGAGTAAAATTTCCTTTCAGAAAATAAGTTACATTTGATACATGGGAGCAAGATTTGAGAGAAGTTTGCACAACAGATCGATGGGTATTTTTTGATTCAAATCGTCATATTTAGGTGAAAGGGAATAAAAGAGTGTAAAAAATGCCTTATCAAACCCCGGGTTTGAATACGGACCTCTAGTACGACAATACGTATTCATGACCATTCTACTACAACAAACGTATTCCAAAATAAGACAATAAGAAGTTATTTAACATAACATGTAATATCTGCATAATATCTGAACTTCAAAAAGCTATAATTTCGAAACTTAATCAGTCCGCTCAATTCTGACTTTATCATCACTTAAATTTGCAATATATATATATATATGTTAAAAAAAAAAAAAAAAAATTGAAAAATTAGATTTGTTCCACATAATTTTTTACTCAAACAATTTTCGTCAAAATGAAGTATCAAAATTCCTTTATAAAAACAAATAATACATTAAACTCATTTTTTATTTTACCGCTAAGTAAAATTTAATGAACCTTCTATTAAATTTTAAAGCATCTCTGTTAAATCTAACAATTTTACTACAGAGTACCTACCGAATAAAAATTAAAACTAGCAAAATTAAAATGTCTATAAATAGATCAAAAATAGCTCAAATGTTTTCAAAATTTTACTACATCTAAAAAGAGAACCATGAGTTTCCTGTCAAAATTTCAAGTCTCAACGAATATATTTTTAACTTAATTAAAAAAAAAAAAAACAGAATTAAAAGTAATAAAATAATTATCTTTTTAAATTTTCCTGTTCCTTCTACGGCTTTTTTCGATTTTACTCAATTATTAAAAATCTACATGAGAAATCAAAAAACAATTATTTTTACTCACAAACAAGATTAAAAATACAACACCAATGATCTTTTTTTCTATTGTAGCAATATTTCCGGTATAAAACATAAGCCGTACAAATATAAAATAAAGAAATCGCAACGACATACATTTGTTCGTGTTTTCTCGGTTTTCCTAATTATTTTGAAAACTACTTAGAAAACTTAACCTAATCCACTCAGAGAAATAATAAAACAAAACAATTAAACTCTCTTATACATTTAAAAATATCATATAAATTTTAAAGTAGCCTCTAATTATTATTATTCGTTTGCTATACATAGTACCTATATACAGCCCTATATAAAGTATCTACATTCAATTTGGGGGGAAATATTCCCATAGCCTAGTTTAAAATCAAGTGTCCAAAGTCTGACTGAAAATCAGTATTTAAAGAGCAATTAGATTATAAAAATAACCAGACCATATAAGAACAAAATCTAGAACCTTGTATACAAAATAAAACCCACGCAAAACCACAAAACACGTAGACCCTTTCAAATATCTATATGTAAGTAACCCAAAAAAGACCTGGATATTTTGAAAATTATGTACCTACTAGAAAATTCTTCCCTAATTTTCCAGGTGAAAAATTCGCATATTTTAAAAGGTAATCTGTTCGGAACTGCACTGGGCGGGATCGAAAGAATAATCGTTTTCCAAGGAGAGAAAAAAAAACACGGTTTTAGTAAAATTATACATGTTATTTTAATATTATACATATTATTATATATGCTTCTCTGTTACACTCAGAATGTAAAATTTCGAAGGTTACCGCGGTCGGTACCTAAGAAAGGATGGGAGGGAGGCAGGGGGGATCGCGGCGATGGAAACGCGTCTGCGGAAGGAAGGAAACCGTAACACCCCGTCCAATTAGGAGCGGCGGGGGCGGCGTAAGTGTGTACGTGTGAGCGGGAGGACCCCGCGGAGAAGGACGTCGACGTATTACGTACCGGTTGACAACCGGATCGGCCGCAGCCATACTGTCCGATACATAATAATAATGATAAACAACGTGTTACGCAAAGTAAGTATACAACCTGTCGCGCCCGCGTATTGGTCGGCGGAGAGCGCGCGAACGCCCGTGAGTGGGAGAGACGTGTCGTAATGCGTCGTCCTCTCGCGTCTCTCCGCGACGGTATTTTACCAGAACCGCGGTCGCGGTCGCCCCCCGAACAACTAGCTGCAGTTTCCCGCGCGTCCGTTCGCGTCCGTTTTTGCGCGCGCGCTAGCGTATATTGTTCCGGCGAAAAGCTTTTCGCGCGCGTCGTCAGTTATAGGTACCGCGGTAACCGCACGGTGTGCATATGAACGGTCAATGGGGAGGAGAGGGGGGAGAGACGCGAACCGCGAAGGACAGGTGTGTCTTTCTCGCGGCCGCGATTCGTCGCGTAGATACATCCGTTTCAATATAGTACGTTTATTTTGTTGGTATTTTTTTTTTTTTCAATCCGAAATTTCGACGACGTCGATAATAATACTATAATATGGACTTTGACGGTCGTCCGTCATCATTGTCGTGGAACGACGCGGTGGAACGGCTAAGAGAAATCCGCGAAGACGACTTAGCGTTCGTGGAGTCCGGTCTGCAACCCGAAAGACAACTGGTCCGGCCGACCGTGGCCGAGCTATACGTTAGGTACATACTTAAAACCGTTGTTTAAACCTCGTTTTCAGATTGTATATGATAATAATCCGCATGTTATGCTTAAATACTTATTTACGTTTTACACGTTTCTATGATATTTTTCATCGAAAGTATCATATAAAACCGTATTCTACAGTAAAGACCATTTATAGCAGTAAAATTCTTCGTTTTTCTTTTGTAATGAATAATTTTGTCAATAATTGTATCTTTAACTATTATTTTACGAAGCCAATATTAGTAAAAACGAAAAAGTAAAATAATAAACAAATGGGCGTACTTCGAATCGGAAAGGGGTCCTAATACAATGATAAATAAATCCAAATTCGTAAAAAAAAAATATAATAATAATAATAATAAAAAACAAACTTTTAAATAAAGGACTTCGTTAAACATTTTTACTAACAATTGTATACCCATTGATAATAAGACGAACAAATTTTTTGAGTAAATAATAGTATATTAGTGAAAATATGATTTTTCGTCAAATTTATTATTTTTAAACAAACTGCCGACTTGTGGGAACCATATTTTATGATATTCAATCTCATTAAAACTACATAATTTAATATCTTCCTAGTTTCATTCTGAATTTAAAAATATATTAAACGATTTCAGTTATAATTAGGGGATGATAATTATCTCAATGATTATCTTTTCATTTCTAAATTTATTAAAAACAACAAAAAACTTTATAAGTGTCACCTATACCTTGTAAAAAGTGTTAAAACTCATATAATCATAATGATGGGAGATTGATAAATAATAATTATTGATAATTATATAGGTACAAACAACTTTGTGATGATATTTCATTCTCTTATAATAATATCGATTAAATTTAATTTTCGAACATTTAATTTTAATACAAGATCAAAATGACGATGATGAAAAATCAAAATATTTATTTTATTGCATGATAGACAGTTCGTTGCTTTCAGGTACATAGTCATTAGTAACGAATTAACCGTATGCCACGATTCTATTATACAACCACAGATACGTATTCTGATTAAACGGATGCTAATGTGCATCCATGGCCGTGTGCTCGAACTCAAACAAATTCTTATGGATGAAGACAAATCGATTTATACGTGTGTTAAAAATAATAATATTATTATAATTATTATTTTGGAATAACGAAAAATAATGATTGCATAGGCCAGTAACCGAGGAGTTGGCTAATTTAAAATTGACGTACGACCAGTTCGAATTACAGATACCTCGATGTTTCCGAGACGAGAGACAATTGTTTTTAAACGACATAGACAAACAAATTGACGAAATACACAGTCAAGTAGAAATCGAAGAAGAAGACAGAGTGGATGAACAAGGTTCTTCTGCAGCGTCTAGTCAAACGAGTAGTAAAGAAACGCTCGATTCGGATTTGAATGCAGCAACATTTCTAAATCATGAACAACAAACATCGTTGATTTTGCCACAGATAACGCGCCAAGATATTCGACGGGAATTAGCTATAAAATTCATACAAAAACACATTAGAGCGGCAAATGATCGTAAAATTGTTAATGAATGTATGAACGTGACAACATTTTAATCAAATTTTAACTTATTAAAATATAATATTTACTTGATTTAGTAATGTCCGCTAATAGAACAAGAGACAACATTATTTCCGGAAAATATAAAAACCCCAGTCAAGATAAAGCTCATACGGCGGCAATTCAGATTCAACGGTATTGGAGATTTTATCGGATCATGAAATGTACTAAAATCAGAACTCAAAGAAAAAATATCGTAATTGGTATGACAAAAAAATATTGCTAGTTGTATATTATAATTTTAACCAGATTTAGTTTTCAATCCGAGTACTTAATATTTTTTATTTAGTTGAATTAATACATTTTTTTCTGTTCTTAACCGTAAATAACAGTCTTAGGGTATCATATATTATATGTTTAATTCAGGCATGCATATGTCAAGTGAGAGACCGAAAACCGATGTTTTTGTCAATGTAGAAGAAAAAACTTTAGTAAAACAGTCCGAAGCAGCAACGAAATTTTGGAAAGTCATAAAAAAATTACAAAACAAATTAGACCGATATAATCGTCACGAAATAATAGCAGAAATAGAAGACGAGCTAAGAGCATATATATGGACGTATTTTGAGATATGTAAGCGTTTACCGACATGGCCAAATCCAGTACCTATAATATTCGAGGAAAATGACGAATTCGGAATGCCACCAATAAGTACGTTATAATAGCTGGTGTTAAAAATAATTATTATGTTAATAAACTATTAAGTTTTCGTAGGATAGGGACGATGTCCGAAAATGTAGGAATATTCCGTTGTTAGAAAAATGATAATACAACAAGTTCACTAGAGCTACAGTAGTTTTTCTAAAATTCTAAACTACAAACTGTATGTCCTCGTGTAATGTGACCAATCTTTCTCAAAACAAATTGACTCATAATACAATTTAACAATTTCTGATTGTCTACCACCCACCCAACATATCGTGTCCAGTTCATATCTTCTTAGCCTATATTGGTTACTACCAACGAAAATTATAAAGATAAATAATGATAAGAATAAATGATAAAAGTTCGAAAGCGCAATTTTCATACTCTATTAAAGTTTTTGAAGTACAGGGAGACTGCTCGTTACACATATCGAATTCACTTACCAATTCGATTGCAACTTCGTATTGTCTCTTCGTCCAGCCCTACATAAGGGAGGGAAAATAACCACTTACCTAACTGAAATTTTCAACCTGATACTACTTCAAGGGTCAAAATGTATAGTATCCTAAGGCTAAAACCTAAACGTCGGTTTTATTTCATGTACCTACAGTGTGTAAATATGCGACCGGTCGTGCGTTACTGAAAACGGTTCTTATCATTTTCTTAACATTTTCAAAAAACTGCTTATCGCACTTTTTATAATTTATTTTGATAACGTTATCTAAATTTAGTTTTGTCAGAGGCCATCTTACAACAATTAAATATACCCAAAACATATTATCAGTCTGCGCTAAACCAACGAGTACCGCTAGGCGGTTCGGCTATTTTCCATACGGGCAGGTGGATGACTATTGAAATGGTTAAAATACTCGCGACAACGATTATAGAATTCGAAGGTAAACCGAAAAATGAACAGAATGAATTAATTAAAAATTACGCGATTGCAAAAAATAAAGTAAGAATAACCAACAACTGCAGCAGCATCTAAATATATATAAATGGTAATTTATGTAGGAAAAAGAAGATAGTATGAAAGAACGAAATCTTATTATTGCAATGAACAAAAAACTTAGAGCTAGAGGTGATTTTATTCCAGAACCTAGTGATTTAACGGAATGGTTTACTGAAATATTATATGAATACGATACCGAATGGACAGCCTATGATGATTTAGATCTTCAACGGCCCAGAGAGGACTTGATAAAAACTGAAATATACGCTTCAGCTCAAGTTGAATTACGAGCTGCGGTAGATATAACCATGAAGAATGAATTGACTACACTTCAAATAGCGTACGCTCAAGACATGAGTATGTTAGACTGTCTGATTATAATATTTAAATAATAAGTTTAAAAATGTGTATTTCACTACAGAGGTAAAGTATAAACCGCCGAAAGAAAAATCAAAAAAAACACCTAAAGGAAAACCCAATAAAAAAAAAACTCTGAGCCCGAAAATGATGTTCGAAGAACTGGTTAAGAACGATATGATTAACAAATCAGTATATTCTAAATTTGACGACTTTAAAGGAGAGGTTTCGTATTGCGCTAGTACGTTAAGAGGAGAACCGCATATGTTAGATCCGCCTTATGGTTTGGGTGATGTGCGTCAAGTAAGTCAACAAATTGACGACTGCCGTCGATAAACATCGATTTTTTTAGATTATATTTTTGTTGAATTTATTATAGCTCTTATAATTTCATACACAATTATATAGATCATAAAAGAATTGTGTGTCATCGGTTTGAATTTCCCAGAACTCCGTACGACAAAACAAATCAAATTTAAACCGTCGTTTTTGATTGCGGGTCCTCTAAAATCCGGTAAAACTATGTTAATCAACGCCATATGTACCGAAACCGGATCGTTAAAGATCGAATTGACTCCTCAGAATATATCGGCCTATTGTCCCGACAATCCCAGCATTGCACAATTTGTTAATAATATTGTAACGGTATAGTGATACCTATATATATATATATATACTTTATTTACACGAAATAATCATTGCATTTTATATTCTGCAGATGGTTGAAGTTTATCAGCCGGTCGTGATCGAAGTGGACTGGGCGGACGTACCGTTTTATGTTACAAAGCATATTCCGAATCAATTAAAATCGTTCAAGCCGAAATTATTGAAAACAGTCTTGGTAAAGCTTTTAAAATCATTGAAATCCTCCGAACGGGTAATAATCATAGGAAAAGCCATGTGTCCTTGGTTAACCGTCGGTCAAACATTAGTAAGCATATTATTCGTATTCTTATTTCGATTTATATTGATTTTTTTCACTGGCATGAAAATTAATTCGAATTATATTTCTGAAGAATATTATTAATTATCGTTAGTTATACTTTATACATTTGTCAATGTATGTCTGTCCGTATGCGCTCTATCTTTCATACGGTTACGAATTTCATAATGTGATTTTCTCTGAACGATTAGTTAAGTTCTTAGAAAGGTCCCTCGTTGATTTTCAGGCTAATCGATAAAAAAACACCCAAGAACAGCAGCTATAAAGTCACTAAAAATTCGAATTACCTCCAGTCGACTTATCGTCGTTATAAAAATTAATTGATCCAAAATAAGTAATAAATGTCAGTAATAATTGGTCTGTAGAGATACTTATGATCAGGTATTTCCCGTGAAAATATGTAATTATGATAATGATAAGACCCCGCATGCCGCTTCAGGAAGTCAGATACTGGATAGCTATATTAGTGGTACAGCAATAGCCGAAAAAGTGAGAATTCATCTAGATGATTCTCGATCCGGTCGCCGAAATTTTTAGCATTATTTTCTAAACCAAAACGGTCGTGTCGAGAAAGGCTGCAGAAGGCGGTTGAAAGTTTAAACATCCCTAAAGCAACACTTTAATATTTACACCATGTACACACAAAATCGCATTCCCGGTTTCGTTTTGCCGATCATTAGGTTAGTATTAAAATTTAAACAAAATGTTATTATTTCAATTCGTCTAGATTAAATTGTCTTTATAATTATTAGCGGAAAAAATATGCAATAATATATTGTAACAGAGTAACGGACCCAATACAGCTAGTATAAATAGTGTCCATTTTCGGGGAAAATTTGACAAAAATTGGGAGTTCACGGTACTTTGATCCTTCGATTTGTATCAGTATATTCTTTTTGAAGATATTATAATTCTTACGGAAGAGAAAAAACGTGCAGGTACGCATATGCAATCTGATACAGCGAGTTTTTTTTTTTTCAAGATATCCATTCTCCGCGTTAGTTTTTTTCGTAGTTATAAAGGTACCTATACAACTTGGGTATTATAATACTGATATTCGACTATCAGGTGTAGCGTGTAGGTCCGCCCATCGATATTTCACTCGGCCCGAACTGCGAGGAGCCGTGTCGGAGGAGCTTAGTCGGAGACCGCGACAAGCATCTAGGACAATGTTTCACGTTGTCTTATGCGTTTTTTTTTTTTTTTTTTGTTTTATCGATACACTCGTATAATATGTATATTGTGTGTGTGTACACGCGTAAAGTGTATGAAAATAACAATAATAACACGGTGCGCGCGTGTGCCCGGCCCGCACACACGAGTCCCGCGGAGATTTTTACTTACGATACAGGTATTTTTCGAAACCAAACGGCCGGGGTGGACGGACGCGGAATAGTGAGAGCGGCGGAACGGGTGTAGAGAGCGGAACAGAAAACTAAAAAAAAAAAAAAAAAAAAAAAAAAAAAAAATGCTTATTATTTACTGCAGAGACGAGAGAAATACCTGTAAAACTCGACGTGCTCGTTACATACAGTACGGGTATGTATACGGCCGTACTATATAATTATTTCATTCATTAACCGCATACCTATGACACGGAAAATCTCCGCGTCCCATCTTTATATTATATACTATAGCTGGTCCATTGTCTCGGCATTTACAACAACATGGACCTATATTATACGATACACTCGTATATATGCGTATAAAACTCGCGGGACGTTATAATTATGATTAAACGATACACTCTTGTTTTTTTTTTTGTTAATAAAATATTATACGAAATAAATAATATGATTCGCCGCGTTCGTATTTATATACGAGTAGTGAAGTATGTCACGTGCATACATCTATATAATATAGTTCAGGTATTTCAGAACAACGACGGCAACCACCCCCTCCCCCTCCGCGAAAAGTTTCCTAATATTTACATTCACATTGCTAAAGTATACATATAACTAGGTTTCACTGTAATCCGCTATAATTTTCAATATTTTGATTAGTAAAACAAAACTCGAAACATTCAAATAATTTTAAAAAAAAAATATAAAAATTATACTGAAAATCGTTTTTGTTTATAAACAATATGCATGTACCATGTAAGGATAATTTAAACTAAAGTACACATTGCATATTCCGTGTGTTGCTCGTCAAATAATATTATGTTCCTCATCTACAGTTTTAAATCCAATGGATACCGCGGGTTATCAATTCTATAGATTTCGGTCGCCTCGCGCCCCAGCTTCGTTTATTGGTTGTCCGACGGATGCACCGAGAGGCAATCGGTTGTGTACAATTTTCGAGGAACATCGAAATGCGTCGGATTTATTATCTGATTGGCCATCGAGTCTAATAAGGAATTAAGGAATAAGGAATAATTATGCATAACATATAAAATAAGACGAATACGCGATGACAATTAGGCTAGGGTCATACTATGCGTTTTTCGATTACCGCAATTATTTGGATAAATTTGGTGATTTAACATCCCCAAAAAAAAAAAATTGTTAGTTTCAACAATTGTTTAAAACTTGTTCGGAAATATAGAATAAAAATACGGATATATAATTCCTACAGTGAATGTTCTATTTTTGTATAGATGGAAAGTTGGGTGGTAAAATATACACCAGAGTAATTTAATTTAAACTGATGAGCGTTAAAAATGTTCTAAAAACCTTAAAATGAATAATATAAAAATTGTATAACTACAATTAGTAATTACAACACTATTGTCCCGTGTCCGTATTTGTTTTTATCAAATTGTTGAACATTTTTATTTGAAAATAAACAATTTTTCTCCACGTAATTCGGAAAATATATGTAGTTCACCAACATGTTTTTATAATTTTCATTTGAACTTCAAATGCTTAAAAAAAATTCAGACGAACCTTATTGTATCGAATTTTCGATTATTTTTGAAAAACCAGAAAATTATATCAACATAAAACCAAATAAAAACTAATGAAAACAAAAATAGGCTAAATAATTCAAAAGGCATCAGATTGTTTTGGAAATTTTACCACGTCTAGAACTGGTTTTTATAAGTAATAAGCGCAAATGTGAAAGATATTATAACTGCTATTATAACTTTTAACCGAATTCAATTGAATTCTGAAAATAACAAAAGCCATTATAATTATATTATATTCTCATTTTTCTCGACATTTACTAATTTTTCAAGACAAGGAAAATCAAAATATAACGTTCTGAATGCATCTGCAGCTAGACAAAATCGTCTACCTGAAACTACTGATTATATTTTAAGCGCAATAATCCATGACAGTTTACACTAAACAAATATAATAATCTTAGGTACTTAGCGGGAATTAATTCTGTTAGTATAAAATTTTAAAATGATTTATTTTTTCAGTCAAGCGTGTTCGATACCGTCGTATTCACCGTACCCGACTACAATACTATGTTCATGTCACTTCAAGAATCCCTTATGCGTTATCCGGCGATTAGCCGAACATTTCCGGTCACGGCGTTGGCCACTATACTGAGTAGCTACTCGAGACAAATGGTCATTGATATTGTGGACGAAGTTATGAACAACGAACGGGTGTTGACGCTCAGACAAAAACCATTGGAACCCAAAGAGTTTATACCCTACATGATAAAATATCCAAAGAATCCGGAACTACGCGATCAGTTCTACAATTGGTACATACGATTTGTACCGTTGGGCATAGAGAGAACTCTGCTACTTGCGGTGCTTGAATCAAAAAGAAAAAAATAAAGCAATTTTTTTTATTTTTAAATAAACTACATTCCATAAAAAAAAATATTGCAATTATTTTTCCGATTATCTTTATAGTACATATCTTACGGTATGGTACACAAAGATTTTCGGACGGATCTTCAGTTTTTTTTTAACATGAATTATACGTTATCATTATGAATAGACCGCTGTGGTACGTGGGAAGTTGGGAAGATAAACGATGTAGAGAAATGTATATAGTTTTTATACTTAAAACAACAGTAGATCATTTTATCTAGTAGATATTATCAGTAGATCAAGTTTACAGTCAGTTTGCATTGGTTATGTTTTCACCTTTGTAACCAATAATAAAGTATAACTCGAAAATCAACAAAAATAAAAACCAATCGTCATTTGTTTTCAGTTTTTTTTTTTTAAATGTTTTTCATGAAACTTGGGAATATTAAAAGATTATTCAAGTATCACCGGACAAATAATTCGCATTTTTTAAGGTGACTCTAGGTCATCAATTAACTCGAGTGTTAAAAATAATATATATAAAGGAAAAAAAAATAAATATATATAGGTTGAGAATCGCATGTATTTTGAGCAAGGCCGTCTGCGTAGAAAACGCCACTTCTGTATGTACAGGGCGATTTTTTTTTTATCATGAACCAGCAATTATCTCAGGATTTTAAGTGAATTTGATTTCTGTTTTTTCTAATCGTTATGGAATCGTATTACCCTTCCCTACTCCTCCGGTCTAAACTTTAAACTGTTATAACTCATAAACAGTAAATTTAACAGGTATTAGTGTTATGTATACCAAAATTTCTAGACAAATATTCTGTTTTTAAATCTGTTTTCAAAAGGGGGGGTGTCCTATTTGAAAATCAAAAGTATGCACTTATTTAAGGTATATGGAGTAGGGGTAAAAAATTAAAAATTGTTTTAAAGTAAAGCTTAAACGATTCCATAATGATTAGAAAAAAACAGAAATCAAATTTACATAAAATCCTCTGAGATAATTGTTGGTTCGTGATAAAAAAAAAAAAATCACCCTGTGTATTACTCTATACGCAAACAATACAACACTTCATACAATATTATCTTTGATGCTATTTAAGTTCATTAAAAATCGCGAGAAGCATGTGATAAACTGCAGTAGGTATATTCGTGTCTGTGACAAAATCTACGAGTTTCGTGGGGAAAGTATAAAAAAAAATATGTACCGTTTTTTTTCTCGAAAATCCCTACTATACACAGACGTTGCTGTTTTTCGAGATGCCGGACGTGCAAGGCCCGGTCCACGGGCAGTCATATAACAACAGATCAATTGGTATACCGGCGGTATTTCAAACGGGAAACGTGTTGCCGAAAACGTATAAATAAATAACGATAAAATGTGATTCGATAAGAATAAATACAGACGACGGTGAACTGTGTTACGGGCACGTGACACGAACAACGGACGACCGAGAAAACGGCCGATAGGAGACTCCCGAAAAAAACAAAAAAAAAAAAAAAAACCACCGCACACTCGGCCCCGCAGTTATATTATAGCGAATAAGTTCGTTTAATGAAATCGGGAACTTTTTATGTTATCCGGTCGGCGGCGGCGGCAGATTTTATTACACGGTCCACCGGGTGCGGGTTTCGGAGCGCGTGAAATGGTGCACGGGAGGGCGGTCGTGTGCGGTTGCCAAGGGGCTGACTGTCGGACGGCCGGTTGCCGGAGGGGGCGAGGGGCGGCGGGTTTGCGCCCGGAGCGCATTGATCGGCGCGAAGCTCCGTACCGCGTCGGCCGCCCGCCTGCCTGCGAAAGCTCAATATGCCCCTCGTCTCCACCGCCACTGTCCCAACCCCCCACCCCCTCCATCCGTCGCCCGCCTGTCCTTAAGCACACACGCACTGCACACGGCGGCGACCGTACCCTCTCCGCCGACGACCATTTTGTTATTTACACACGTTACGCACTCGTATAATACATAACTATTCCTACACATTCTACAGGGTCATCGAAATTGTATATGCCAAAGTATAAAATGCTTCTAATTATTATTATTATTAAATTTTTTATTTTTTTTCAACGACCTATAGGTTTTCGGAAAACTTTTTAGAATCACATAGGTATCATTGTATTATATACGCGTAATTTATACAACTAAATATGATATAGGTATTCTAAATCCATACGACGGCATTTCTCAACTCTGTTTACGCACTATAAAAAGCGGGCATTTTGTTACGTATAGAATTTATAACTTTTTGAAATTCGAATTCGGAACCTATTGTATATTTTTGAAATACGATTCACGTATACGGTTTAATTTATCACGACGGTTCGCCCGTCAACAATCATATATATTTGTTTAAAAGCTTATCATAATGATACACCATTGACATTTTACAAGTTATACAATTTAAAAAAAACAACCTCCTTCAATTATAAATAATAATAACAATTGTTAATTTTTTTTTTTTGTGACCAGTAAATAAAAACAAGAAAATAAAAACAAAATATAAAATCGAATTGGATCTAGCTGGTTACACATCACTTACATAAGCATTATATAGCTGGTGATATCGAGTTCACGCAAAATTAAATTTAAATTACATAGAATATTAAGAATAGTTTTTTTTTTACTGCATATATAGCATGGTATTGATGTACAGGAGAATAAAAATATACAACACACAGTCATAGAAATATTCATAACATACATATGAAATAAAATAAAATAATATAAATAAATAGACTACGGTAAAAGTAATAACAATTGGTATAGGTAAATGTGTGACAGTTAGCAGTTAATCGTCAAAAACTAAGTGTTAGCGGTTAGGTTAGGTGCTAAGTGTTTAGAATAGTTAATATAGATTCGCAATAATTGCATAGTAATTGTTGAAGACATTCAAGAGTTAATCATATACAAAATAAGAAAATACATATAAACGTATGTTGGTAATAAATTATAAACCTCAAAATTATACATTTTTTCAAAACTTAACACATTGACATTATATTGACGTATCATCGTAACGAGTGACTGCACGTCAAATGCATTAAAAGTTGAATACGAATCATATATTTATATAATATTTTAGATTTCCGTTCGAATTTTTAAATGTCAAATTTCCTGTTTTTAATAAACGAAAATAAAAACAAGCCATCAAAATGTGCATTGAGAATACTTTTGAGAATATTAGAAGAAAAAAAAAAAACTTAAATATTTTATAGTGAAATCCATAAATTGGCCACCGTAGACGACACTGTATATAATAATATATAGTGATATGTACGGGCGCTGTTACGTGTACGAGCAATTTTTTCGGGAGTTCATTTTCGTGGCGATTAAAAAAAAAAAACTAGAAAATACGGTAAAATGTTTACTGTTAACGGTTACAATACCAAACCTTTTGCGCACGATAAATCTATAATAATCATTCGTTTTCCACTAGCATCGACAACATTGTACTTCCCTAATAATGTTGTATGTCCAGGGTCCAGGTTATAAACTAAAATAAATTACTAAACGAATACAAACTTTTCATTTTTTTTTATAAAAATAATTGTTTAGAATTTAAAATTATTCACACATCCTATAGACAACAATAATTATGATACTAAAAATATATAACAACGTTTTAGGAGATAAGATCTTCAAAGACCATGTAATATAAAATAAGGAAAACCGATATTACGATAATATTTTAACGGTTAACGGTGGTTACGGGTACGGATCACCATAATAACAAAACAATAACAAAAAAGTGTTCCTAAAATGTATGGATCGGCCGAGTAATCCGTAGAATTATAAAATCCTGTATTCTTTCCTACAGCGTCGATAAAAATAAAACCGCATCGTGTAATAATTTTAAAAGTATCAAACCCACGATCGCTACCGTCGATCGCGACCCTCCGGGTAAAAATCGCAAACCTGTGTACAATATATCATACCTATAATACTTACATTATTATATAGTCACGACCTTTTAGACGATATTTTATTTTTATTTATACGTTCGCATGCACATTGAATCCGATCACGCACGCGTATACTACTGCAGACATAAGTATATTAATTTATTTTATTGCGTGTACTATGCACGCCTATCGAATCGTGGAATAAAAATCCTCCGGGAAGAAAATCCCTTATACCCAATCGGCGGCAAAAAACGCCTACGGTCCTGATAAGTGGCCTTGTCAAGAGGACGCGGGAAACACTGCCGCAGGTGTGTGTTATGGGTGTTTACTCGGGAAGTTTTTCGCATAACACTACCTAAATGGGACGTTCCGCGGCCGAGATAATAACGTCAAAGTAAATGATGGTAACCTATATATTATTCGAAAATTTCATAAATTGGCAGAGTATAATATTTTACACGTGTTTTCGGTGTTGACATCTGTATATTATAATGTAGTCAGTACACTCCACTTTTAAAGGTTATCGGGTAGGAGCTAGGCGGAGAGTGGGCCGTCGTTTGTTTTAACGTTTCGGAGCTATACTATTGTTTCTTGAATTGTTGTGAAAGAAAAAAATAATAAATACTTTCCGAGACATCCGAGACACACGCCTTTTGTATTACGAAAACGGCGGGCGGTAAATTTGTCACTCTCAATGTCCGATATTGGTCGTGATGCCCGCGGGTCCGTGGGTGTATCCGCAGAACCGCTATTATTATAATATACCGCGGTCACCACGGCCGGTCGTCGTCGTCGTCGCGCGCGGTTCGTGTAGGTCCTGGTTCGGGACTCGGAAGTTTTCCGAGCCCGTCCGCTCGGGGCGACGACGGCGGCGCGCGAAACGAGACGCGCGGCCCGTACGCGATAATAATACTATTTCAACTCGAGTGATTTATTTTCTCAAATCGTAATAATACACGAGTTAAGTACGCGTATATAATATACGATAACCGATCGTTCGTTTGCACCGCATAAAATGTAATGTTATATAAACTCGTGATAGACAGCAACCGTGCACGTTAGTAACACGCGGTATCAGTGGCGTATTTACCGGCGGAAATCCAGGAGATAAATCTCCCCCTTTGACATTTCTTTCAATAGCTGTTATGTTTTGAACGTATACCTACCAATTTTTTAAATTCAAATTTCTTTACTCTTTAGTCAAAAAAAAAAAAAAATTCAAAAATGCGTTGGCACCGCGTAAATAAATAAATAAAAAAAAAAAACATGAACAACAGCAGGTACGTTTCCTTGTTAAAAACGAAACATGTTCGGACCACTTTGTCTTCTTCTCCATATTCTTAGAACGGTATATGAATAAACTAATTAATAATAACAATTACTGTACCATTTCAATAGTTGTTACTGATTATAAATCGCTTACAAAAAATATATACATTTAAAATTGGATTTTTTTTTTTGTTTCAAGACAATACAGGTACATATTATACAATATTTCAAAATTCAACAACTCCCTCCTTGGCGAAATCCTAATTAGGCCACTGCGTAGTATTGTTGTTATGTGCGAGAAAGACAGACCAATCGAACCGACATTTGTCAAATTAAATTAAACCGTATTGGCCGACTGTAAGATATGCATTCCGAGATACCTTTTCGACGTGAATCGCATTCCGGGTATTATTTGTATGCGTGTGAATTGCGTCCGGAGCGTTTTTCCTGATGTAAATCTAAACGTAATATAAATTATTAGGTTTTTAAACACCAAAGCGCGAGCGTTATGAATGTTTCTTGTTATTGATCAAATATCCCTGAAAGTTGTCTGAAACTTTCGGTGTCACTTTTTTCTTTTTAGTTTAGGATGTCAAATTGAAGACAGTTTATCAAAAATATGGTCAACTGTTTTTCGTTTTATGATTATGTTCACTAGGTGAAAAATGGGAAAGGTAGGATAAAGAGAAGAATTTAATGTATATTTTTATGCAACGATTAATCATTGCTAACGAAACATGATTTTGGACGAAGTTCGGTTACTTATATTTTAATAGGGTGTAATATTTATGATTTTTGTCAAAATTTAATATTAACATTCTTATAAAAAAAAAAAAAATACTACATTAAACTCAACTTTTTCTTATTGACCATTAACTATAAATTATAATTAACCTCCTGTTAAATGTTCAAGTATTTTTGTTGGTCTAACAATTTTATCCAAAGAGTACTTACCAAATAAAAATGACGTAAAAACTAGCAAAATTAAAATTTTTACAAATTGCTCAAAAATGGCTCAAATGCTTTTTAAATTTTACCATCTCTAGAAAAGGCAAATATAAGAATTCTATTCAAATTTTGAGTCTTTACATTTTTAACAAAATTACAACAAAAAATCAAAATTGAAAATAATAAAAAAATTGTCCGGTTTTCCTGATTATTATGAAAACTGAATAGAAAATCAAAACTACCTTTCAGAAAATATGCTACACTCGAAAATCAGAGCAAGACTTCTGGTAGAAATTTCATACACAGTTTAAAAAAAAAAAAAAATAAAAATTAATAACATTGTGAAACCTTTGATTTCCTTGTCACACTTTTGTAAAAAAAATTAAAATCGACTCGCGAATATTTGTTAAATAGCTGACGATTTTCCACCTAATGGTTTTTTTTATTAGAAACATTTTTCGAAATTCTCATTACTATAATCCGACTTGTGTATGTATACCTTTGAGAATGCGAAATATTCTTTGTTTGATTTTATTCTCCGAAAACCATTCCTCGGTTATTAAAAATAATTTACAATTTGGTACAAGGTATTTCATGGCTATTCACTAACCGAAAAAGTGTTTTCCTAGAAACATTATTTTATACATAATCGCGTCCAAACTCGCGGATTCCTGGTATAATTTTACCAAGCATATTAATATCATATTGAGATGTGTAGTAAGGCATCTCCTCCGAAAATAATGTTTTATAATAAAATATCATGTACGCGAGTATAATACTTGCATATTTTGTTTCTTATCGAACGATACTTATCGTACAAAAAAGAGAGTTTTTAGACACCCGCCGCGCGCACTTGAATGTAAAAAAAGTTATTTTAAACGAATTATTTATTATTGCATGCGAACGGCCATCTGCCCCACAACAGTTCTATTATTGTTCGATGTTAAAATCGAAAAAAAAGCCATTAAGTTTTTATTTTCGTATATTTTTTATTCGCCACAAGCCTTTTTTCAATTAATATCCCGCGACACGGGATCGTTTGATGTTTGTACATAGTTAATTGGCTCATTTCGTAGGTACACGTATGCGGTTGTTTACATGTCATTTACACACGGCCGTGATCCGACAACCCTCTCTGCTGAGTTGTCGGGATCGACCCCTTACATATAATACTGTACGTAATAGCACGTGTTTGTTGACGGGAAGGGGGAGGAATGCAGGGGTAAAGAGAAAATTTAAATTTCACGGACGGATTGGTTCTGTAAAAAATCAATTTTGGATTTGTAATGCGAATCTTTCGGGCGAAAGCGAAAACCCCGACTGCTGAAGGCCGGCGCCGCTGATGGCCTCATAATCGTTTTATTCGCGGTGTCTTTGGTTTATTCCGAACCGAGTGACGGTGTCCGCTCCGATTGAATTCACCCTTATCGTCCCCCAATCAAAGTTGGTTTAATATTCGATTTTTGTCGCCCACAGGTCATTAAGGTCCCCGGTGACGCGACATCATCACCCGTGGTCACCCTTTATGTCGTCGTCACCGTAAAAAAAATGAACCAATATCGACATGCGGCTACGTATAGTACGAACTTGTACAGCATTTTGCAGCGTATACAGCCATACAAAAATCATGTACAAATACGTATATGCGAAAATATAATAATATTGATGAATTAAATAAAAAAAAAAAAAAATGTACAGTATCAATAGCAAAGTGATCATGGGTAGACCAGACCACTGGGTTGTAGATGAGAAATTGGTAGGGTATACAACCGTATATGTAATAACGCATGCACTGATAAATTGGGTATACAGGGTGTCCTACAAGGATTCGAAAAAATGCAATAACTTTTATTTTATTCAATAATTTTGATATATATTTCTTTTAAATAATTAATATGCCTCGGCGCTACAGTTTATGTATGAACATTTTTTTTTTTTTTTAGAAGGAAGGAGGCTTAAAATAAAAAACTTTAAATTTTACTATAACTTTTTTTAAAAAATTCAAAATAGCCATTTTGTAAAATAGATTTTTTGGTGGTTGAAACTTTTGTTAAAGTATGGTCTTTTATTTTCAACGATTTTTAGAAAATTTGAATAATTTTCTTTTCATTCATAGCAATATTATTTATCAACATAAATTACCATTATTGATTGATTGAAACTACGTAGTAACTATAATATGATAATATTATTGCATGATTAACTCATGGAAAAAAAAATCCTGACTAATAGCTTAAATAACTGATAGCTGAATAACCACTATAAGTAAAATTCACAACTTCAAAAAATCGTAAAAAATAACAGACCATACTTTCACAAAAGTTTCAACCACTAAAAATATTCTAAACATCTATTTTATAAAATGGCTATTTTAAATTTTTTTATTTTAAGTCTCCCTCCTCCTAAAAAAAATGTTCATATATAAACTGTAGCGCTGAGGCATACTAATTATTTAAAAAAAAAAAAATGTATATTAAAATTATTGAATAAAACAAAAGTTATTGCATTTGTCGAATCCTCGTGGGACACTCTGTAAGTCAGTGGCGCCGAAAATCATATAGGTAAACCGTTTCAGGTATTTATTTATAGGTAAAAAACAAAAAATATATGGGATAGCAAAAAAGGTAAATATTAACTGCGCCGCCCAATATTCAAATCTAATATAAAATATATAATAAATAGTTATGCGTAAATTGCGTTCATCAATTTTTAAATATCATAAAAATGCAATTATAAAATCAGGTATGCAGCTATCACGTACATTTGACAAATTAGTAATTTAAAAATATGTTTGCCATTTGGCGATTTTAGGTTTTAATTAAACTAAACATTTATTTTACGTTTGGGATTTCATAAATTGATTATATGAATAAAAAATTAATCGGAATGCAATTATGTCGTTAAATTAAAAATTGTATTGATTCGCTACTATACCTATGCTAAACAAAATACAATAATTATTCGTGTTGTCAACTATCATTTTATAAAAAATAACCAATAATCATGTAAAAACTATTAGCGTTCGTATTTCAAATCGATATTCGTCTGAAGTATTATAATTTCGAATTGAATATCGGTTTAATACCTACTTTATTATGTTACATCAAATTTAAACCTTACTGTAAATACATTAAATGGCTATATTAATCATCGTAATGACACGTTGCATAAAATATAAAGAGCGCTACATTTGTCCGGACAAAATATTGTGTGAAAAAACCACCCTCCCTGCAGCTTAATCCCGACGTATAATACGAATGGTATATGTATTTTACAATCCATTAAGTCTGATCCGGATAATTGTTGTTTGCAAATCGTTAACATTAGGGTAGGTAATCGCAAAGCGGCCCTCGATAAGAGTATACAGGTTTTAAATACCGAACTATATAAAATAATATATATATATATATATATATATATTTATATATGTAACCCCGATTCGTTTTATTAAAAGAAAAAAAAATAGAAATGATAATAATTATTATTATTGTCGCATCGGTGATCAAAAAAGGCAAGTGATTCAAACGGTAAAACGGCGACTTCTGCTGCTACAATATAATCACTCCGAAACCGAATTAATTTTGTGTATAAACAGAATCGGGTGAAAAAGATTTAATACCGCTATTAAGTATTTATCGAAAACGTCCGTAAAGTTTTTGTTTGACTCGCGTACATACTGTATAACGGGCGATAAAAGTAAATAATAATATTCTACGTTCCGATCAATTTAGCCTCTCATTCACTACGAAAATGTTTATTAAGTATAAAGAAAGGAATAGTTTTTAGTTCTGCTTTTATGTGAGTACAAATTATTTGATTCCGTGAAAATAATCGAGAGTAGGTGCATACAATGTTCATCATACGTTTTTCATTAATATACAGAATGTCCTACAGTGTTATCCGAATGCTATAATAACTCTGTCAGTATTCATTTTTTCAATCGGGTTTTGTGTCAAGGGGACACAAATGTAGAGAAAAGTTAAATTTTTATTTTCATTCCTTAATCACTGAAAAATTTAACATTTTACCTTTTAAAAAATTTAAATGTATCATACATTCATGTCCAATTAACAGTTTCTTAATTATAGCGAATTTAATTTCTTTTTAATCAAATTTAAGGAATCACCATCATCATAATTCCTTACTTTCAATTGAATTTTTTTAATGCCTATTGGTAGGTATATCTACATTAAAGTTGCTATAACTAAGGAACTAATAATCGGATATGAATATACAGAGTGTCCCACGAGGATTCGACAAATGCAATAACTTTTGTTTTATTCAATAATTTTAATATACATTTTTTTTTTTTTAAATAATTAGTATGCCTCAGCGCTACAGTGTGCTAAAAAATGTTAATTTTTAACTTTAGTACTGAGGCATACTCATTATTTGGAAAAAATGTATGTCAAAAATATTGAATAGAACAAAAGCTATTGCATTTGTCGAATCTTCGTGGAACACCCTCTATATGATACATTGAAATATTTAGAATAATATATTTTACAAAATGGCTATTTGAAAATTTTAAAACGTGAAAAATTAAAGTTATTTTTTTCAGTAACTAAGGGATGAAAATAAAAATGTAATTTCCCTCTACATTTGTGTTCTCTTATAAAAAAAAACCCAATTGAAAACCATATAAACTAATAACTCTAACCGCAATCAGGTTACACTAGCTGCGTAGAACACGCCGTATAATGTAATAATATCGTAAATTCGTAGTTAAAGTAGAGCTTGAACCAAATCCTTTCGCGAACAGTGCCTTGCTAAAATGTATAATATGTTCATATCCTAAATCTCAGACAAAAAAGGTCTCTCACAAACTCGTCAAAAATTGTTTTTACTTTAACCCCCTCACCCCCTCAAACTTGTTGCTCAATCAGTGCCTATTTTAAAAATCTATGCGATTTTTTCTTCTCGGATGACGTACGGCAGTTCATTGCAGTGAAATGCTAGTTTTTAAAAAAATAATGAAATATTTAAGTATCAGCTATTGGATAATATGTTTATGGGCCGTACCGAAAAATCCTTAAAATATAAGGTGCACCCCGATGTTTGCGTTCGTGTGTATATTTATGTGTACATATACTACACGACAATCGAATATTATAATATTTACTATTGTATACTATTATTATTATTATTATTGTGTATATACTATAGTGGTATAGTGTGGTACTAACCTAACCAACCAATATATTTATATATATATATATATAAATACGACGATAATATTATGATTACGGGTGTCAGCGCGGAAAAAACCCTCAGGGCGGTCGGCACGATCCTTGCAGCCGCAGCAGCGCCGCGCTACTAATTTGTACATATACGCGTTTCATTTCGAATTCTTCGGCTACCGAATTTATAGTATTATTATTATTTTAAACAGTAGTAATTTGCCGTTATCGTGTATGTGTTTGTATGTGTGTGTGCGTGCGTGCGTGTGTATGAGTACACATCGGCCGTCGAGAGAGACACGGACGTCGTATATTATAATAATAATAATAATAATACTCGATATTATTATAAAACTCTTGACGAGACCTGCACGGGGTGCGCGGCGGTGTGCTGATGTCCAAGTGAACAGTAGCCGACCGGTGTCCAGTAGTCGGCTACTGATTGCTATAATTTCCGTGTTTGGCCAAAATAATAATAGGGCTCAAACAGTAGCGGTGGAGACGACGTGTGTGTGTGTATTTTTGTGAGTGTATATCTATATAATATGTGTGTATGTGATTGACGCCGGCATGTGCCCCGAGACAAATATTATGTGTTTTTTTTTTTTTTTTACCGCTTATTTAAATACATACGTAAATATATATATATATATGTAATACGTAGGTATACGATTGTCCGTCTGTATTGTTCCCACGTGATTTACATTTCAAAAAATTCGTATACGTAGAAAAATGCGCCCGCGCCGCGTATCTATCCGCCGTACCCCCGCATCCCCGGCAATATAACCTGTGTTTAAAATTCCTATTCGAATTTCCATAATATCGACGGTAGCCCATCATCGAACGCAGGTAGGTATAATACGATCGGTAGCTCGGGGATGTCACGATTCGGTTTTCCCACAGGAATCTGTAGGTTATAAACGGGTCGGCGCTATTATTCCGGCGGCAAGTATATGAAAAAAAATTTTTTTTAAAAAAACCCCTGAAGAAACGACCACCTCTTGACTGTTTTCGAAATCGTGTACGTTTTTTCTGCGCCCGCTTAAGTTTGTATGAATGCGCATAAACATATGTATTTATTATTATTATTATTATTCCTTTTCTTATTTTACGAACGATACGATCTACGCGTGACCTTTCGCTGTGATATAATCGCATCCGTTTATAAATAATTGTAACGATATCGGGCCTAAACGACACTCATCTCGGTCCCTATCTCCCCGTGTTAAATAAATAGACAACCCCGATAATCTCTGAAAGTCTGAAGCGCTAAAACTCGATAAACGTGCTCTGAAATAACACAGAATGTCGGCTAACCATTGCACGGGATAAAGGTTTAAACTACGACGAGACACGTCTTAACTTTTTCATCGTCAATTACCACAGACATCGTTTTGAAATTGTGTCGTGATTCGGTTTGTTTCAGTAACTCAACAATTTACTCGTTTTTTTCTGTCTCGTTGACCAGGTGATACGATAGGATTCAACTGGGGGAAATACTACCTTTGGATAGGTCGAGAATGAGGTGGTACAACGTAAAGGCAATGGAAAAAAGACATGCAAAACATTACGAGGTGGACCAAATTGGAAGATTTTTGACGATAAACAGAGAAAATATTCAGACGAAACCCGATCCGGAAGGGAAATCACGCGTCAATAAGACCGGGAATTTATTTGTCCTTATGTTTCTTTTTCGTTTTTTTGCGTTTTGTAAGGTTTTCAACAATGTAAAACCGAGACTAAAATTGACTTATTCTTCACCCAAACCAGATGATATTGTTATTATATGCGTGTTTTGTATATATAATTCGCACGTCGATAAGCACACGTATTTACGGATCATACGATCATAACAATATATTATAAATTTCTAAACTGATAATTTAACATAATATGCAAGTATAATATAATAGTATACAATAGCACTGTGAAAATACAATTTTCTAGCCTACGATCACTGGCATCGTGGTATACACCAGGTATGCAATCGCTGCAGGTATATGTAATGTGTCTTTCCTATACAATACTATACTTAAAAATCATATTATTGTTATCATATTGGTAACTAACTAAGTTAATTTATATTTTGTTTGATAACTTAATGTTATATTATATTATCCAAATAACATGCATTATTACATGTTGTACAAATGATATATGTATACTAAAGGGCAATTGTCCGTGTATTTCAAAATAAAAAAATAAAATAAACAATATTATTATTGTTATTATTTAATTTAATTGTAATTTAATACACGCACGACCGACGATGGCGCGACATGACATTTATGTGTTACTCGAGAATTTGCGATTTTTCAATAGCGAATCACGATTAAAAATAATAATAATAAATAAGAAAACAATAACAAAAATGTTTAATTCATATTTTTTATAACATCAAACGGCGTCAATTTGATCAAAATATATTCAGATTGTCGGACGTATAATGAGTATTATACCTACCTATATTATTATAATACGGTAGACATAATAATATAGACATAATAATACTATCGGTATAATATTTTAAACGCCTTATTATAATATTATAATGTAGATGGTATTCAAAAATGTATATTAATAAAATTGTTATTCAATAAACCCGCGATATGTCGGAAATGTTATTCCCGGGAACATAATATTATTAATTATTATAACAGTATTATCGACCCGACGATTTCGAAAAGTCGAATTTTCACGAGAAAAAAAAATCACCCGCAAGCAGCAGATCCGCCACGCACTAGAGTAGAGTTTCCACACACCTATTTTGGGTAATAGAAAAATTCTTTGTAAAACAATATACAACCGAATATTATGATTAGGTAAACAATAATATATTATATCGTGGTTATAAATAATATGGTTACATTGATAACCCGTTGTCCTAAGATGAGAGATCATCATAAAAAGGCAACCGAATTAAATCCCATGAATTGGTTAGTTTATAGACTGCTAGCACTTATCTGGCAATGTGAGAGGATGTCAAGTTAATAGATTAAAGATGTTAACGATTTATCCCGTACATTCTACATCATAATAAAAAAAATCGAGCCAAGTTTTTTGATGGGCAACCATAAGTATACTATGCACTATAGACTATACAGCTATAATAATATACTTCTGTCAAAAAAAAAAGTATATAAAATGATAGAAGCTGGGGTTGAAATGTTTGGACCGTTGGACTACACGTTGTTGTCATTAACGAATACGCATTAAATTTGTAATTTTGGCTTCAATATACCTATTTCAAATTAAAATACTATTTTTTAAGATAAATTGTTTCAAAAAATTATACACGGTATTCCAAATATTTATAATTTATGTGAATATAATAGTTGTATACGAAGCACAAAACACACTGTAAAAATTATTCATGAATTTCAATAGAGAGGTTAAGTATATAACATTCCGTGGATAATTTGTGATATACATTTGAAAGAGAACCTATACTGTAGACTTTCATTAAATGTTTTAATAATTCTTTATTATAATATTACATACGTGTAATCTCCAATCATATCGATGGAATTATAAAATACCTTTTTCTCATGACGCACTTTTCATCTTTATTTTATAATTTATTTGTAATCTAGTTTTCAAATAGTACGTTCGTGTATAAATTAATATTCAAATCATACTTATAATTATTTTTTGTAGGAACCTATACCTATCTAAAAATATAATATGCCTAATAATATGCAAATTTCAAAAAAATAATAATAATTACCCGGTGGTAATTTCCAAGTTGAGATTTTCAGGAAAATGTTATTATGTAAAGATATTTCAAATGATTCAACGTCATGTTGTCTGAAACTAACAACTATTAATTTTTACACTATTTTGTTTCTTATATACGCAGTTTGAATTTTATAAACATTAGGTATTACTCGTAATATTTTAATAAATTAGATACGGTTTGTCTTAAACGTTTGCAACTGCACTGTAATTAATGTTGCACTCAAGGTACATGCAAAATATTCTTTTGAATTTTTTTTTTTTCACATATTCTATATTACATCTACATAAATTCACGAAGATGACCGCGATGACGATAAAATACAACTTGACACTAAATATTTGAATAAATTATCAATTACCCAATTGCCGAAGGCAATAACTATGTACATTTAACATTAATTCCAGGTTTTAATAACATTGTAATATAAAGTGTTCGTTTATATAAAATATTTGTGTCGACCGCTATAATGGTACTTAATTACTAATTACTGTCTCTATCTCTTACATTTTACAAGAACGGTATGAAAGTAATTATTATAATAAAGCGCATATTATAATTTCCATCATTTGATACATGCACAATAAAATGTGTTATATAATGCACGATATAATGTACGATTAAAATAATAAACATTGTTAGACCAATACATTCCTCGCTTCGCTCGGAATCTAAAAACATATTTATATAATAATAGATGCGTTTTGTAATAGATTTTACGGATTTTCTGTGTACCTACACCTGCAACTCGATTAAATGTAATTTAATTAATGACAGACCTATATACGTATTACACTTCAGTTTATTGCAAATCATTTCGCGCAAATATTAAGTGATTGGATAATGCGATCACAAATCCGATGCTCCAGCTGGGACCGACTGATGGGGTACTTTAATGATGATACAAAACTTCAAAAAAGAAAAAAAAACTCTGAAAAGTATTACTTAACGTGTTAATCAAAACAACAGAAAGATGTATTTCGAATGTGTTTTAGAAACAAAACCACGTCGGGAGCGGTATTTTTTTTGTCGAAAAAAACAATTGAATATAGCAGACTGCATAATAATAATATATCGTTGATAAGAGGTAATGAAATGTATTTATGTATGCCATGAATTATAATGTATAGTTAATTAATTTGAAATATATTTCATACCGTAATATTTACCGCACATTTCGTGACGTACAAAAATATTTCACGGTTAGTCGTCAAAAATTTATCGAATCGGTAAATCAGTACGGCGGTTGCTAAACGTTGGATTTACACATAGAGCTGTGTACTGTTTTTTTTTTTCGTCATCAGGGACTTTGCACTACTATCTCGTACTAAAAGCCCGGTAGGTTGGATGCATAATATATAATACATATTACATAAGTAATTTTTGCGCCCGTTGTTTCGAGTCTATACACATATTATACATAATATATGTATTTAGGAAGAGGAATTCAAGAAGGAAGCGAATAAAAAAAAAAACGGAACGCGGACACGCGGAGAGGGCTACAACACTCGAACAAACGACGACGGCAGCTACGTACCTACGTGTTTTTTAACGAGCAGTGTGCGCGAATAATACAGGGGTTTAATTAAAAAATCGTAACAATGTAAACAATAACGGACAATACACGCGATATCGTGTATAAAATATTATTATTATTAATATTTACGTACGGCGGCGTACTAGTTCTCTTGTTGGTCCGACATTGTCCGGCGCGGGGCATCAAGAGGGTCGCGCGTCATCTGGAGAAGAGGTGGCTGCGCACGATGGCTAATACTCGACGGGTCGTTAGCGATTTTTAAACTGCGTTTAAACGCGTTTTAACGAACGCTGCCGACGGCCACTTGACACCCTCCGAGTGCTGTTTTTAAAAAAATAAAATGTCTTCTACTTATTCAGATCAAAAGATTACGCACGTTTTATACATACATTTTCGTCGCGATGCGTATTTTTCAAATGGCGGTGTACGACATTATAATATTATATCCGTCATAATTAATAAGTGCGTAATCATAAACGTGCGCACGGGGGAAGCAGGAAAGGCGGCTGCCACCCCTGTGAAATTTTCCGCCAAATATAAAAAAAGCATATTTTTTTTATTTTTTTTTTAATATTAAAAATGTCTGTATAATGTGTTTTGTAGGGAAAATATTTTCAATTTTTTTTTTTTCGGCATTTGAGTATTAGTTAGTTTTATGAATTTTCATCTTATAAAGATAATCAAAGATCGAGCATAACGCCCTTCCCATTAAAAATAACAAAAAATAATTTTCAAATTTTACAAATTTGGAGTTAATTTTAAAAACTTTTTCCGACCTTCTTACATATGATGTATCATTTTAGATTCTGAGTTGAACAAGAAATACCAACTAATGGTTTTATAAATCTGTGTTGTTTTGTAAGTGAAGTAAAACATAGTATTGGCCATAGTGATTGTATTATCACTATCCAGGGACTATCTATACGAAGATTTTGAATAAAATAATGATTTGTTTTTAAGTCGTTATAATATGCGATCTCATTTAAAATATTTTCAAAATGTTACCCTTATTCTGTGTACCATAAACACACATATAAACTTCAGACTTTTTCAAATGCCCCCACTTCAAACACGGTTAGAATATCTGTTTTGTCGAAATTATTTTTTATAACCTATTTATAAATATAAATATTTAATTATTGTCAAATAATTATAAATTACAGGCGTACCTAAAGTACTCGGTAAATAATATGAGTTTGATTCGAAAGTCAAAAAATAAAAAAAAGCTAATAATGTTTTAAGCCACTGTTGTAATTTTATGAGGAAAGTTGATACATAATAATTGAATTTTTATCTGTACACAACGATTTCTAATGAAAATAATAATTCCGAGCAGACTATTGTTATTTATTATAAGTCGTATTTTTTTCTCTATTGCCGTGATAATCCATAAAACAAAAATTGTCAGTTTTCCGATTTATTAAGAAAATTACAAGGAACATTAAAAATGACCTAATTCAGGTCCTAACCTAACCTAATGCGCCAACTATAGTAAGACCAGTGAAAATTGACCAGTAGTCGTCCAGGGCCGGTTTTTCTATTTTCAGGAGTTCTACGCTTATTCAGAGAATAGTTGACCCTAGCAGGTGATAATATAGCATTGTTCAAAACGCATTTCGAGAATACGTTTTTATTTGTTATCAATGACCTTGTATTTCACGGTAATTGTATTTTTGTTTGAAAATAAATTTGTGATAATATAGCAAAACTGTTTGAGTAGGCATAAGAGTTGGTAATTGAGTGACGATCGCGACTCACTATTCGCTGGCCATACTATAAACTAAAAATGCTACTAGAAAGTCACCATTAAATTTTTGATTTAAGTAATATTTCTGGTAGAAAAGTTGTTAACAAACACAAAAAATAATTTAAAAAGAAAAAAAACATCACAGTAAAACCAATACTATCCTCGTTTTGCTAAGAATCTAAAATTTAAAAAAAATCAATTAATTTTATTTTTAACTACTTTTATACATCACAAGAACATAAAATACCCACCTGTATAAAATTATACGTCAAATTATCATATTTTATTATCTAATCGCATGCACTGCAGACAAACTAGTATATTATTCTTCAATGTATAACATATAACAAAAGTGCAGTAATTAGCATATTACGAAAAGTCACACGATATACGAACCTATATATAGATAGTAGTACAGGACGGGTTTTTTAAATGCGCGGGTATTATAATCATTGGTATAATTTAAAAAACAATAATAATGATTCGTCGTTTATAGTAAAATATGTAAATCGTTCCAGTTTGACTAATCGTTGACTGTAGCGATTAATATAGAGGCTGGCCGGCCGTGTGTATATAATAACATAATAACACTGTTTCTTGGTTTTTTTTTTTTTTTAGTTTTATTAAACCAGCACTGGCGGATGCCCTTAATTTTTTAATTTTTGTAATTAATATCATTCGTCAGGGACACGCCATATCACTATCAGGCGTTGTATACGAATCGATTGTGATTCTCGTTGACGACAGAAAAATTCTAACCAATTGAGTACCGAATATATTACACTCGTTTATTATTATGATGGTTCAAAAAATAGAAATTCCTAGGACAGATTCTTTATTATTTTTTTTTTTTACACAATTTTTGATCCAAGAAAAGTTTTTTGATGCAGGTTATTATTTAATGATCACAAAATCAGTTTTATTATTAGTTTTTTAATCTTAACTTTCTATTCGATTATAAGTTTAACAGTATTTTGATTGACGTGTTGAATGTTGATAGTAATTAGATTAAATCTCGTAATCGAGATTATTTTTTTTCGGAAGCCACAAAGACATATTTAAAAACTATTATACTAAACAGTTGAGAACCGAGTTTAGGTTTTGGCCATCTGTTTTAATAGATACGTCAGAACGTCTATGACAATATTTTGTAAGGAAAATTGTTAATTTAAATTAAATTCTATAGAGTTCATAATATTACAAATCATATCAACATTGTCACAGTTTAGGTTAAATTGAAAATAAAAAATATACACTAACCACTTCAAACATTGTAAATATTATACTCATAAACCTTGAACGTAGGGGGAAAAAAAAGTACATCACTATACAGTGATCCTTATATATTAATATGTAGGTCGTTTAAGTAGGAAAAACGTGCGTAATTGCGCTGTACAATTCAGGGAAGGATGAGATCCGGAGACTCGACTATCTTTTATAGCGTAAACCTAAAAAAAATAGTGTAACGCCAAAATGTACCGGAAACATTCGTTGAATTTCCCTTCTACCCCCCCCCCGGTGCAGTTTGATAGCGTTTGTCCATAAGAAATATTTGATAATCACTTCAAATTTAATCTGGGTACGTATATTTTGAAATGAATATACACGCATACAAGCTGCAAAACGAAATCGTAGAAAAAAATAATAATAATTTACCTTTACGATTAAATAATAATGAAGAACCGAGTGTGTTTATTTGTGCGATTAAGTTGTTTACCACTCGGTAATTTAAATGGGTTCAATTAAAATATCGTTATAGCAGTCTGGTCCCCGTGATAAGATCGCACCCGGCACCCCTGCAAAGTATGCGTGACTGATTACAATATCACATTTATCTGTATGGGTGACCGTGACACGATAATTATATTATAACGTTATTAACGCGCGGATACTGATTTCAATATACCGACTGCTGCCCAGCTTTTACCGACTATAGATATATATATAGTCAGTGCAGTAAACGAGAGAAATAATGGTATTGTTACACTTTAGAGCGAGGTAATTTTTTCGTCCGAAAAAAACGAATTCCGAAAAAAGTAAATACTCGCCGAGATAATAATGTGCGCCTTAGTGAGGATCACCTGGTATTATGTGCAGGTTATTATGTACATACGATAATATCATATAGGAACACGTGCGTCGCGCGGGGCGTGGAAAACGACTAATTCCCTGGGAGTAACCGCGGGTAACGTGTGACCTGCGCGCCCTGTCCAAAACAGGCTTCCATAATGCGGCGGCTGCAGCGTGTACAATATTATTAAAACGAAAATTACGTGTGTAATATTAATAATGTAATAATCGAAAGGCGAAACGGTTAACGAGCCCGTTTTCCGTTAATTAATACGCACGTATATACATTTTCGACGAGTGGGCGTACGCCGGAGGGATAAGTGCCGTGTGCGCCAGTAGTGTATAATGTAATAACAGTATATGAAGTATCTTTTCGCCCCGTTTTTCCTAATAATATAATAGTAGGTACCTACCTACACATCCGAGTGCCGACCCGTGTCTGATGTTTTTGTTTTCAACAAAAAAAAAAAAAGAAAAAGAAAAAAAAAGGCCTCTGCGGCCAAACAGAAAACCGTATATTATTATAACGTCGTGACAAAAGAGACCAGAACCGTCCTACCACCCAACCCCCCCCCCGCCCCTTTCACCGTGCGACGTGTGAGGGCGGGCGTATAATGTACCGCGGCGGTCGCGGCACGCGTCGCGTAACGCGCGACACGCGACCGAACCACTCGACGCTCGGTAACATTATCGCGGCCGCCGAGGACCGTATAGATAATATAGTCGGAGCTAAAAAATAACGATAATAATAATATACATACACGGTAAAAATATATGTATACATATTACAACAATAATAATCGAGCATTGTAACCGAGCTGAAATACCGCGGGAGCGGCAACCGGATACTTTCCGGGGGAGATTTTCGAGTATCGCGTAAAACGGATTAAAATCGTGAGGGTGATATTATAATATTATGCGTGTGCGTGTGTGTATAAAGAACACACGCGCACACACACACATATACAGTACAGTGTTTTTTAACGCGTACAAAATGTATGGGACAAAACGTGGCAGAGCGTCGACAGTTTCGCATACAACGAAATATTCTACGATATTCGATCCATCGGAAAAAAAAACATTTAAGTACCTAAATTTTACTTCACCGGCACCAACGACGTTGGACACACGTACATATAATATTGCGATAACAATAACTTATTGGAATGCAACGTAAAATAATATTAGCTGTTAGAAAAATAATAATAAATATAACGCATATTATTTAGACACCTATTGATTTCGTTTCGCACAACTTGGCACAACTTTTCTACTAGAAATTTTGCTTCGATTTTCAAGTATAGCATTTTTTCTGATTACCAAGTATGTCCGTTTGTTTTTTATTATTTTCATCAAAATTTGAATTTTAAACTTTATAAGGAAAAAAAGTTGACTACATGGATGTTCGATATTTTTAATAATATTTAAAAAAAAACACACACATACACACACCATATAGTAAAACTGAAACGTCTGACAATGACGCCATAATAGGATAGGTAATAAATATAATAATTCAATGAGTATAATAATCGATTAAATTAGCAATACATTTACATGTTGTTAATTTACACCACGATTAAAAATAATAACAATCAACTTTACATTACTAATTTTTTAAAAAAAATATTTATGGAATTATGGAAATATTATCGCTATTCAGTGGTGGCTATTTATTACACATAACTACATATACATTATACTCTTGACATGATATATTTTCAAAAAACCCACGCCAATAAACTGAAATTATAATGGCCATTTTGCAAATTAAACATTTTTTAACGGGGCTCCGAATGTATAGGTACATAAATTATATTTTAAATCGATGTTCACACATGCAGTGTACGAATTTTTTTTTTTCAAAACCTGGTCTATCAAACACTATTACAGTAATAAATATTATACATAATAGGTGTACAAGAATGTTGCATGTAGTCGTATTATATTATAATAGTCCCGTTGTCGGTCAGTATATTTCACGATTATTCGATATTTTCACAACTGACGTGAAAAAATACCCGTAATTCAAAAAACATCATAGTTAGCACCTACAGTGAAATGTACAAAAACGTACTACACGCATTTGATATTACAAAGAAATGTCTGATTGCAACAAAAATTATACAATCATACGTAATACGTACAATTTTCTAAAAAAAAATCTCAAATTTCGAGGGTATATTATTATATCCTCCCCTAGTTGAGCCACTGGTTAGCACTTTATATTTTTTATTTGTTGAAATATTAACATAAATCATTATATCTCGACAATTAAGCATGTAAAACCCACAATCTTCAAACCAGCTTGAATAACAAGACCGATTAATTGTTTGATTAATATTTATCACTGGAGGAAAGGATGTGGGAATAAGAAAAGTTAACGTGACACGAAGAAAAACTATTTTTAAAACACCCAGTGAATTAGGCCACACTCACTTTGACCGAACGGTTTTGAAACTATGTCAATATTTCACGACTAATTGGCCACACGAATAAAAATATTTTTAACATTTTTTTTGTTTTTACGGCGAATAAATTACAGATAAAGGTAACACGAGTGAATTTAGCGCCTACAAAACTGCAGTGTTTGTTTAAATGTGGGCGTTATCTATGTAAAATCATCTAAAAGATAATCTATATGATAAGAGTACTATCATATTTCTTATCGTGTACTACAGATAGAAACTAAGAAATCTCATATTGGTTATGATTATCTTTTAAATTGATGTTTAGTAAATACGAGTGGGTACGCGGGGTAGAAAAAATTTACAAAAAAAGAACTATATATTCGAATTCGGCGTACGCGTTTAGTTTTTTTAAATTCACGTTTGGTTCGTAGATTTTGAACTTTCATCCCGACCAGCGTTCGTTCCGAGATTCTGGGCCAGTAAAATGCGTATAAAACGTAAGTATAACAGGTACTTATGATAATAATACATAATATAATCCATTATTGTGTATTCGGGTCCGCCGCCGCCGCCGTATGACGTGACGTACGGGTATTTTTTTATTTTTATTTTTTTTTTTCATATATAACAACGTATATACATAATATATTATAGTACACATTATAATATGCACGATGCAAGTGTGTATAATATATTATTATAATAGTGTACCGCGGCGGTGGTGTGCCGGGCGGCGCGCGCGGCCGGCTAATCGAATCACCTAAATCAGCCGGGGCACGTTCTGTCCGGTTGGACGCGGAGCGTCGGGCTCCGGGCGACGGGAAAATTAACAGTCCGAAGAGATCGATTCCCATTAAGGGCGGGCGCGCTCGCGCGCGTGTATGCAAGCCGAGAAAAACCGAACGCGCGAGAGTCGCGCGGTATACCCGCAGTATTATATACGCGTGCAGGTAGGCAGGTAGGTATATGTAAAAAGAAAACAGTGCGCCGCGTCGACGACGGTGATGGGAGGAGGGGATATAGGGGAAACGAAAAAAAACTCTTTAATAACGAGCGAAACGTATAGGCAGGTATAGGCACATACGGAACTATGATATGGACCGAGTATAAAACAAACGACGGTAATGACCGCGCGCGTCGTCGAGCTACGAAAATCGTTCACTAATGAACGCGATACGATGAGCCCGGGGCCCCGGAGTTTGTACATGATGCACGTAATACTACGCGCTCCGGCGTGTTTTTTTCGTTTTATTTTCCGGGTTTTCCTCCGGCCGAGATAGTCGGCCGCGCGACCGAAATATGTGACGGGGAAATAAAAAATTATAACAATTTTAAACGAATTCTGTACCCCGTCTGCAATACGCGCGCAATTTATTTTTCTCTCTTCTCTTCGAGTTCCACCCCCTCACCTCCTTCTCCCCCACATTTCGCCGTTTTACCGTAACAGTAATAAACTATTATTATATTAATCAGGTATAACAATATAATATTCTCGTTTCGATCACATATACGTTTGTTGGTTTTTCATCCCTTTATCGTGTCCTTAATGGAATATGAAAAAAAAAAATACTTACAAATAAAAGAAATCGTTAGTTTCGTCCCTATCCAGGGTGTGTTAAAAGACGCAGACAAGTTAACAGTTAATCTCTCATTCCCACTTCCGAAAGGTTAACTTTTTTTTTGAAGTTTCATTAATATATACGCGCGTTCCTGTCGAAAACTCTCAACGCTTGAATTTCATTCCGCGAGCACGACACGACACGGGTACATGCGAAAACCGAAGAAATCCACCCCGGGGCCCCACGGACGCACGCGATATCCGGTCGCGGACGATTATTCTCTTTTCCGGCGGACACGCGTTATTTTATTTCTTCGACAATATAATTTCCGAAACTTAAAATTCTAAAAACCGTACACCGGGCCGGCCGCCGTCGTCACCTAAACCGTAACCTGTATAACCAATAATACCCACTGTATGCCGCAGCGCACGCGAACGATTTCACCGAAATCCGATCACGGAACTCGTATATTATTGAAACTATCGGAATTTATAAGGGGAAAAAATCCGAAAAAAAAAATCACATTATTATAATTTATAGAGATACTTAAAAAAAAAAAAAAAAAATAAAAAAACACCGCATGTGCGCCAGGCAAAATAAACGTCCGGATCGCCGGACGCGTGTAACGCGATAATTATATACGCGGCCCGTCGTCGTCGTCGCCGTCGTCATCCTCGTCGTGTGCGCTCCGCATAGTTTTGGAGCCTCTATTATAATATTATCATAACGTATTTTTTTCATATTATTATAATATATTACCGTCTTAAAGTAGGTATGTACGTGTATACATATGTGTGTAAGAAAAACTACACGCATTCCACGCGCGGACGCCGCGCCGCCGTCGAATAAATATTATACGGATAAATACTAATTATACGGTTTAGGGCGGTCAAATTGTATTTCACGCCAATATATAGGACACGGGTAGAAAATGCGCGGCCGTACGAATTATTGTTTTTTTTTTTTTTAGATTAATTAATTTACTGTTTGTAATATTTGTATACAATAAGTAAATACGGAAACTATTAATAGATATTAAAAACACGAAGAGACGTGAGGAGAGAGGACGCCACTAGTGTGGAAACCTTCAGCGAGTTATTGTTATTAAAATATCATATAATATTTTATAATATACACTGTGCGCACGTTCGGTTACAACAACAATAAGTATAATAAGTATAAATATAATAAATATGAACTCAGTGGCGCTGAAGTCCATGTTCTTGAATGGCGGTCGCTATACATATACGTTTTTTGGGGGGTAGAAGAAGGATGGGGGCAAGTTCCTCTTTCAGTAAAGTAAAGACCATATTATCTTAAGCCCTGGTAAATATATAGTAATAAATAAATAACTGCCGATTGTAATATAAACATTCAAGGTAATATCGGTCGTAGGGGCTGGAAAGTATATATTTATAAAGGTAAAAGTTTTTGAGGTGATTGGTGTTTTGAATTTTAAATTGGGCGCCGCTGTTTGAGGCCGGGTAATAGACCTAAATATGCAACAAAGAGAATGGAGTTATTATAATATTGTACAAGAATTGTCGGGGACAGCTATCGAGGAAAATCCAGAAGGTTTAGAATATAATATGATTTACGAAATGTACGTAGTTTAGTGTGTTTTGCAAAAATAATGTTCGTCAAAATTTGAATTTAAAATGCATATAAATAAAAAAATTATATTTTGTCGACGCTTTCAATATAAATACACTGGATTCCAACCTTATTTCTTTTTTATTGGTCTCCGTGGTGTGAAGTACGTGCGGCTATTTTTATTTTTTTTTTTTTTGCGGTGCATATTTGCACGCATATTTCGTCCGTTCTATCTCCTATATACACTATATTTTAACTTCCGTACCCTAATTATAATAATATTGTAGTCGTCGTGAGCCCGAAACGTTTCGGCCGGCCACACGCGCTCGCGTCAGGGCGCGTGCTTATAAACGGTTCTCGCGGGACCGATCAAACGACTACGACGACGATGTGCACGCGGATCGAAAATCGACTTTTCGTCGTCGTACGTGCGTGACGTGCGTGCGGTGTCGTGTGTGTCTGTGTGTGTGTGTGGAAAAAAAAATTACTAATAATACGAATATAAAAAAAAATCCACTGTGCACACAAACATATTTATCGGATGCGTAATTATGAAGAGGGGGCGATTGGAGCGTGACCGCGTGACGGCTGTTAAAATTAACATTTTTTAAAAACTAATGATTATGCATGATACGCAGGCCATTATGGGCTCGGATGTTATGATGGCATCATGAATTATACACGAAATGTGCACAACGAAAATCTAAAAAATATTACGCCAACCATGATGTTGTTAATAATATATAGAGATGAAACAAAACAATTATTAAATGATCACTTATTAATTAGTTACAAGTGCATGATATTATAAAACGGTATATGTTGATGTCTTATACATCGCGACGCGACAACACAAAATTGTATATAAAATAGTGAATACCATCGTAAATCATACATATTATTATTGTTATTGTTAAACGTTATTGTTAAATACGCGTATGAAAACATTACAATATGAAAATTAAGAAAAATAATATTTATGCACTTTTTTTTGCATTCTGAACTAAGTGAATGTAATGGTTTTACAATGATGTTTTTTTTTTTTTGTAAATCTGAAACGGGAGCTAAATATTAATTGAACATACGTAATGATTGAACAAATTATTGAGTGTTGGCGGCGGAGTAAAGTTCGACGGCGATCGACAGGAAAACAAAAAAAAAAAAAAAAACAACCAGAAATCGAATACGCCGGAAACCACGCGCGGGAAAATCGCCGATGGAAATATTCATCGGCCCGTGCGTAATACGGTAAACATCCGGGACACCCCCGTATATTTGTACAGTGCGCCTCGGAACATATTGTGCGGGGCCCCGTGCGGCGCTCGCGAAAACAAAAACGGGAGTTTTCGGTAAATTAGAGCCGCGGCCCAAAGGCGATCGCGAATCCGGCCGCCCGTCGGGCGCGGGCGTCGTCGCCCGCGGAGATTATTAAAAACGCACAATCGGCCGGACACCGGCGCGGCGGCGGCGAGGACGGCAAACGACGCGGTGACACCGACAACCCGGTCCCGGCCGTATATTATTATCGAAGTTTTGTCAACACTCGGTCGAGTGGGTCGCGCGCGCGCGCTGCAGGGTTCGTGTTTACGTAGAGGTCTCTCCGCGTGCAGCTCTGTCGCCATAACCCCTTTTTCTTTCTTTTTTTTTTTTTTTTTGTCCGGCGCGTACCGAGTTAAGTGGACCGTGCGCGGCGGCCGACACGCGTCATCTTGCAGACGTCCGACACGACGCGACGATGACGTCGTTTATTATTATTATTATTATTACTGTACCGCGATACCTACCGCGGGAATAATGCCCGTTTTCGAGAGCCAGTGTATAATAACATGACGTATTATCCGGGTGAGTATCTATATAGTATACATTAGATACAATGCAGATACTGGGGATGCGTTAAAATTAAAACGTTCGGTTCGAAACGTTTGTTTTCACTCGAAATCGCCCTGCACCCTACTTTCGTACGATTATTTTCAAATTTGAATGTATTTGAGTATCTCAATACAATAGGTACACCCGCTAAATAGGTAATTTCCAGAACTGTATCGTTATACGAGACATAATATATTGTGTTTAAGATACTGTCCAACCTGTCATCAATTGTTTAATTTGTCCAAACGAGTATAGTCGAGTTACAAGTATGACATTCAATATGAGCGCAAACCGTTTGTGGCAAACGAGTTGCGCCGATAAAATTTTATAAATGCATTAATACGAGTATTAATAGTATAGTAATATTTTTTTTTTTTTTTTTTAGATTTCGTTTTACTCGGGGCTAGTGATAGGCAGACATATAACCCCCCCCCCCAAACCTGGAAATTTAGTCTACGATCATACAAATCAACGAAAATTCAATTTTTAAATCGATAAAAGGAATAATTTATTATTATTTTTTTTTTTTAATTTTAATTTAACAGTAAAACTTATAGTTGTTTAATATATTCTAATATTTAATATAATATTTTTTTTCAGCATTTTTTTTTTTATCTATTTATAATTACTAAAAAGATAATTAATTTGATTAAAATCATAAATAATTCTCGGATAAACTTCCCGATTTTCTTTATACATACATCGAATGAAAGGAATCTAGATATCTGGAGACAATACGTCTCAACGCCACAGTCATAATCAATTGAACGATCCCGGTGGATAGATAATATTATACTTAGATAGACAATATTTTACTCTTATGAGTCGAGAAAAGATCTCCTTTGAAGGCAGCCGTCGATCGGATTTCCTGAACAGACGCGTTTTAAACGATTATACGCGAGAAGATAACGCGAACCGAAAATTATTGTTGCTATTTTTCTTCTTTTTTACCTATAATATATTATTATCACATCCGTGATATCAATATATAGGAGGAGAAACGGGACGGCGTATGCCGGTAAATAGAATCGACGGCGAACGAACCGTAGATATGACGATTTAAAAAAAAAAAAAACGGTTATTGAATAATGGTTCCGCTGTTGTATCTAGGTATATAATACGTGGTACGCAATGAACAAACCAACGGTTGTGTATCGCGTGTAACAACAAATCGTATACATTCGAATTTTTTAGTACACTATATCGCGTATGCTCTCAGCGATAATTTTTCGTATTATTATTATTATTATTATATAGGTACTGCGGGCAGACGTGTAATTAAATTTAATAACCGTTTGAACTTTATACCGATATAGGGGGAAACGTGCGCGGTCACTATATTATATTTTATTATTTTTATGTACCTACAACAGTATATACGATGACGACGGACGACGGTTCGCGTTACCTACACTAGAGTGGTGCACTACACTCAGGAACATGTTTCAGATTGTTATCGGAGATTAGAACGTACGAGATTCATGTTAGAATAATAGTCATTATTTTATTATTATTATTATACACGTTATTCCGGGCCAATGGTGGTAAAATCGATGCTGATAGGTTATTTTTTGTATTTTTATTTTTCCCAATGTTTTCAGACGTATTATGTATCGATTTTATGTATACAGGTATTAAGTATAAATCTGTAAATTGTTATTTTATCCGACATTCGATAATTATTAAGGACGGTTCTTGATGAACCCCAATGTGGGAAGAGATGAAATAATATTTTAAATATACACATAGGTATACGGATCACTTTTGCTACATTGTGTATACCAGGTAAACATACTGTCACCTAGCTTAACTTAGCCTGTCACTCCTTCCCGTAAATAATACCGCCAGTGAATATTACATCGTTTTCATTTTAAAATTCTATTCAGCAGCGTGATATTTCACGAAAATCACAGAAAAAAATATTCAACCCATGAATTACCAAAAAAACGCAAAAAAAAAAATTTGGAGACTAGAGACGATATGGTAAGTATGACGATTAAGTAATAATAGATAATTTTGAAAAAAATAATTAATACTTTTCAAAATACTAGTGTTCGATGCAGTTAAAAGAATCAAGGCTGTGTCCCTCGAAATTTTTCATGTTATGGGTCTTTGTATTTGGCTAAAAACTAATTCAGATACTTTATACCTAATACATTTAAGTTTTTCAACTAACTACACTCGTATACACCAAATTAAAATACTGATCACAAATAGAATATTTATCAAACATAACTTACACCACCACGCCGAGAAAAATCGAGAAAGTCGCTTTTTTTGCACTCGAGTAAATAAAATTATTATCCTACACTGTCAAATGAAATTTATGTTATCTACCTATGGTAGGTAGGAAAAAGTATACACGAATGCAGTCAGATGGAAAACGCTATGAGTGAGGTCACTATATTTTCACGGCCCTGCAGCTCTATTCTGTAACTCGATAAGTAGCCTTATCGAATATTTTCGGTTCGTTTACCTATCGATAGCGAGAGTTTTTGACAAAATTAGAAATAACAGAATTAATTCGTTATCACAGTTTCGAGTTAAAAAATAAAGGCGGCCGAAGTGAACACAATTAAATAAAACCCTTTGTTTACACATTTTCAATATCTAAACGGTGTCTAACGAGCGAGATTCCATGCAATTTACACAATAATATCGTAACACGAAAACCACGGATAATACTATGTAAAATATACTATCTTCATCACCGCGATAAACTGATATATTATGACGTTTTTATTGAATGACACCGGCCACCATCACAGTAGGTGCAGATGCCCGTGAGGAAACTTTTTTTGTATGGACGTACGAATATTAATTCATACCGAGTTGACGTAGTGATTTTGAAATTTTTCGTTTTCGTGTAAAAATTGTGTCGCCTCGGGCTCCGCGCGGCTCCACGGACATCGGCGGCGTCTTCGGGGTGGGCGGAATAAATTAAACGCGATTCTGACGAGTGCAGCAGGCCCCCGCCGACTATATTGTACCTGGTTGTTATTACTCGAGTATTTTTTTTTCCTTCTTTCTTCACTCAATACTCACGTAATATTATAATACAATATGTATAAATATACACGCGCGTTTTATTCGGAGCAACAAAGAGACGTCCGTCGGTCGGTCGGCGGCGGAATAAGACGCGTTCGACCCCGAAGCTATCACGAATAATAATAAAAAAAAAACCCTTCGCGACGACGTACGACTGACAAAACGCATACAGGGCGATTCTTTTATCACCATCCGGCGATTTTCTCGAAGGATTTGTTTTGTGTTTATTGTTTTTGTCTTTTTTCAATCGTAATTCTAGATTATTGTATGCGAACTATCACTTAAAATTTATTTGAACACTATATTATTTCCAAGTTTTTACACTTACCTACTCGTTATACTTTAAATTAATTTTTATATTCAAATGTCAATACGCATGTCCACTTTTCAACGCGGGTTGGTAAAATAATTATAATTGATTCAATGCACGTTTGTGGTACGCAGCATTATTTTGAGCGTTGAATTTCGAAAATGTTGTTAACGAGATGACTTTAAACGGATTCGAGATTTTAATAATTTATAATAACGATTGAAAAAAACCATCATCGATTTCACCTGAAATCTCCGTGAATATAACCACCGGTCCGCGGTGAAAAACTCCACCCTGTATATAGGGACGACGGTGCGTAATATGCGAAACACAATGACGAACACGAGGAAAATAATAATTAAATTTGACGGTTTCCGGAAACTACTCCACTTGGATATTCTACTGAATATTTTAGGATCGTCGGCCCGCCGCCGCAAACAATAATTTATAATTAATATTGTACGCCGCGACTAAGTAAACAACGTCGTCCATTCGAAGTTTTCGCCGCAGATTCATAACGCGTTATATTATCTATAAACACTGTAAACGAAACGGACATAACCGAGACACCATAAAACGAATACAATAGAACAACCTAAAAATACAAAACGTGCAAAATCATAAACATCCTATACTTAACTTACTTACATAACACCAAGAAAAAAAAACCGTACAAAATTGTTAACACACTAGCCCTAATTATTACTTATTACTATAGTTATAGAACTATAGTAGGGATGTAATAACGCTTCATAAAACACCGAAAATTCCCCGAGAAAAATTCGGAATAAGGTACTAAAAATGACTTTAAAATCAAAAATGTCAACAAAAAAAAAAATGTTTTCTTATTAAAACAATACATGAAACTAATTTGTAACAAAACACAAGCTACTCGTTATCTGGATTTTGACGTTACCAGGGCTATAGATTTAATGCATTTGTATAATGTTGTTTAAGTTTTATATATAAAATAATTGTACGATCTTTTGAGTTTCGTTTGCATACTTTTGAAAAGATATAGCGCGTATATTGTTACATATTTTAAGAATTTGAACTGCACATTTGATGGTTATATTTAAAGTATTAAATTCACAGCCCTCAACGGTATACTATTTTCCGATTGTTACGGGCATTGTCGCACGGCAAATCTTTGGTAGACAATTGTTCGAATCATTGAAATACCAACCCTAGATTATTAGTACTCTTATATTAGACTCATATAGATTTGCCGTTTAGTTTATAAGTAGGTATATAATAATATAGTATAATGTGGCGTTTCCGCCTGCACTCGTATGGGAATTCAACACCGTGTTTATTATACTCCACAGTCCACCTGTTTGAAGGAACGTTATAATATTAAATCACTCTTGTAAAAATAATATCTAAATTATATGGTGGCGTGTTTCAAAACGATCTATATAATATATTGTAACAGGGGCGGTATATGTATAGCTGCTATTTTTCTCTTTATCGATATAAACGTATATTTTTATAAACCCGAAAGATTTGTGTTGTATGTGTGTGTACAATTATTATTAGAATGAAAACGTTTTCCGACGTGGGATTTGTTGTGTTTATCGGTTTTTTTTTCGGGTGGGATTTGCCGTCGATAAAATACAATCGCGCGCGCTCAAACAAGTATAATAATACTATATTATATGATTGATGCGCGCTAGTGTATATCGGTAGGTACCCGCAGACGATCTTTAAAAAAATAAAAAATAAAATAATAACGAGGATAGGAAAAAAAAAACGCGATGCTTACCTACCTGCATAGGTACATTCGCAATCACTCGCATCACACACACACACACACACGCACGTCACGTCAGAACAATAATATTATAGAGCGACGAGTATCGGAAATTTATTAACCCCTTTTTTTTTCGTTTTTTTTTCAAAAACTAGAGAACATAACATTATACATCTATTGTTCGACTGGCACGAACATAAAAGTGGTAACGTACCTATATTACCTATATACCGGCCAAAATGATAATATAACGGTATAATGTGAAACGGAGGAGGAGGCGCGGCGCGGCAGATTTAAACTGTATGTTTCATATACACGTTTATCAAACGAGCCGACCCACCGCGGTGCTTGCAAATAACATACTCGGCCAAATTTATAATCATAATATATGCGCATCACCGTTACCCTTTTTGTGCTGTTCACTATGACTACACTTACTACGTACCTATGTATAATGTGTATAACATATATCCGAGTATAATAACAGCTGCTGCCAAATAACTCGCCCATTATGTTTTGTTGTACCCTATATATATATGTATGCACGTGACGTGTTATTATCGTCGTGTACACGTGTATACGATATTATTATATTATGTGTATAGGTACTTAGGTACTCGCATACGATATCGAAAACCGCTAGGACCGAACACGGCGCGCTGTTTTACAATATTAATGTATATAGCTGCCGATGCTGATAACAAGAGAATCGTTTTATCTCGAGACGTGTTTTCGGGCCATTCATCTCCTTTCGCGACCGACCGACTGTACGGTATACCCGTATTATAATAATAATAATAGTCGAGTATTATTACACGTACATAATATAATTTCCTATAGTCACAGAATACAGTATTGTGCGTGTAGCGTAGGTGTATAAATACCGGACCGCGCAGTACGCGCCATCGCCGCCCATTTACACCGCATAATAATTATTAAGGATCTTTTATTTTTTTCTTCGGGGGGACGTAACCGATATGACGTGTGCGATACGCGCCGTGTGAGGACTCACAGTTGAAAACGTCCGAGTAACATAACTACCTACGGTTCGTATTTTTTAAAACGTGGTGTCACTATACTTAAATTATATTTATTTGGGAAAATATTGTATAAATCTACTCTTTGCCACCAATGGGCAAGATACTTGTAAGAAAAAAACGGGAGAGTATAATATTATTTGCAACAAAATAAAGATAGTCTGCATAGTTTACTCCGCCGTGGGTAATCGAAAACACAGTGTTCGTAATAGGCACGAAAATATTACTATACCCATCAGATGAGTATAGTAGAGATCTAGATTCTAGCTACGTGGTATCCGATTATCGAGTATTTTATTATTTCCGAATTTTTGTGAGACGTTTAATAGATTTAAATTATTATTATTAAGATTTAATTGCACGAGGCGAATTTAAAACTTATTATAATATTACATAATTAATACATTATTAATACATGTGTTATATTTGATTGTTTGGTTTCAAAATTTTATCTTCAAGTTTTATATTTAGTCTTTACGTCAAAAATAAAAATAGGTTCCAAATATAATGGCATGACAATTCTATAATTAACTATCTATAGTTACAATAAGATACTATAGATAAATTTTAAAATGTCAAAAGATACAAGATACAATTGTATATCTATAAGATACTCTCCGTCCCTATACTCTTTGCTAATATATGTTTCAATTGTACCTATTTAGTTTAAAAATACACACGTTTTCTTCTAATTGCCGTTTGAACGTAGACACGCGTAGGAGTAATCTATATATATTTTATCAATTATATATTTTTTTTTTTTTTGTAACTATTCAAACCGAACTCGACCGACGTTTATTCTTTTTTATATACAAATGAACTACATATGTATATACACAATACTCTGTAGCTCGGAGCCCCAGAAATCTCATTAATAGTGCGCCAACATTAAGAAGTTAAACGATTGTATTTCCTCGGGGCGTTCCACTCCACTTGTCCAAATTGAAATGTTATTACTCTTTATGTGCGCGCGTGTTATGGTTTATTTTCAATTCTTCGGTTGTATGTAGACGATTTTATATACCTACTCGTAGTTAGACATTATATAATATTATACGAATAACGAGTATAGGGTTTATAAATTATCGAATTTTTTAATGACGAACACGCCATACGCTGATAAATTATTACAGTTTGTTATTATACTATATAGGTACACTTAAGGTTAGGTGCATTATAATATGCAAGTATACTGTCTATACACGGATGATATATTGGACCATTTTTATAGCCTTATAGGTACCTACGTAATTGATAAAATTATTTCAAATATTTCGTTGTTCGAGTATCGGTGTGAACGATTAAAATAATTTAACAATGATCGAATAAAAAAAAAAAAAACCCAATTGAACTGACGTCGTTAAAAACACGCACAAATCGAACATAAATTATTATAATTATTATAATAAATTTGATTTGTTTGTATTGTAATAATTTTGATTTAATTTAACTATATCTAACTAGAAACCGTTGTATTTCTGTGTCATAATAATAATTACAAATAAACGTGAGTACATTTTGTTTTTCAGTTAAATAATAATCTAACGAAATTACAATTAAAATTATCACTAAAAAAACCGTATCTATTGAAAGTTATCTCGAGTTAAAATATTATATCTATAATAACCATTTTTGTCCAATAAAATGTTGCATTATATAAATGTAAACAAAAAAAAAATAATAATAAAATAGGTAATAAAAAAAAAAGTGACTAAATTGAACTTTATAATAAATAATATATGTTTAATTGTGCATTTTTAACTATGACGAGAGGTCTACAAGTTTTTTTATTCGGGTATTGTTATATGATTTTAACATCGTTCACGTTGAATTCCAGATTTTCGAACTGTGAAATATTTTAAATAATATTATCAATTATTAACAATTTATTACATCTATTGTTGACTTAAATTAAATATTTTGTTTCGCCTTTATAGCAAATATTTATCTAATAAATCAATAAACAAACATTGAAATAATGTTTTAATTTAAACAACAAATTAAAATGTTTAGTCCTAATTTTACCCCATTTCACTTCATATAAAAATGATATATATAATACATTATGTCTGTTACCATATTTATTTAATTTTTCCGCGAATTTTTGTCATTTCTAGTAATTCTTTCCGGGACAAATAAGCTCAAAGCCTGGAATTGAAGTAGGTTTGTATATGAATTGAAGTAATACAATTTAAGTTGAATTTCAATATGAATATAATATTTTTGTTGGTGGAGGGTAATACACCTCTACAAATTCCCTAAATGAAGTTTGGATAAATATTGAGGAAAGAGAGAGAGAGGTAGACGGGAAGAGAAAATATAGACCGAAGGGAGAAGAAATTGGGGTAAACCTTGAAATACGGGAAGGAACGAAAGAGAGGAGGAGGCGAAAGATAGAATAATAATTTAAATTTTTAAGCAGGTTTGATTCGGTTATATTTTCTTATATGGCCTAAAACATATCCATGGTTCTATGTTTAATTTTATATTTTTCTTAAAATTTTGATATGCATAACATTTATTTCGGATATAACACGTGTATGAGTAATAACATTTTAAAATGTGCATCGGACGTGTATAAAAGGAAAGGGCAATAAATATCATATATGTTTTTAAATTATCTTTGCTAAAAAGAAGGGACGCTATTTGAAAATCAGGAATCGATGTGTTTACGGTATATGGCTTAAGGGTGTATAAAATGTCGAAAATATTACAGATACGATAATAAACGATATTCTACATAATGTCAAAACCAAAATCTTCGTAGATATCTTCATAATAAAAAAAATCGCCTATAGACACATATATTATTATACAGTTTTCGTCAGCAGTTTGGCGATTAAAATATTAATATTAAGGCTGCATCGCATTGAAAAAAGTCTCACCCGACAATCTTTGCTATTTCTAGATAATAGTGTAAATAATAATAGTACCTAGTAGTTTTCTTGTCCGTGACCACCAAATTATCATCGGTATCACCAAGGTAACCCACTAATAAAATAAAATTAATAAATAAATGTACATAAAATATTAGATATTACTGTCAAAAATACCTGAACAAAAACCTTATACAATTCACGGGATTGAGAATGGAACGCTATATCCTGTATATTAACTATAGTTTTATGTATCCCATCTTTTAAGTTGAACCAAATCACACCCATTGAGCACAATTATCTTATCGAAATCGGTTAGTATAGTATTACAGATTGCATCGCACCTAAACTCGCCGTACGTTTGATTTATATGTATATATATATATATATATATATATAATATAAGATACGGTAAAGTTCATCTGCAATACACATCATCATCGTAACAATAATATACAGCGGAGGATTTTTTTTATTATTATTATTTCCCGTCGTAACGTCGCGGCCGCGTAAAATACGATTTATCGTCGAAATTGCGGGTGGCTGCAAAACGGAAAAGCAGGGTGATGATGTGGTGCGCGAGTCACATTTCCGGCCGCCGCGCGAGTGCCGGAAATAAATTGGCCGTAAAATGGAATTCGTCCCGTGGAAATTGGAATTTCCTCGGTGACCGCACACGCGGAAAACGGTCGTGCACGCCCACCGTACTCGCATATATATATAAACACAAGTTTCGTATATATACGAGAGATGTATGCCGACCGAAGGGGACGAAAGGGAAAGACGAGCAAAACGAAACGCGGTGTCTATAATAATATATTGTACGAGTAGAGATCGGCCGCGCACACGGCCGAGGACGGGAGCCGTTTTGAAATTGAATTCGTTCTTTGGCCGATCCGACAAACCGCCACGAGATGAGGTCGTATATATTGTGTATACAATAATAATAATAATAATAATATAATGTACAAACGAGTGTGTCGTGTATGTATTTTTTTGGCATGTTAGTTGACGCTTGTAACTCCCCCCGCCCCACCCCGCCCACCACGGACAAATTAAAAGTTATAGCCCTTTGACTGGAAGTAAATATGCTGCAGTAAGTTCAGTCCGGGGAATCGTAAGTTGACCGAACGCGTGAACTAGCAACAACTAAAAACTAATAACTTAGCTACAGTTCGTTCCGAAACGGTTTGGCCGCGGTCGTGGTGCGCTTGCACTTACTTCGCAAACGCCGTTAGTTGCACGCGAAAATTCAACATTCAAAAGGCCAACTATACTGGCGCCGCCACGACCATAAACCTCTAGGCAAACAACATACTCGTATACATATCTATTTAATATATATATATGTATACATAGTTCGTATTACCTACCTACACGTGAAAAATACTTTTTGGTTTGTTTTAATTATATACGTTTCGCCGGACGCGTGTATGTTTATTTTATTTTTAATTTGCGTACACACACACACCTAACCAAACTTGACCTTTTCAATTTTACCCGTACATTATGTATTTAGGTACCGCACGTGGAATTAAAACGCATCGCACCTGTCCTCGTGCAGCGTAAATACGGCGTTTTCATCACGAGAAAAACGGATTTAACGTAGAGAAAATTCGTGAGCGACAAACGTTTTGAACGCTCGATAGTTTGAAACGTTCGTAATTTGACAGCGGCCGTTACCACGGTAAAACTATTATAATCAGTTAACCATTCTACGAAATATAATAATAATAACTCAATTAATCATTTAGTTATTAATAATATAAATTAATATTAAAAATAAACCGCGTAAATCGTTCCTGTTAAAATATTTGCACGTGACGTGTGTTTGACTACACCAGAACGCGTGTGCCGTTCTGGCTCGATCTCATCGAACTCTCTCGAACTCGTCTCGATCATCTCCGTCTACAAATCGCCAATATTAAATATTTACGAGCGTTTTCACACGCAGGTACTCGTACGAGACGGACGGAATTTCGAACGAAAAATCCAAACGACTTAAACACGCGAAAATACGCACACGGCCTGTATAATCGTGCGTCCTGTAAGCAACAGCATAGGAAGTAAAAAAAATTAAATGAAAAACAACAAAGTCCCGCGTATACACCACAGCGCATTAAGTATACCTACTATAATATTATCGGCCGTTCGACGTGAAATTAAATGATTATGGTATTCGGGCGAGGTAATTCACTGTTTTAGGATTTATACGCTCATAACGTAATATTATGTACGCGCGTTTAAACACGAGCACACGTGCCGCCGCAAAGCGGTTATTATCGCGAAACGAATTTTCGAAAGGCGAAAGCGTTTTGATTCTGTTTTTCCTCCATATGTTGAGACGATCGAGACCATCGACGGATGGTAATTTTTTACCGGATCGCAACAATATAATCATCTTTCCGGACCGTCGAAATTATGCGTATTTACCGCTCTCGCGAATTTCAGTCGAATCGCCGTCCACTATAATCTCGCGAGATACCGGATCTCCGAGAGAAGGCCGAATAGAGAGGGAGGAGGAAGAGGTCATACCGAAGGATACATGTGTATATATAGTATATACGAATTTGGGAGATATGAAAAATCGACCGTGTAATTATATATATAGAGGTTGACAAACAAAAAAATAAAATACGGACGGACGTTATAAAACACCGAGAATGGTAAAAAAAAAAAAAAGAACGCGGAGATTTTTATTTTCTTTTTAGTTACGCCTATTTTGCCGTCGTCGATCTCGTGGTCAGATAAAACTGTGTATAATATACGAACGGACCTCCTGCAGTACGTATATCGTGTACCTTTTTATGTATATATATATATTACAATGATTTCTGTCGAAAACGTCATATGCGCACCGTGCAGGCGGCTGTTAAGATTTATATAATAATAATAATAATACATAGTTGTACTGAAGTTTACGACGTGAGATACTTACGTCCGATAAGTACACCTTTATAACATTATCTGCTCGAGTTATCGCACGCTTATTGTAACTATAATACGAGTAATATAGCGAATTAAATCCCCGACCGGGGCAATAACGTAATATTATATTTCCTGCGAATGTTATAAATAATATTACATTAAAATTCAATAAGCATATTCAAAAAACGATAATTCATTTTCACGTTGAGAATTTTTCACTACTGCTGATGAATTGAAACAACATATTATACGAACCATTAAACGTAGAAAAAACACATATTTACATTTTTAAATTGTTCAAGGAAGACGAAAATGTCTCCGAAAAAAATTGAAAACAAATTCTATGTTAACAACTAGGACTCAGGACTTATTGCACATAAAATCCACAAAAAATTAAAGCTCTAAAATAAAACTTTTGAAAAATATTTTAAAAAGCAAAAACGGTAAAAGAGTTTAAATGTTCCCCTCTAATGGCTCTAACGTATTACATACAATTTTCTAATGTTATACAAATAATTAACTTAATTATTTTTCTTATAATACGCACAATTTTGTGTAAACAAAATTACTTTTTGTGTCGTGTCAAAAAAATGTATTTAATAATGTAGAGTTATTAGACAGAGGACCTTTAAACCCTTCTACTAATAATATTTTGATATTTTGAATAATTTTTGATTTTGTTCTGAGTGACGTAGCGGTAGATGTATCGGTTTTACAGCGATGATGTTTTTTTTTTTTTGTTGTTGTTGTTATAACTTGATCAGGGATATTTTATAGCATTATAACATTTTTAAATAATTTCTGTACTATATACGATTATCTATTCACGATTTACGAATACTAAAAAAAAATGTTATGGTTTAAATGATATTATGAGATCGATGATACTACTGAAGAAGTATTCAACATTCAAGTATAAACCATTTACAACGTCAATAAGAAAATAAAATGTGCAACACATTTTTTAACGGAGCTATAAATCCTATAGCTTTGTAGTCCTAAGTTCACGTGCCTCCCCGAGTTCTACGAAAATCCGATGTATTAACATGAAAAAAAAATTCCTAAAACTCTACCACATATCGACGCCCGCAATGAAGAAGGCGTTACTCTCTTTTTATCATTTTTCAGGAGAACAGTTTAAAGATTTCTGAGTTAAATTCTTATTCTGTATTTCAATTATTTAATATTTTACATTTTTGTTGCAAAACGGAAAATTGCTATTGTTTTTTTTTTTTTTAAATATTTGTAACTGACTTGAAGTCATATTTCGCTATTTTAGTTGACTTAAGTTCTTTTTAAATGGATAAAAAAATTGGATAAAACGTAATACTCGAGTTAATAATCATGGAGTACCGTCCCGTAAAATGCGACATTTGTTTCTAATATCCATACAATCTATAATTGTTGTGCTTATAAATATTATAATAATGAACATTTGAACTTCAAGTTTTAAGGGGTTTTCCGTAACCATTTTATATTCTATAATTCATATAGGAATAATAATTGCAATGGGTTGATTGCATACAATGGCTGCAATACAATTGTTATTTACTAAACCGCAAGTATATACGACAGGTTATTATAAGATTTTAAAACAAATCAAGGAATTTTATTGCAAGGTCGACAAACTTTTTGCAAGCTTTATATCCAACAAACCATTTACGTACGAGTTTGATAACTTGCTGGCGCTCTTAAAAAGCGTTTATTGCAATAAAGAAATACATTTTTTTTTTTTGTAAATCGTGTACAAAAATAATTTATCTTAGAATAATATGTCTCTATCTGGATAGAAACGATACTTTTTTTTTATTAAAATCCTTTTTCTTCATCGAGATGCATTTACACGAATTGCCATTTTTTCTAACAACATTTATATCCGGATAATTTTTTAGTTATCTAATCCGAACACTGCTGATACAGGCAGGCGCCTATAAATTATAATAACCCACGCGTACCTATCTATACGGAATATACATACATTATGTACCTTTATCGCACAAACATGGACTATATAATTTGTATTATAGAAAAAAAAAAAAGACAAAAAAACAGCCGAGCGTAATATTCGTGCGGTTAATCAATCGTCGTGCCCGCGGAATAGACGGGTCTCGGCGGCGGCGGTGTCCCGTAGGCGAAGAGGGCGAACGAGATCGTGTTTTTCGCGCCGAAATCACGCGAGCCACAGAGGGTTGATGATATTATTATTATTATATACACGTCACGGCAAAGCGGTAAACTATATAATATAACGTAATGTATAATATACTATCGGGAGTTAATCGAAGCGCGCAAACCGTTTAATTCGAAATTATACACGCCGCGCCGCCGCGATCCGTAACGGCGGCGACGAGGTTCGCGGTTACCCTCCGGTACGGTTCTGGACCGGAGAAGAGAAGAAAAAAAAAACAGAAACCACCTCCGCGAGCGGTATACGATAGTTATATACAAACAACAACAGAAAAAAAAAACACCGCGCTGTACCTATACATAATAATATTATATTTATATATATATATATACGGATTAAATTCGGTCGTCATTATCGACACGATATGGGAATTCTCTATGTAATATAATAATAATATGGAAAAAAAATTATACTATATATACTCATTCGATCGAGAAATTCGAAAATATCTCCCACACGCGCGTGGCGGAGGCGGACGAGGTCGATATACGAAATAATAATATTATTATAGATGGATATAGGTGCGTATTACGTGCGTTTTTTTTTTTCTTGTTTTATTTTTTTCACCAATAATAATTTATTGGGGTGTGTGTGTGTGTGTGTGTGTGGATTATTCACAAAAAATATTCTAAAACACAGTCCGTCAGAGATCGCTTCTATATCTATTATCGCGTGTTTCGTTTTCTCCACGGATGATGAACCGTTTAGACGCGATATCCACACGAGGCATCTCAAGAATGTGTAGGTACCTACATTATAATATGTTAAACACGCGTCTAAAACGTATAATTATTATTACACGCGCCGTTGTCCGGTAGTGTGTGTGTGTGTGTGTGTGTATATATAGAAACCTAATATACCTGAACCAAAAAAAAAAAAGGTTATATTCCTTTAATTTTATATATACCATATAAGTAGGGTACAATTATACGGGTACAACTGCGGGGTTATTAATATATACCGCGGGTTTATTAATTGTAATAATAAGTGATTTGGGTATTTTTTAGGAATTTGAAATAATCCAAATATCTTAAGCAGAGCGATTTTTTTTTTTTATCATGAACCAGTAATTATCCCGGAAGATTTTAAGTAAATTTGATTTCTGCTATTTTTTTAACCATTTTCGAATCTTTTAAGCTTTATTTTAACACTATTTTTAATTTATTACTCTTATTCCTTATACATGAAATTAATATTTATTTTCGATTTTGTAATAGCAACCTTCCTTTCAATTACAAATTCAAATAGAGAATATGTTTCTATAAATTTTGAAATGCATAACACTATAATATCAGATTTACCATTTATGAGTTATAACTTATAACTTATAACCGTTTAAGGTTAGGCTGGAGGAGTAGGGAAGGATAGAAAATTGAATATCTATTTTTAAATGATAAATTAATAACCCTTCCCTACTCCTCTGGTTTAAACTTTAAACGCTTAGGTTATAAAATAAATAAATAAATCTAAATAACAATCTAATAATAAATCTGATGTATATATATTTTCCAATGGCACGAACATAATTTTTTTTTAGCAATAAACTTGTGTTTGGGGTTTTTTCGGTATCGTTATACAATACTATTGACGAGACATATGCCAATGTAACGCAATGATTTTGTGACTTTAATAGTATTCGACGGACGTATTGCATTTATTATGTAAACTGCAGTTCGAAGATGAACATAAGTATAGAGTGCAAAAGCCGAGGGATCGAATAACCCGCTGAACTGACAACATCGTCAATACGATCGTATACAAAAGTATACGATATTAAATAAAATTACTAATAATCACAGTAAATAAATATAAAAAAAAATAATAATAATACAAATTCTATTCACATCATAAATCGGGATATCGGGATATACAATTTTCGTCAACATTTTAAAACTTAAACACATATATTATGAAAAAACAAAATATTCATTCAGTACAGATTTTCGATATTTATATAATGTTACAAGAACAGCATTTTTGATAAACCTTGTATCAAACTTTCAAGCATTTTTAACTAAATATGAAACAAAAAACCCTAAAATGTCAAATAGTTATATAAAAAATATAAAAACATATTAAAATGTTTGAAATATTGTCCCACGTCTAAAAAGGTTAATATAATTATTTGGTGAAAATTTCAGATGCCCATAATTATTTTTAACATAAATTACAAAAAAAAAAAAATAGAAAAAAAAATCGATAATTCGTAAATATTCTCAATTTTCCGCAAAAAGACTACAAGGAATATTAAAAAATGATCTCCTCGATACCTCGCAACTAAATTCAATTTTCTACTAGAAACCATTCCCGATATTAATCAAAGCAAAATTTCTAAAAGAAAAGTTATTTATGACAAATAGAAAAATAAAATCAAAAATGGATGAAAAATAGTAAATATAAATATATTGTGACATCTATTAAGAAAATAAATAAAATACACTGTACTTTTAAAATATTAAAATTTATATTAAAACCTACGGAAAATAAATAAAATAATATATAATATTACAAAATTATCTATATCGGCTTATATTAATGCGACATGAATTATTCATAGAAATAATTATATACTATGACCATGATTTTTTTTTGATGATAAACTAATTTAGTGTCCATTTATAATGTAGTTATACCTTATATGCCTTTACATTCCTAAAAAAAAATAATATATATATACCTAACCACGTAAATCATTTTTATATTAATAATTGTAATACTATAATTTTTCTCTCGGAAAATTATTATGCCCTTCGATAGGACATAAAAAAAAACGTTCGACGCATGATTTAAATACCATCATATACTTTATTTCACTATAAGCAAAAAATGACAGGTAAGTATGAAATATAATAATATGTACTTGTACACGAATTTTCTATAACCGGTCTAGCAGTTTAAAAATGAACACATTTTTTTTTTCATCTGCATTCCGGAATTTCAAAACCGAACTAATATTTACAAAAAAAAATATGCTGAGAATGTGCAGATATTTTAGACGAAAATTATTATAATAATATGAGTGAGAGAAAAGCTTCTCAGAAATATAAAAACGATATACAGATATATGATGAATGACGAAAATTAAACGACGTCGTTTATATAAATTACATTAATCGATTCTTACAAATTAAAAAAAAAAAACTGATTGTGCTAATGAGTATATCACTATTTTAGAAGAAAACTTGGAAGAGAGGATAGAGTAATTTAATTTGTATCTATACACAACGGTAAAACATTGTTATCGAAAAATGGTTCTGAGCAGAGTATTAATTGTATTTTGTTCCTTGATGCAAAAGTAACTTATAAATCAAAAAAAAATAAATACATATATATACAATTGCTGATGTTTTATATGATGCTTTTAAGAAAACAATTAAAACAAAAATGACCTCCCCAATACACTTTGATACGAGCAAGATTTCGTGTAAAAAAGTGATTACAGACACACAGATAAAAAAAGAATTATAGTAAAATCAATACAATACCTTCGTTTAACTCAGAAGTTAAAATACGTCCAATTAACAATATCTTTTAACACAATGAAAGTTTTACATTAAAACTTAAATAATCCATAAAAAAAAATGTATTTTAAAATGTATTATAATCATTATAGTCATACATTTGTAATAAAAATCGACTTCTGATATTGATTATTCAAATCAAGTGCCTATATTTCAGTAAGATCCACAAAATCCGAATAATAATTCAACAATTAGACAAATACGTTATAACAAATTTATTAGTGTTTTATTTTTAATTGTAAATAATAAAGTTTCGTGATTATTATCAATCAATATCAAATTGATAATTACATCGCCGCGCAGCCGCCGGCGGGTATTATTAGTTTTTTGTTTTTTTTACTTGTCGCGATTTTTGTGTCCAAATATATAGGTACGAGTTTATTAAATGATACAGAAAAAATATACAATGAAAAAGTTTCAACTTTTAAGTTTAAAACGTAAATTAGTTTTAAAATAATAAATGTTTCCATGGTCCATTTAAAAGTAATTTCGTAATATTTATACCAACTATAATACTAATATAATATACACCATTAAAAAAAGTATGTAGCAAAAATTTGTTTTATTTAATATAATAATTCAATGGAGTTCATAATAAATTGTATGTTTCTTTTCTTAAATTGTTTTAAAATTTAGAATTATAAACTTAAAAATTTATTAAACAAACATGAATCATAAATAAAATTAATAATGAATTAAAACAAGGCTAATACTGTGTTAAGAGGGAAGTTTAAAAATAAAAGGCAAACGATAAACCAGTGTGAAGGAAAAACAGTTCTGAGCATAGTATTATTAGTCATATTTTTTTCTCTTATTTCCAAGGTAGTCTAAGTAATAAATACAAATTATGCAAAAAACTGTCAAATTTTCTCATTTATTAAGAAAACTACAACGAAAATCAAAAAATAACCTTGTAATACATTCACTAGATAAACAATTCTACAAGAAAGTTGCTATAAAGTTTTTCATTGGCCCTCGATTTCTGGTAGAAAAGTTGTTTGTAGACACAAGAAAAAAAATAAAACGTCATAGTAAAACCAATATATTCCTTGCTTTGCTCAGAATCTAAATAGAGTGTTTTACAAAAACATTTATCTATACTAATAATATTATAAAAGATTTGTTTGTATGTTTGTAATAGATAAGCGCAAAAACTACTTATCCTATTTTAAAATTTCTTTATGATATTATGATTATATTTCTATTATTTGTTGTCTTTGTCAGTTCTAACTTTATTATTAACCTTTTAATAAAATAAAAATACCAAGTAATAGGCTAGGTTCGGCAATAATACAAAATTGTGTTGTTTTATTTCAATGATGCTTTAAAATTTACAAGACATCAATACTTACATGTTTTTTTTTAAATCCGCTTTTGACCTATCAAACAGAAAGATAGGATATAAGAACATTATATTCTGTGTTTGATGATTTTTTTCTCAAAAATATTTCACAAAAATTCTTTCATCTTACATGAAAATTAAAATTACGAAAAAAAAACCAACGTATCCTAATATAAATTATGTATTTTTCACTTTAAGTTTATTAATAGTTTAATTCAATCCAATATTTAAACTAACAACACAAAACTGGTACTGTTGAACGTAAAATTTACTACGTCGTGCTTTTGTCAGGAGACGAGATGAAGACGACAAAATTGCATGTATTCGTTTTAATATTATTATACTGACAAACAGTATTACGAGTATCTAAAGATAAATTTTCAAATATCTTGATAAAGATAAATAATTGGCAACTTTTTATTTGAATAAAAAAAAAAAAAAAAAAAAAAAATAGTAATCCGGTCCATTTACCTATCACAAAACTAAAGACATCTAGATTTCAAAAAGTTATTTGATTGTTGCAACTACATAATTCATTTATTTAACTAGGTTTTTGAACATAAATCAAATATTTAACCTATTAATTTTAATAAATTATTTACGTTAAGGTTTACAAAGATTTATCTAGAATCTAAAATTTAGATTGAACCATTTAGATTCTAAATGGTTCAATTGTTTATTTCAGGTAAATAATAATGCTCAGATAAATTATTTCTTATTTATATATATATATATATATAAGATAAAACAAATAAAACAATTATCACTCTAGATAAACACAATACTGCCTACGATTTTCACCTATTGTTATTATTATTTTAGATTCTGAGCTTGGCGTTTTTATTTTTTGTTAATAATTTACTTAATTTTCTGATTTGCAACGCACTCATTTATATACTATATACGTTTAATATGTATTGCATTTTTAAGAAATAATATTAAAATTTTAACGTGAAAAAACATAATAATAAATAATTTGTATTTTTTTACATTAAGATGCTAATAAATAACCCAATAATAATTCTTTCGGTACAAATTCGATGTACATAAATTAAAAAACCATTAAAAACTCAATTACAAAGTCAATTTATTTTTGAAATAAATTCAATTCACTATATGTACACATATATATATATATATATATAGATGCGTATACACATATATAAAAAAGATAAAGATAAACTCTATATCTCATTAAAAAAAAAAAAATTAAAATAATTAGATTCTCGAACTCTTATAATTCGTAGTATAAAACCCGTAATGTATACATAAATATATAGGTATACGACACGATACTTTTTTTTATATGAATACAATCCATCAGTCTATATACCAAGATACCATGCGCGTCCAGTATAAATACAATGATGTCTCAAAAAACATTTTTTTTTCCTTCTTTTTTTATTGTTATTAAAAAAACACACACACACAAGCGCGCGCGCATAAAAAATATGCTATAAGAAAGAATGAATTATAATACAAATTAAGCATTTACACATATATACGATACGATAATTTATTTATTATGATAAATATATAATATCATAACGTTTCGTATATTATATAAATTATATATATTGTTCGCTCGCATAAATTAGAAACCTAATAATATATACGTATATTATACTATATACGACAGACGTGAAAAGTATAAAACCTAATCAAAAATAGTATTATAATCTAATATTCGTGCGAGATTATTAACGAAAACGTAATAAATTCAATTCAAACGAAACGTAACATACCAAATATAAATGGTATACAATATTATAATATTAGGTTCGGTATGTGTACGCACTAAAATATGAATAAAATTAAGATAATGAAAAAAATCGTATAGAAAATAAGGGAATGGTACGACATAGATAAAATTCTTCTTGGTATGTTATTAAATGTATACTAATTGTATATAACTCTACTATTTACGTATAAATACGGAAAGAATATAGAGTTGTCTCGCACAAAACGATTTTTACAACTACGGAGAGTATTGAGTATTCTGAACGGAATTTAAAATAGTTTATTAAAATATATAATAATTTATATTATATATAATAATTTTAAATAATTGATTATCTGTATTTAATATATATATTAAAATTAATTTTTTTATCCATATTTTAACCAATTTGCATTCATATTCAGTAATTTAATTCCTTTAATAACGCTTAAGCATCCTCAATCTATTTATAATATAAACTATATAAAGTGCTGAAAAAGTTTAAGTAAAATATGGTTAGAAACAGAAATATAGGTACCTATAGTTAAACTTTCTTACGTCAGAATAAATTATTCTACGGAGAACAACAACCCCTTCGTTATATTATTATAATATAATAATATCGTGGCAAACATGAAAAATAGAAACAACTTCAAAAACAAAAAAGATTAAAGTAAAAAAAATATTTCCGTCTATTTTTAGTTATATTTCACATGACAAGTGGGCCACTATTGTAGATGAGAAGTTCGGAAGATAGGATATTGAAGGAAATTTAATGTTTTTGTATGTAACGATTAATCATTGCTAACGAAAAACGATTCTGAGTAAAGTTAGGTCATACATGTTTTAAAAACACATATTTACGATTTTTGTAAAAAATTTTTTATTAAAATTCTTATAAAAAAATACTACATTTAACTCAACTTTTTCTTGTTGACCTCAAAGTACAACTTAATATGAACCTTCAGTTAAATTTTCAAGTACTTCCATTTCATTTTTTTTCTTTAAAAAAACATATTCTCTTCTTTAAATTTTGCGATTTGTGCTTAAATTCTAATTTCAACATAAACGCCACGATTTATGTTTTATGTAACGTAATTTTTTTATGTCGTTTTTTAAGTTAAACTGAGTTAGACTGAATACGGGTAAAATCTTTTTAAGGCGATTTACGACATCGAAAACTAAGAATATATTATAGACGATTTGTGGTATCGTGTCGTTCGCGTTTTAAAGTATAAAAACCGTAAACTACCGGAAGACTTCGAAGAAAAAAAATAACACAGGTTTAGGTGCGTGACTTATATATCGCGTTTATATTATTATAGTTATGTCGTATTGCTCGTCAAACAAACGCTATAATACGATGGGAATTTCGAAAAATAGTTATATTTTGTTACGAATAGCAAAACTATTATCATATTACGAAACTATATTATGTATTGTATAATCGAGATATTTTCGTTTCGTGCCATGCCGTGCCGTACATATTATATACATATATAATTTTTTTTTTTTTTACTAGGCCGAAATATGAAATCGATAAAAACGCCCGCGGTGACAAACCCTGGGAAATAGACGAAAAATGAAAAGAAACTGACCTTTACGGATAAAACAAAATACAAAAAAAAAAAAAAAAAACGTTTCACTATATTAAAAATATATACCTAGTTTCGACGAACAGAAAAATATATTTTAGTTTTTTTTTAATTGGTCGACCGATGAAATTATACATAATATACCAACGTATTATAATATATGTAACATATATTAAACGCATACATAACGATTAAATCCGAATTTTTTTTTTTTATATACGTATTATAATACACAGTGACCTAGGTATAAATATTATTATAGGTCGGTTACCGCCTAGGAGCGTATTTATAAGTAAAATAAATATTCGAAAATAATACGAAAGGTGCCGCGTGATACGCCATTGGTTTCGCGGCCGATTCTCGTGGTAACCTCGTCGGCGATTGGACTGTTTTCCGATGAAAACGATTCGCGTGTAAACCGCCTACGATATAACTATCTCGTGTCTGGGATCGAAACACCAGCGTCACGCGTAGGTATACAATCGAAAGTATATAGAATTATAATGGTATAATAATCGGGGCTACAGAGGACACCAACGACTGTGCTGTCCATTAACGATTTCGTCACTTCCGTGCATGATGTGGAACATACGAGTAACAGATAAAAGGTAGAAACCGAAAATCGGAAGAATTTGAATTGGTACATATAGGAAATGTGGTACTAGAGACGGATGGAGAGTATAACATTATGTATGATTAAAAGACACGCCGATGGAAATTGCGATCAGACGCGTAATAAGACACACCCGCGGAAAAATTGAACAACACCGTACTTGAAGATCAGGGGGCGAGAGATTATGTCATTTTCGGGACGCCAAACAATTTTCACCCGCCAATATACTGTCCATTAAAATAAAATACTTAGGTCAACGCGTAATAACGCAAAAAATAAGAGAGCTGTTAATAGTGGGTGTGTCACCGTTGTAGGCAGAAATTGGGAAATGTATACCTAATCATACAGGATTAATAAAGTAATTTAATTTATATCATTCTATATATGTAACAAAAAATCATAATACTAACAAAAACACGATTCAGAGTGAAATTCGATTAATCATGTTTTGAAGTGCCGTGATTTTTACGATTTTCGTCAAAATGTAAATCATTACGCTCAATTTTTTTTTTTTAATAATTTATTACAACTTATAATGAACCTTATCTTAAATTATCATAATTTTCTGTTGATCTAATAATGTTTTCTACATAAAATCAAAATAAATGGAAGAATAACTTGAAATCATCAAATACCTATAAAAAGCTCAAAAATCGCCAGGATGTTTTTAAAATGTTACCACGAACAAAAAACCAAACTAAAATTAACGAAATCATTATTTCCGTAAACTGAGTAAAACGTAAAAAATCAAAATGAATAAAAATAAATTGTTTAACGCAGTAAATTTTTCCAGTTTTTCTCGAGTAAAATAAAAACTGCAGCGAAAATCAAAAGAATTACCTCCAAAATACGCCAACTAGATCGAAAATACAACAAAAAAGAGCTCTTATTGTCATTTTTTGATCGGAGCAATATATAAGTAATAATAAATACATGTCATAGTAGTAAAATCAGTACTTCGCTTAGAATCTAAAAGTCAGTGCTCGTTTTTAATTGGGACAATATGTCTTGTATAAAAGCGGCTATCGCCCGCAATTCGACGGTTTGGCGTGGATAAAAACTATATAGACTCAATATTAAGAAACCGAATTTTCACCGTATAAAAGAGAGAACTATCAATTGTACGTAGTGCACAGCGTGTCGTCGTTTTATATTTCGCGTGTCCTTGTGGAGTGTCCGTAACCGATTCGATGCGGTTGGGCGTGCCGGGAAACTTTCCGCGGTATTCCGGCGGCTGCCCTGCGGTATACAGACTTTTGAAGATACGGATCGACGGAACAAAAACACCGCGTGACGATATCGCGCCGCTTCTTCGTGGGGCGCATTAAAAAAAAAACGGTGCTTCTACCGTACAATGAATCTGATAAGGGAACGGCGAACAATCGCGGAAGAAATGCAATGACGAAGAATCGGAGAACGATGACGACCGTAAAACCGCATATACACGGGGTGTTTTAAATACACACGCAAAGAGAGAAATCGATTTGATTCGCACGTCGTAATCTATACAAGCACATGTTATCATTACTGCAATATAATCGTATATATGTATAATATAAGCCGAAAGAGCAGACGTCACCATATTGTACGTACCTGAATCGCGTGACTGTACCCTCGTACCACCTACACCTAGTGACACGATTATATCAAAATAATTATACGGATGATACGGGTGTAGTAGTAGCAATACGGATCGACGAAATTCTTATTTTATTTTTTTTTTTTCACGAAGGCTTTTGACGACGCCAAAAACGAAATCGAACGTCGGCGAGTACGACGGCGGCGGCGGCGGGGCGAATGCGACGCGCGCGTGTTGTACTGGCACTTCGTATACGGCGGTTCCGTCGGCCCTGGAGCTACTAACCGCGGCGGCACAACAATTGCGCGACACAAACGTAGGTATACATTTGCCGGTCGCCGTCGCCGCCGGAGCGGCTACCGCGGTAGCGGTTGCGCGACGCTCTGGGCGGAGTGCTCGGGGCCAAAGGGACGGCCTATCTCCGCCCCCGGCGACTGCGGCGGCCGCGGCACTGCGACCGGCGGTGTGCGTACACGCGCGCACGTTCACCGCTCGCGTGTATGTATGTGTGCGTGTGTGCGTGCGCGCGCGCGTGTGTGCATGTGTGTGTGTGTTTTGTCACCCGAACCGCACCGGGCACGTACTTTCGCGGGGTCCTATATTATTATATTATCTAATAATATTATTATCGTCATCGTCGTCGTCGTCGTCGTCGTCCGCGGTATAGCTATAGAAAATATATATATACGTATATAATATTTTATTGTACCGCAAAATTTAAGTGCGTTTTCGCCTATAACAACATAATACGACCGTTATAATATTATATAGATATATTATTATTGGCAGCTATTATCATTATTATTATTATTATTATTATTAATATTATTATTATCATCAAGGCCCGAGGCCAAAATAACGACAATTATTATTATTGTTCATAACGTGGCGGTCGAAATATCTCCGGCCCGTTTCACACATTCTCAACGATAACGTCCGTCCGTATACGAAAAACAATCGTGTACCGTACGGTTTTTATCCACGAGATTTTTATTACACACACAAACTAGGAGAAAAACCTCAAGGGAAAATCCGCCCGACCCGGCATCCGGGGATTTCCGGCCTTGGACTAGCCGTCGCACTCGTCCGATAAATGGTATACTACTACAAGAATTCATTTGTTTTTGTTTTTCGGCTAGTTTAGCATCTCGTTTCTATCGCGATATTTTTTATTAGATTTAATTTGACAAGGCTTATTTTTGTAGAGTTTAATAAATTTAAAACACTTCGCAATTTGAAAATAAAATAAAATTAACGAAAGTAGTTGTGAGACAAGTTTTTATAAAGATAGAAATAGAACAATGTATAAAAGCTCGGGGAGAATTTTGTATACAATTGAAATCAGATTTCAATTAATTACCTGATTAGTATTCATGGTGATGAAAACGCATTTGTTGAGTTATATTTTATTTAATTGAAACGGTTTACCCGTAAAAAAAACCATTGAAAGCGTGAATACAACAAAGACACAGAAAAAACCCGTACGAATGTATAATCGTAAATTGTTATATATATGAAACGAATCCATGTCAACAAATAGCTCGTCCATTGATAGTGATATTTGATAGTATACGACAATAGTCAACGACAATTGATAGGTCAGAAGATATTTCAATTTTTTTTTTTTTTAAAGAATAAACAAAATTAAATTTTTTTTATTAGAAATCGTGTGCGGTAGCTCGTATTTTTGCCTTTGTTATTATTATTATGATCTATAGATAATTTGAAAGTTTGGCCATAAAAGGATACGTTGATAACTACATCAATGAAAATGAATAGTGGTTGAGAATTTACTCCTATCAACTCCAATGAATGATCATTGGTCGCGTTATAAATAATTTTCGTATGGCACGATCAAAATTAAAATCAAGTGACTATCCACTAAGTTACTATTCATATTGTCAATGGCATCAATATATATATATATATATATATATAGTATCTATTTAAAGTATAAACCGAGTAAAAATGTCATGAACGCCGTTTTATTTATTTAAATTTCGTATGTACGAAAGAATCCGAGAAATGTAAAATATTGTCATCAAATTGACACCCGGTGCATAAAACATTCCTGGCCCACGCACAAACGCGCACTAACACGCGATCGTTTAGCACGACGCCTCAGGCGGTACTTTTCGCGTTTACCTCCGATTAAAAACAATATTTGTTTTCAAGAAAACCTCCATATACGTTAACGTACTCACTACACATAAAAAAAAAAAAACATACAAAATAAAAGAAAAAAACGGATTATGTATTTTGAAAACAAATTTTTTAGTTTAAAAAAAATAATAATAATCGTCCGTCGTTATAAACGAAACGTACAGATATACTTTTAAGTAGAGCTCGGATTTTATAACTTATTTATACAACCGAAATATATGCTTAAATCTCAAAGTATCAGTGGTGTATTTAAGGGGGGAATATGAGGGTGGGATTAACTAAAAATATTATGGCCTTTTTTTCCCTATGGACAACTTTTCTTCAGAGAACTTGCTCCAATTTTTAATGCTAGCAAATTTTTAAAAGTAAATTCGACTGGGGAGATACTTAAGAGAGGTTATTTTTGGATTTTCCCAAGATTTTTACCAACAAATGTGAAAAACCGAAAAAAAAACATGGGAAAAACGGGAAAATCAGTACATTAAACAAATATTATTAAAGATAATATATAATGCCTATTTATTTATTTTACCATAATATGACATATATATTGTGGACAAAGCATATATCAACTGAACTCCGCTCAGAATCGTTTTTCGCTGGCAATGGTTTATCCTTGCTGACAGATATACATTGAATTACCTATAACAGTGGCTGCACCCGTCCCCATATAATTTTAGGGCAGATTGAACTATAAATTACTTACAAAAATTTCAAAAATATATAAAATAATATTTCATCTTTTTTTTTAGTCTAGGTACACAATTTCTAAATTAAATATTTCCTTTCTTGGCGAAATTTTACGTGCGTCACTGCAAAATATATATTTTATTATTTATAACATAACAGTTACAAAAAAAATATAATCATCAATTTTTAATATATAAAAACAAATCTGAATTACAATGAACGATGTACATCATTTTTAAATTTGCTAAATTACAAATACTCACAGATTCGGTCGTGAAACTAATTTATGGTGTCTACTGTTTTACTATGTATAAATTAAAGAGATTACTTGACAATATTTATAACAGCATAATATGCTTATAATTTGTTTAAATTATTAAAATGGTCGAAATACGTGAGGAAAAAACAGAATTATTGTAAAATATGTGAAGAAAAACAAATGTAATATTGTGTAAGAATATATTTTAAATTAGAATATTGCTCATTTAAGTAAGAATCACGTGAAACGAATACAGTTATCATTAATTCGTGACGAAAACAATTCGTATTTATTATTTATACATTAAAATCTAAGTCCTGTATATAAAAGTTCTATATAGGTAATTAAATATGTGCCGTAGGTTATTTTTTTTTTTTGCAACATAATATAATAATAATAATAATATTATACAGTCTCGTCGTGATTATACGTAAACAATTATTATTCTGTCATTTTATGTATTTATATGATATATAATATTATTGTTGCAGTATATATAAACGAGTCGTGTTTTATTTAATTAAAAGAAAACGACAAATCAACGATTTTTTTTTTTTTAAGCACCTATATAATAATATAGGTATTGTACTTTCTTTCGTTTATTTCATTAAAAACTTTTCCCTCGCATACAAATCGGCGGCGACGAGTGGATGAAAACGCCTCGGGCAGCACCTGACACTGAGTGCTTATATAAAAAAAGATAAAATGGTTTCCTGACGAAAATGAAATATAATACAAAACAAATCAAGGATCACTAGTTATTCTCGGATTTTTTTTTTTTTTATTATTATTTTCTAAATAATACACTTTCCGGTTCAATATTTTATTAACTTATTTATTTTGTCACGAATATTATATACATAATATTATAATAAAATATTGGTTTAAAACAATACTCGTTTATTACGTTTCGGATTTTCAGAACTACATGATGTATGTATGTCGTAGACTGAAAATAACTTTAATATGTGTTTTCCAATTATTCAAATAATTATCAATCTACACTAATAATATTTTATTTTATTTTTTTTTATATTTATTTACCGATCAATAATCGTACATTATCGTACATAATTTAAAACAAATATGATTTAGTGGATCGCGAAGTAATATAAAAAATAATTTAGTTTATTTGTCGGTGATCATTCCGTATTTTATTTTAATGTATTCATTAATTATTATTCAAATAATTGTAAATAGATTCCTTATTGCATTTTTAAGAGTGTTTTGTGCATAGATTAAAGTTATAAAGTCTGCAATTTTTACACGCCTACCTATTCTACAAGACAGTTTAATTTAACTACATATAGTACATATTCGTTATTAACACTATAATACCAGCCACACGAATAAACTCTCAAAATGTCCATACAGAAAACAATGATACTGCAAAGGAACTTCTATATTTAATGAAACTCCGTTTATATACCTAATAAATGTCTTTAGAAAACCATGTAATTTCTTTTCAAAAATGTTATTTATGTTTTAAACAAAATTTCGATTAATCTGCAGACAACGTCCAATATACTGTATTATAATATATAAATACATATTGCAGGTTAAAGATGATAACGATATATTATATTATTATGATATTGTACTATATAAACTTACAGGTCCGTGAAAAATAGGAACAGTCGAATAATTAATTGTTAATAAACGAATATTATTTGTTTTAATATTTTAAACGAATGTTTACGAACGTATATTTACAGATTTCAAATTTATAATGGTAATAGTTAAAAATGTATAATGTTAATGGATAAGCTACTGTAGATGGATATTTGGGAGATGAGAATACATTTATATTTACTGTATACAACGAAAAAGCGCTGTAAAGGAAAAGAAACAATTCTAAGTGAAGTTATATATTAGTCGTGTTTTTCCCTTATGCAAAGGTAACCCAGAAATTGGCACAAAAAAACCTAAAGGTTAACTGTTGAAAATGGCAATACATTTGTTAAATAACCAGGTAGATATTCTACAAATTTGGAGTTACTACATAAGAAAGTTTTTTTGAAAATAAAAAGCATTTCTTTTTGTTTTTTGGAAAAGTATTGAGGAAAAACATTCTGAAAATATCTTCTGAAAAAAATTTAAACATTTTTACTCACTAAAAAGTGTTTTTTGGGAGAAAAACCTTTAAATAAAAATAATAACTTCTTCGTTAGATTCAGAATCTTAAAATCGTTTAAAATTAATATTCATAATTTCAAAAAAAATGTCCAACAAACAAAAAAGTAAACGGCTTTATTATTTTTATTTTTTTGTTTTCATGTATTATTAATTTAACGTTATACGTTTAAAATCGTTGTAAGTATAGTATCGTGAATTTATTATATTCACGTTACGTTTAGTTAAAAACAATATTCAATAATATTGTGTTTCTTTATCACTTCGAAGTGATGATCTTCAAACTCGTGCTACTGAACCAAAATAATGCAAAGAAGTATTGTAATACACAATAAACATTGTAATGTAGATAGCTAAAAATATTACTCGTCAAAATACCGACCGTTAGCATTGTCAGTTAGCCCAGCCAGTGTGTCAGTAATTAGCAATATTCCCTCCTCCCCCAAATAGTTTACGAAGGGAATATAATTTCTCTAGTGAAAATGTATCGGAGGGAAGTGAGGCAAATATTCAGCAGTGAAATTTTATCCTGTAAGAGGGGAAGTTTAAATATCACAGAAGTCAATTTTCGCAGTTACACCACACCAGTCATTTATGCAATACGATATATTTTACTTAGAAATACTCTCTCCTCTGTGTGCAGTATATAAAATATTTACATACTATGCATATAATATGCGAGTGAAATGCAAACAAAATAAAAAACGCGTATCACTCCCGAGGGTGGTCTTTGATTTTAAGTACAAATCCAGCAGCGGGAATAAAAAAAAAAACAACTAAACAAATAAAAAGTAATTCGACGAGAACCAATTCGGGGATTTTTTTTTTATATTTTTCAAATTGCAGGTAAGGGACAACAATTAATATGATTGTGAATAGGTACATAATGATAATAACGTTCCGGTGACACACATGAACGAAATATAAATACAATTATATGTATTGTATCGATTGCATTATGCCGTTTTATCGAATGAAATTATTTGGATTTATGTTTATTATTTGTGTGGCTGTCTCTTAGCCGAGACGATACGAGTAAGTAGGTAGCTAACAAAACATGTGCGCGGATTTCACCGCTGCATTCGGGGACATTTTTTTTTTAAATTCAATAAGATTCAAAAAAAACCTCGCTTGGCATTGTTACCGATAATATTTAACTGTTTTTTTTTTTTACTTTATTATTATTATTCAAATATCCGGGTAAAAAGATCGCTTATAAAGACCACCATCGTAGTATATAAAGACGAATAAAACACGACCGATAATTTGTCTGCGTCGAATGAAATTGATTTTTTTACATTGTTAAGATTTTTTTTTAGAAATCATGACGGGAATGAATATTTTTGGTTATGCACAGTGTATTTGCAATTTTAATATGGCTGGTTTATCTTTGGGTTATTACATAGCACGATATTATCGAACAAATAATTGTATTTGAGATTCTCATAATATTTTTCGTATTTGATTTCTAAATACTTAACATTTCTGACGCTCGTTAAAAAACGATCATCATCACAGTGAGTTTTCGTCTATTATATATTGTACAGGCATAACATTTATAAATTTAAATACTTCGAAAAATCAAATTTTATAGGTATTTTAAGGTATAAACAGTAAACACTATATAGATACATGATACACATAGATACATGTGACAAAACACAATAATATAAATATAATAGTCTGGGAGGAAATCATGAAATTCTTCTGTTTAAAATATTATATTTGTTTTAAAAATCGTCTTTACATCGCTTTATATCTATTTTGTATAGTATATATGTATATAAATAAAAATAAAATAAATAAATTAATGCCTCGCCTGGAGTATTATGATCAATGTATCCCGTTATTTGTCTAAATTTATTAGCAAAACTGTTGGGAATCTATAACAAATTTTCAATTTAAGTATATCATCGAGCAAAAAATACTCATTTTTAAAGTACAATTTGAATAGTTTAAAGTATATAATTGACTAAGCAAGTGTTTTCCAAGAAAATACTTTAATACCTAATGATTTTATAGTGAAACTAGTATAGCTTCTTCACTACAATCAGCATCTAAAACTAAAATGACTGCACAACTCGTGAAAATAAGAACTCCTCAACGGTTAACATCCTCTTGAGTTTTTAAATACGGTCAACTGTAGCACGTTGCACGGTTGTAGTAGGTATAATCTTCATATTAATATTATACTAAAAGAACTTAGTGTGAAATCAATTTGTTTTCCTTTAATAAATTTTACTTTAATGTAATTTTTAACCTTTAGAACGCAGAAACCTTTCTATGGCTTTTCGTTAATTAACCAGTTAAACTTCTACTGATCATCGTTTATATTATACAGTAGATTTAATTCAGTAGTGAAAAAGTTAACCTTTTCTGGGTCATGGATCTCTTTTAAGTATCAAGTATAACTTTGTGTACTTACACTATAACATTATACGTTTCAACTGTTTAAAATGATTTATCAAATGAACATAATTTTAATAAACGCATTTCAAACCTAAACAAACTTAATCACTTTATTCGTTTTTGTTTGTACATTGCATGGTCAGTATTATTATTACGCGTTATTAAAACTAAATAGGGTTATAAAATGATTAATAAACCGATTTAATATAATATAGATATGTATGACATATAAACGAGTATAATAGATAACAGATTATTTTCCTTATTATAATTTGTGAACTCATGGGCCCCCACAAGAACCTGTTCAGCGTGGCTCATTATCTCTTCGGAGAAATAAACAATAATAATAATGGGTAATAATTATAATTTAGCTAAATTGTTATAATGAATTTAAAAACAGTTTACTTTCAAAACGTTTTAAACTAATTTAATGCCGTATCAACATCCAGTTCCATAAAATTAGGGTGAATAAGGCAGGCAAGTGCAGTCAAGTATTGTTAGGATCTCGAAATTTAGTCAGGACTCAACTAAAACATAAAGTTTTATTTTTAATCTTTACTACTAAATTATACACTTGTCTATAAACGTAGTAAAAGGACTTACGACAATATTGTTCGCTCACGACCCCCCCCCACCATAATTAGCCTATACATAGAATACCGCGGTAATACGTACTTGGCCTTTTGCACAAACGAGATCTCACGTGCGTTTAACAATAATATAATATAATATAATAGTTGCGTTGTTATAATACGAGTGTTTTATAGTTACTATTATCGCGCTTTTTTCGACAAAAAAAACAAACCAGATCCAAAAATCCTTTTGCGAATATACACGCACTGCAGGTGGGTACACGTTCGTGTGGGCTCACAAGAGTCCGTACGACCGCGCGCGCACGCACGGTATTAGTCATGACTAACGTAGCGAGCGAGGGAAAAGGGCCACGGCGGCATCGTGCGGGCGCGTGCGCCGCACAAAAGGGTGCCGCGGAAACCGTCGGCGGGGGCAGGGGACGAAATGGCGGGCGCGACGCCCGGGGCCGTGAAACTTTTACGAGCCCGACCAATGGAGAACCGCCGGCACTACCCCTCCGGGACCGCCGTCGTCCCCTCGCGCATACCGCCGGGGAGGACCCCGGCGAATTGTCCCCTCCGCCGCCACCCTGTATACTGTATATAATATACGCGTTGTGGCCCCCGGGGCGACCGTATATTTCACCCCTTCTAAGTATAAAACAAGGAAACTGCCTCGGTCGCCGCCGCCGCCGTCTTCATTGTCGTCGTCGTCATATACGTATAGGTATATTTTGTAAATATATATATGTATATACATTTATGAAGGGAAAGAGAAAGGGAGATAGGAACAGAGATAGAGAGAGAGAGAAAGAGAGAAAGTGAGAGAGAAAAAGGGATAGTGACGGAGAGAGAAAGGGAATACTTCCCCCCACCGACTGACAGACCGAATAGTAGTGTTGTCGCGTGTATATGTATATACTCTCCTGCTTCATCTCTCCACCTTAAACTTAAGCTTTGTTATCACTCCCCTCACGTGCCCGTCCCAATCCCGTCTGTACTCACCCCGCCGCCGTTGCCCGTCACACAAACCTCTCTTTCTCGTATATATATACACATCGCGTATTTGTGTCCGTCCACACTTCCCCTCGATCCCACTACTCCATCCCCAAGTCGCGCAAATTCACCGCACACAAAGATTGTTTTTTTTTATTATTATTATTATATCTCATTTATTTTTATTATTATTATTATTATTATTATTTTTTGTGTACTTTTTTCCCGCCGCCACCGCTGTCGTATACAACCGCCCACCGATTGCTGTCCGCTTCTATATGTGTACGCGCGCAACGCTACCGCCACCATCACCACCATCACCGCCATCCACCAGAACGTCGACGTTCTTTTTGATTTTATTTATTTCTTCAATTTTAATAAAAAGTTGACGTTTGACTTTAGTAATATTATTCCCGGCCTATATGTGTGTTTTTTATGTTTAAGGAAGTACATGAAATCGTACGTATCACCAAGCCGTGTTAAAAAAGAAAATTTAAAAAAAAAAAATAACACACATAGTTCGCACTATGGGTAGACCATTGGTGTATACAAGAGTTGATGAAAAGCTATAACATTCATAGAGTAATTTAGTTTGTATAACAATAAATCTTTTCAAATAAAAAACGATTCTTATCGGATCAGGTCGGTAGCCACAGAGGGTATTGCCTCCCTGGATCTAATCATGGCCCCTCCAACAGGCACTAAATATATATTTGTAGTGGTATGTTATAGTTTAATAGGTACCCATAAAATTTGGTTTGCTCCACCTAATAATTTGGTCTGGCTACGGGCCTGGATTGGATACTATGTATCGTACTCGGGAATAGACTATAGAACCCACTATATAGGTATATCATATACTACTGGTAGCATCAATAGTGTTTGTTTGTTAATCCATTGTAACCAATAAAACCAAAGTATTGTAATTTATTGAAAATTTAAATTTTTTTAAAAAACTATTCGGAATATAAAAAAAATTTTCAAATAATGAATCATCTGTAGACGACAAATTTACATTTTAGATTTTGAGTGGAGCGCAGAAACTTATGGTTTTACAAGGATATTTAATTTTTTTTTTTCTGTGGATAAATTTTCTACCAGAGAACTTGTTCCAATTTTTAATATTAGCAATTTTTTTAAAAGGAAATTTGACTAGGGAGGGATTTAAGAAAGGTTTTTTCCAAGATTTTCAACAACAAATGTAAAAAACCGAGAAAAACATGGGAAAAACGAAAAACAGGAAAATTGGTACAACATTAAATAAATATTATTAAAGAAAATATATAATGCCTATTTAATTATTTTATCATAATATGACATACATATTGTTGAAAAAGCAAAACTATCAACTGAACTCCACTCAAAATCGTTTTTTCGTTAGCAATGGTAAATAATCGTTGCCAACAGATGTACATTAAATTACTTATAACAGTGACTACACCCGTCCCCATTATCCTAGGACGTCTTTTTTTAAGGTTATAAGTGTTAGGACGTCAGAAAATCAGAGCATTTTTACTAACCAAAAAGAGGAGAAAAACACACATCTTATTAAAACTAATAGCTTCTTCGCTATACTCAGATCTCAACAAATTTACTATCAAATTATCATTACCTATAGTACTAATTAAATATCATAGACTTGTTATAATAGATAAACCGTGCATTAGACTAGTTTTGTGCAGTACAACAAATTAAAGCCTACAAATGTGGGAGAGTAACAAACTCAAAACTTTTTTTTTTTTGAATTCATAGCCAATTTTAAATTATATCAACGTTTTCTTAATTAAATTTCAGTTCTTATCTCGATTATTATCAAGAAATATTTGAATTGTTATAATATTAAATTGTGTGTAACTTCATTCTAAAAATGTAAATTAATTTTTTTTTAAAGCGACTATCATTAGAAAGAATTAATTATTATTGTTATATTTTGTTTTTATATCTAAATCGTTTTAAATATTATAATGTATTAATTTACAATCATAAAAAATAAATCACTTATAAAAAATATAATTTACGTTTTTAATAATTAACTCGATAGTTTACTCGATACTTCTACTACAATAATCCGTACAACAACATTAAGTTTCAATTCGTCAATTATTATACTGTCAAATTATTTTTTAAACGCCTCACAATAATTGTATCGTATATTAAATCATTCACATAATAAACTTAATCGCTTTGAAAAATTGTATAATAATTATAGTATTAACCAATGGGTGGAGTTACGTTACGTAATGCAAAATGGCGTGTAGAAAGTTATTATTATTTATTATTAAGTATATATTACATACAATATTTAATTTTTAAGTGGAAAAATAAATTCTCTAAAAAATAATAAAACCGTTACAATAAAGTTTTACTGAAACCTCAGACTTAAACACATATATATATATATATATATATATATGGGGATTGTTCGTTTCTCAAAAAATGTTTCATATAATATTTGAAAAATTAACGCGAGGTTATTATAAGCATCTTAAGATCATTTTTTGACTAAAAAATTGGAAAAATTACAGCATTTCATGGATACAAATTGAAGTACATAATATTTGACACTTAACTGCTATAATAAAGCAAGTATAGAATTGTATATTATAAAATGTAAAAGAGTGTAGTGTTGCAAATTAGTGGTAAAATAATAATATTTAAATAATAGATTTACTTTAATTGAAGTTTATTTGTATTTTCTTAACAAATAAATATCATGTACGTGAAAACACAAAAGGGTTGTATTAAGGGTCTCACTCCTTCCGTCCGATTTTCCAACTTACTCCAAGTAAATTTAGTTGTGGGGATTATAATGACGATCGCCACCGCTAATCTTTGTCCATTTCACCGTTTCTACTACATTTGTTGACCTTCAGGAACAAGACAGTAACATTAGATCAACAAATATAGCTTATACTAAGACTTATAATACTGACTTAACAATAATATTCACCGAAAAGATGTACAAAACCTCAACCAACATATTATAGTCGTTAAATACTATAGTAGCAAAACAGCGGGATGGATATTTTTATAAGAAAAAAAAAAAACTCTTATATTCTGGAAATGAAAAAGCCTTTAATTCGGCACTACAACAGCTAAACAACTTTTTGAAAAAAAATTATTAATGTTGACCTTATAAATTATATTTAACTTTCAATTTTAACAACTATAATAAGTTAAGAGAACATGCTACCTCCCAGGTATTTAAAAGCTTGCCTATAGATAACTGTATCAAAATGATTTAGAAAAAGACGGACATAAACTTAGCATGACGGGTGGGTCATTGTTGTAGGTGGGTAGTTGGGAAGGTGGGACATACAAAGTTATTTAATTTATACCTGTAAAAAACGATAAACCATTGCTTTACTGGTAAACCAACGAAAAACGATTAGAGCAAAGTTCAGTGTTTTGAAACGCAATAATATTTACGATTTAATAATAATTTCCACAGTGCAAAATTGTTTTTAGTTTTTCGATATCATTATTATGAAAAAAGTTATTCTTGTTCGACAAACTTAATATTATTCGATTTTAGATTTTATGTTGTGGTATCGAAAAACTAAAACCTGTGTTAAACATTACAAAGCAAGTTCTCTTTTTTTCGGTGAAAATTGTGTTTCCTAATTAACCTTGCGCAAAACAATTTTTACCGTCGAATTACAGTGTATCACGTCCTAATAACACTTTGTTTCATTAAATTAAGTAAACTTAAACTATATCGTAAATCATTTTTATTTATTTATGTTCATTTGTCGTTAATCTTTGGTAGTTGCCTAATAACTAAAGATCGTTATTTAGTACATAGATTAAAGAAATAAACATAGTAACACGAAATATAATTAAAAACGAGATAAAAAATGTTTAACGATAAACTTTTTATCAGCCCATACGAGTTGATGTGCCTTTACTCGTGATCCACTTTTTTTTAGATAACTCATTCAAATTATAACAAATGTCTATAAACGAAGAACCGTAGCAAATTAAACGATTTATTATAATTTTTAATATGTAAATGTCTCTAAGACCATAAAAATGTCATACGCTACGATAAAAGTCCATCTGGTCACGTCGAGAGAAATAAGACAACGGGTGGAGTGAGTTTTTGTTTTGTGAATAATATATACACTATATTATTTTACTTGTCTATTGTTTTAAAAATATTATTGTAAAATTTCACTAATTTTTGTACAATGAATTGTTTATGTTTTGATCAAGTTAGTTTAGTTTACTTTTATTAAAATAAGTACTATCACAACTTACAAAAACTTCGAAAGGTTTATCTATAAATAACATACCAGTAAAAAATAATATTTTCAATATATTTTTATCGGACTAAACAATTGTTAATTGTTATATTTTTTTTATTTTATATCGCATAACTTAATCAGCAACGGATTTAAAATCAACGTAAGAATTTTGGATATCTAAAAATATATACATACGGTACTTAAATATGCCCTTAAAAATAAAATAAAATTAAACTTATTGTAAAATTGAATTAAAAAAAATAATTAACTCGTCAAGAAGCCGCGAAATATGCAACACGCACACTAATATTTAAATTATTATATACTATTATTGTATTTCTATAAGACTTGAATTTTTTTTAAACATTATACACGATTTTTTTCGTGTATGAATCCGGTGTAATATCGAAAATACCCACGTGATATTTCATCTGTATAATAAAATTCGACTAGAGAAATAATTATACTCCCTCGTTAAACTACCGAGAGGAGTGGGGGGGGGTGAATTTTAATCTTGATCATTAATTCTAATAATATATCCCTTCCTAATAATATATTTTTATCGGAGAGGTAATATCTTCATTGAAATTTTACTAGTCGAATTTCCCTAGTGAATTTGTACACCTCCTAATTAAATATCATGTGGCTAATGATTACTAGCACACCGGTCCCTGATTTTAACATGTCCCCTCGGTTGTCGTAAAGTGGCCATCGAGGTAAACGCAATTTTCGAGTTTCCATCATTATCACGGACGCTCCTCTATAATTCACTCTTTGCGTAATAAAACAACACATGAAACATAATATATATATATACATATATTTTTAAATCGAACATTTTCACGGGGTAATCAAAAGTGGCTTCTCTCCGTATATAATATTTAGATCCCCTCGTCATTATTGCAGGGCACACCACCCCATGAACCCCTCGACAGACCGGTTACCCGCGGTCGCCACTGTTAATAATATTATATATGGGGTAGGACGAACGAATCGCGTGGCTTAATTTCATTGTGGACTGCAATAGGTTCCGGTTTTATATTGTTTAGATACCTGACGGGACCGATTGCCGTTGTGATTACACGAATATAACAATATAGTTGCTCTCTGGATGATACTTATGGATATACGCATATATTATGACAGCGAAAAGGGGTGTGTTGTAAATAATGTTTGGAAATTATAGGTAGATCGATTTGAAACGAAATAAATATCACGAGTGGATCAGTGTTTGGGAAGAGTATAAAAAAAAAACAAAAATAATACGTTGAAATGAGTACTTATCTCGGTAATATTTAAAAACAAATCATTTGAAAGATTTAGGTAAGTGAGGTGAAAATCGTGAAGATGATCCGCAATTTTGAAAAGTTCTATGTCAGGAATCATTTCTTTATCAACAAATTGACGAGAAATTTAACTTTAAGTATAATATATGTATCTACGTTTCAAGCAAACATTTTAAACGTAAACAGTACTGAACACAGTTAACGAAATAGTTAACGTTCTAACTTTTAACATATAAACTAGTAAAACCTCCCCTCCCCCAAAATAATGTCAATACTCATAAACAGGGAGATCCAGAAATTTTCTCGGAATATTTTAAATTAATTTCATTTTTTTTTTTTTAATCCTTTAGACTTTCTTTAAAGTTAATTAGAAACGGTTTTCCAAATTTTCCCAAATTTTATAAAATTTGAAAATTATGTTTTAGCTTTTAACGACTACCTAAATGATATACATTAATATACTGTCTAATACCTTTTTAAGTGGGAGAACGTTTTAAACTAACAAAAAAACTCGAGTAAAATTCAGCAACTACCGCTCGTCCAATTTTAATTTTGATTATACATATTTGAATTCTTTGGTTTCGCGTTTATAATTTTCAGGAAACTTTTTTTCGGTTTTTTTTTTTATTTTTTAGTTAATTTAGTTAAAGTATACGATCTAAATTTTTTTTGTAAAACTAATCACCTTAATATAATTTTTAAATTTGTAAAATTTGTATTCCTAATCTTAATACCTTCAATGAATATACATTTTACATTTTCAAATATAGCAAAAGTTATCAATAATATTGACCAATTAAAAATGGGTATCAAGTTGATTACATTTCCTTATTCCTCCGGCCTAAAACTATTATAACTGCCGCGGTGTGTATACATGTATATATATATATATATATATATATATTTAGCAATATTATAAAAAATAGCCTCAATGCGATTCTGCGTTCAGGAGATGCAGGGTGGGGGATTATGCGTTTCGGAAAATTAAAAAAGTACTCTTCATTACACATACAACGCACATGTTATATTATATTATACGGCATAAGGAGCAAGGGTGAAGAATTTAAAGTGGCGTCAAAACAAATAACGCTTAAACGGTTGAAAAACCCACCGGAAATCGAATTCGCTTTGCGATCCTCCGCGAGAAAATCATCTCGCCGGTTCCGCGTGATAAACGGGATACCCGCCGCCGCGCCGTACTCGATATTTTTCCCGACGTCGTCGCGCGACCGGAACACTACGGAACACGGAATGACGCGAAAACGTTCGATCGTTTTGACGATAGGAAAAAAATATAAAAAAAAAAAAAAAAAAAAAAAAAAAAAAACAACAAACGGTTCTCCGACCACCCTCGTCGACGGCCGACGACGACCGCGGTGGCGTCGACCCGTACACGCGTTAATGACGTTTTTAATTTACTCGAACCGCGCGCGTTGTTTATTATACGCGCGCGCGCGAGTATATTATAATATCATTCGGCGACCCCTCACCATTTCTATATATATATGTTCGGCGCGGTCGCGCACACACGGCCAATTTGTCAATACATGCATCGGACGTAGCGCGGAAATATTATAAAAAAAAAAAAAAAAAATACGTACGCGAATGTAAATATATATATATATATATATAGGTTCGTCGGATTCTGGTATATAGAGTATATATAACTGCGCCGGAGCACAGGACCCCGGGGCGGTGGCGCGGCGGCCGGCGACGGTGTGCGGCTATAATCCGATTCGTGTCCTCGGGGCACTGCCGCGAAAACGTACCCCGAGACGGACCGCGAGGGATATGTACAATATACTACACGCCGCCGTATACGTACATTTATATTGTATATATATATATATGTATACCGTATATTACATATTATATACGGAGAGAAAGAGACGGGGATAATATATATTAGCGAGAGTATATATATACGATAATATAATATATACGACGGGACGGACAGAGACGAAAAATAAAAATATAGTACATATAATAACGCGCGCGTATAGACCTACTGTAACCGCCGTGCGCGCGACGGAGGGCTGGCTAATCGTCGGGCGAGAGCGAGAGAGAAAAAGAAAAAGGGTCTCCGCTCGCGCAACAAAAGAGTTTTTATTTACATTCCCGGGACCTCCCGTGTCATGCGAAAAAGCACCCACGTCAAGTACCGCGTGCGTACATTATATACCTACACCCCTCGCACTGTTTTGTTTAAGACTTAACGGCGGTACGCGCGCGCGCCCGCGCCCGCACACATGCAGTTACAACGCGCGTATGCGACCGTGTACCATTACCGCCCGACGCGACCATACACGCACAGAAATCGCGTCCGTACGCGTACAATATACAATATATATTGTATAAAACCGACGGCGGCGGCGGCGACGACGACGACGACGACGGATATAACAATAATCCCTCGAAAACGACGTGCGTGCGCCCGTGTGTATACTCGCGCGAACTGCGCTCGATTCAATTACTTCAACTCTTTTTCTTTACCCCGACCCACCCACCGCCGCCGTTTTTGTTCAATCCATTCCGACTCGCTATTTTCTCGCCTCAATACGGCCGCCGCGCAACATATTATTGTTGTCGTACCTATTATATTGTCGGTATTTTTTACGATTTTCGATCGCGGGAAACGCCGCGTACTCCCGAGTCCGGTACACTCCGCGGGATGCGCCGGCGAAGTTACGGGACACGAAGAACAGAAGGGGGGACAGATCAACCCCCGGGGCCTTTTTTTTTTTTTTTTTATGTTAAATAATTATGCACCTTACAGGTAGGTAGGTACGCCTGTTGTAATGGTAATTGTTAGATGATATTGTTAGTGGGGATCACGGTAAATCAAAAGTGTTTATAACTTACTATAATAAACTACATACTTAGTTTACGCGCATTCCACGAAGTATAGGCATATACGAATATTAACCGTTGCTAGGCCAATGTAGTAAGCGGAAAGTTTGGAGGGTATAGGTGTGATTTAATTTATACATAATATACTAAAAACATTGCAAACGAAAACAGATTGCTTTTGAGCGGGGCATAGTATTATTCGTGTTTTGAGCAAAAAATCCACATATTTTAAGGTAGGTACTGCGTAAAAAAATTTTACTCACTGAAAAAATATTTTCAAAAATAATTTGCAATTTTTCGGAATTAATATTAGGTATTTCAACAAAATGTTTAAATAAAGTATCATCAGGTAAAATTTCTTATCTTTGAATGTATACCGATTACAAATTGGTAACATTTTTAATAACCGAAACAGTCTTAGTAAAAATAATAGCTTCTTCGTTACACTCAGAATCTGAAATAAAGAACCTGAGGGGTGTTTATATGTACCTACCAATTGGTAGGAATTGGGAAAGAAATTCTTTACAAGTATGAATACTTGAAAAAAGCAATATTCGAGCATTAAGTGAGACAATTTTTTTTTTACTTTGGTAAATAATTTATTTCCTCACCAGTCATCAAATTCGATAAGTTTTTCTCAGTTTAGCAAATATTTAATTGACATCACTACCATTGTATACTGTAAAACGTTTTTGTATGAAATCAACTCATATCGATAATCGTATAAACGCACCAGATGTTTCAGACGATATAATAATTGCCAACGAAATATAATAATTTGTATAAAACCTACTGGGGTCATAAAAAAAAAAAATTGAAGCACGATTATTAGACTTTTTATTACGTTCACCGAAATGTAACAAATCCGTGACTGTAGGGAATAAACAATAGGTAATTTTATTTTATGACGAGTATAAATACACGTTTACGGTAGGTACTTGGAAAACTTTAATAGTTGATTAAGTTTTCGCATAAATTTTTATTGTTCTTGTAATTTGTATACATTTTCTGTATGAAAAGAAAAAATATATACTTAAATGTATTTTCACGGTTGTTTTTATAGGTGTTTTTAGGGCTTTTGAAAGCATTTATTTTTTTTTTGCCACAGTAACCGAAAAGGGTAGTTTAAAAATTAAATTTTATTCACCCTCAAAAAACGGAGCGGAAATAAAAAGCTGCCCGAGGTTGGTAAGTCAAAATAAATCGTCAAGTTATGCTTGTTCAGATTTTTTTTTCTCCCCCAAAACTCCCTCCGAACCATCAGGTTTACTTTTAGTCAAAGACTCCTTTGAAAACAGCAATTCTCCCATCAGGAAATTCTATTTTAAAACTGCGATTTTCTTTAAGCCATCGATTTAATATTGACATATTTACAGAAATATATTATACAAAATAAAACTAGTATAATTTTAGATGTGTTTTAACAACACAAATAAATCATATATTAGGCATTAAGTTATATAAGTTTTATATTTTTAATATTGTAAAAATATTTTTATTGTATCCAACAAGTATATTAACGAATTTTTGTACATTAAAAACATTTTATTGTTATATATTAAGCCGTGAAGTATTAAACAAACCGATTATTATGTCTTCGTGTTAAATATATTTTAAAACGACTTCCTTGTCTATTGCTACCCTTATCTACAGGGATGACACTCTGGTAGCAAACATCCCTGGGCTAAATGGTTGAAGGTTTTAAGAAAGAAATATAAAATACATTATATGGTTACTGGTGTTAAATAAGTGTACCAATTTTTAGTTCCATAGAAGCAGCTGAAGTAGAAGGAAAATGTATAACGGAGGTAATTGTGGGACTTCCGGCTATTCTTAATTGGCTATAAATATTGTCAATTGTCACCATTAGAGCGAAAAAAATCCAAAAGTTTCAATATTAAAAACACTGTATACAACTCGAATGAAACTAGAAACTTTTCTATTCGTCCATTCAACCGGTACCAATGAAATTGTACAAATTCCATTTCATATAGAGCTTAAACTTATGCTGAATTTCACGTTCATAGTTTTTATATTTTACACCTCAATGGATCTATACTGTAGAAAAAATCTCCATTGAATATGTGCAGCATTTGATAATGATTCACTTACATAATCTACGAGTTGATTTAATTCGAGTGGGGAGATTATTTTTATTAAATCCTCCCAGAATTGGATTTTATATACGCCCACAAAAATTTAAAAAAAAAGCACACTTTTTTAAATAACCTATTAAAACTGCAATAATTTATAAAAGAACTCGATCGCTTTACATGTTTATTGATATTTCCTGTCGGTATACACCACTGCAGACGTTGTTCAATACCATTTTTAGTTAATTAATTACTCAGTCTATCGTATCGATCGCTTTAAGCAACAGATAATAATAACCTATTGAAACTATATAATTTCTTTTGTCCATAACGATGGCGTCGAAATAAAAAAAAAATCGTACACTTCTCTGATAAGAACATCGAACCGGTTCAACCGAAACATCATTTGATTTTATTATATAACCGTTATGAGATTCGGTCGATAGTTTATCACTCACATTAAATTTACAAGATAATTACAGTAATTAATGTCAGACAATGACTAAAAAACTACAAGGACTGATGAAACGGTGGAAAGAAAAACGAAAAAAATATCCAGCTGAAACAATAGATATTTATATTTACCCAAAGGCGCAACTAGGGGGGTGCTAGGGGGGTACTTCAGCACCCCCAGACTTTAATTTAGCACTCCCAGTTTAAAAACAACAAAAATTTAAAAATAGTATGAAAAGACTGTCCTAGGATAATGAAGGCGGGTGCAGCCACTATTATAGGTAATTTAATGCATAATTGTAATTGAAATCGGACTGGGGAGGGACTATAAGTCTATAAGAAGATAATTTTTCTCAGGAATTTTCTCATTAAATAAGAAAAAAGATTGGAAAACCGGGATAAACGTAGGAAAAACGGAAAAATTGATACAATATTAAACAAATATAATTGAAGAAAAAATATAATGCCTAAAATATCGAATCTTATCGAATCATTACAATAAAGATACGGATAAGACCCACGTGCAATATTCCGTACTACCTTGACTATCGACAAACGCCAATAAAATTTATTACGAGTATTTGAAGTTTCTTGAAAAGCGTAGAGGTTTTGCACGAGGCGCGTTATTTTTTTTAATGGTATCCCCGAGTAGACCTAATCCACTGTGTCAATTAACCTGACCTTACCTTAAATCTATAATATTGCACTCTATAGTATGATATGATCCGAATCCTGATCCTCGTTCCTTGAAGCCATCCGCAGCTACCAGCAGTCTTGGCTCAAAGAGTGCACGTGCAAATAAACCATAAAGCAAAATAAAAAGATTTACGAAAAGATACAAAAAAAAAAACTACTATTATACCGATGAAGAAATTTAATTAGCTGATGAAAAAGTTTAAAGGAATGATTATAAAACAATTTAGAAAAATAAATATTTAAAAACAACCATTAATAAGACAAATACATAGAAACATAATTATTACGATTCGATTAAATACGCGTACAGTAAATAAAATTAATATTGTTGCTAACATCATCAGCCAGCGCGTGGTTTTAAGATATTTATTATCGTTCAAATGAATAAATAGTATTTATCAGTAAAGATACCTACAATTTTTGTTACTTTGGTGCATTTTGATGTTGATAGTGCAACCTATAAGTGTTTTCAATTAGGTATACCTCAAATAATATCCATATACAATTATATCATTTTACAATTGATCGTTTTTCTTAAACATCTGAGCTTCAAACGTACATAAAAATAAAAAGACCGACATACTTCACATGTGGATGCATTCACTATTGTAGACGGGAAGTTTGAAAAGTAGGATACGGACGGGATATTAATGTATATCTGTCCTAGGATAATGGGGACGGGTGCAGCCACTGTTGTAGGTAATTTAATGTATATCTATCAGCAACGATAAACTATTGCTAACGAAAAACAATTCTGAGTGGACTTCAAAAGTGATACTTTGTCAACAACATATATGTTATATTATGGTAAAATAATTAAATAGGCATTATATATTTTCTTTAATAATATTTGTTTAATGTACCGATTTTCCTGTTTTTCTTCTGTTTTTTTTTTTCGGTTTTTCACATTTGTTGAGTAAACTCTTGTGAAATTTGAAAAATGTCCTCTCTAAAGTATCTCTCCAGTCGAATTTCCATTTAAAAAATTGCTAGCATTAAAAATTGGAGCAAGTTCTCTGGTAGACAATTTGTCCACAGAAAAAAAAATCTTTGTAAAACCATAAACTTCTTTGCTCCACTCAGAATCTAAAAAGTGTTTTCTTTATTTTACGTAGGATATTTTTTTTATTTAACGTTTTTAGCAGAAACAGAATTTTTTTGTGATGATTAGATGTCCCTATCAAATATTAGGTATGTAACATCGACAATATCGTTATAATCAGTTAGATAATAAATTCTTCAGTCAGTTACAATTCCGGTGAGTTCTGCTATGTGTGAGAGAAGCTTCTCGTCAATGGGTCGTCTAAAAACTGGCTAAGGGCAAGCATTATCGTTGTGTACAGATATAAATTGAATTATTCTATTATGTGCCTCATATCTTCTAGACTTTTTTTTACATAATACATTTGTATACGAATATAATATTAACGTCTTTATACGGTATATCGGCAAAAACCGAAAAACCGCGTTCGCGTTACATACGGTCGGTTTGGTTAATACACAAGACGCACTCACAATAATAATAATAATAATAATAATCACGCGCGTGATTCGAAAATAGAAATTTAGCGGACGGTTTACCCTTTTCGTCGGTCGGATCGTGACGTTTTTCTGCGGTTCCCCGCCGTTTCACGTGTGCGGCTATTTGTTTTTTTTTTCTCGTGCGTATAGTAGGTACGTGTATACGTGTATATATTTTAAAATAATAATAATAGAAAAACCGTCCTTTTGTTCGTGAAGTGTGACACGAGTACAAAAGAGACCGAAGTACGGAGTTGGGAAAAAATAAAATAAAAAAATCTAAAAAACAACCGCCCATAATGGCATACATAATATTAGTCTAATATACGCGAGATGTGTGCGCGTGAGTCACCGTCGTCGGGTAACGAGGCAAACCTCATGTTTGCGGGAGGGCGACTCCGCGGCGGAGGCCCGGGATCTGATAATAATAATCGCCGTACATACAGTCGTTTTAAAATTGATAATAATAATTTGTCCCTTTAACGCGACGCGGGTCAGCGTTAGCGGGGTACGCGGACAACAAAAAAAAAAAAACAACCGTATTAATGATAAAAAAAAAAATAATAATAAAAATCGACTGGTTCTTTTGTCGGAGTCATGTACGCTTCGTATAATACGAGTATTGTACAGATATATATAAATATATATATATATATATATATATATTTTATTCGTTCGTCGTTATTTTTTTTTTTTTTCTTAGCTTCCCTATATTATACACTGCAGGGCCGCTCGTTATAACCGCAACAAATTGGGCCCCCGAGCGCGTATTTCCGTCAGTCGCGGTCGTGTATTCAGTATACATACACACGCACGCATATCCAGTATTGTACACGGAATCGAGTACACCGAACGGTGTTTTACATAGTTAACCTAACCAATAAGTTTTACGCGGAAATCTCTACACGACTGCGAACGTCCGTAAATATCATCAATATAGGTATAATAATATGCTGTCCGCTTTTGGGGGGTCGTTGTCGAAAAATAAAATGCGTTTTCGTTACGCGCGCCGGTATTTTTTTTTTTTCTAAAACCCAAATAATCATCTATATATATATGTATGTATATATATATTATAGGTATGTTATTAGGGTGAACCGAGGAAAAATTGTTTTATTTTTTCGCGAGCGTATCTTTATACATTTTTTTTTATCACTGAACAAAAAAGTTAGCTTAAACATAAATCATCACAATATAATTAGCAACAAATAAGGTCCTGTAGTTTACAAGGGGTTAATTTATTTACAAAATAATTTGCCGCGAAATGCAAAAAATTGCATAAAACAGAACCGCCAGAACATTTCGGGTGTTTTGTACATCATTGCTACGCTCCTTGAACAGGATATACCTACCTATGGATAGGTCATAGATGCAGACGGGCAGTTGAAAAGAAGATATAATAAATCGTCGCCTACGAAAAACGATTTTGAGCAAAGTTCGGCTAACCGTGTTTTGATAAACAAAAAATATTGAATTAATTTGTACCATTGCAGACTACAAAAACAAAATACACAACAATAATCCGAGGCTTTAGGTCTTAAATTTTTGAACAAAAGAATATTTATCAACATTATTCGGAAAAGGACGTACCTACGCTAAAATTTCTGAAAAATTCGTTGAAGTTTCAAGCCCCCTTGCGTCCCCCTCCCAATTCAAGCACTGTAGTATTTAAATAAAATGAAAGAATATAATATGAATTGTATGAATGACGGATGATATATGAAAATATTGGCTCCAACAGGTAAACCATACAGTTCAACACATTACAATATTAAAATTACAATTACAATATTTTTTCGTAGTAGGTAGTAAATAATTATGAGTATAATTTACAATATTCTACAAATTATAATCGTGACACATGATTAGATATACCTATATATTAAACCGTTCATTCCATATGTCCCTATACCTATTAACACGTTATCATTTATTTACAAAAGACCAAAAAGTAAGAAAAAAAATATAAATAATATAGCTATACAAAATAAAATTTAATATTTCAGCTCAAAAATGATTTAATAGGTATATATTGTTACACAGAAATCATTTTCCGGAGACAAAATTAATTTTGAAACATCAAACGATTTCAACCACAACTGATTTCCACATAGATTAGAGACGTTGTATATTACATGTATATATTTTATATAAAAGAATAAGAAAACAAAAAAAAAATTTAAAAACAAAAATATTGTTTTTGCGGTCGTCTTTTGTTTGTTTTTTTTTTTTAATTTTCGTCTGCACATTTAGGTAGTGCGCGTCATCCAGAAAAATAACAGACTGTAATACGTTTCAAAAGATTTTGTTCTCGACTATATTTTTGTTTTATACTATATAGAGTCTAATATAAATATATAAATAATTCGAATTGAAAAACCAGCTTACGCGTAAAGCATCTTCAAAAATCTTTAGCGAACAATCGTTTTAGGTAACTATACGTGTCTGACATGTCCATGACTATTGTGTGGACATCCTATATACTAAAATTAATTTTAAATTACTTCCGCCGCCGGTGTCCGTATACTAAGCGTGTAATGAAATATAAGTATAATTTCAACAAACTATATCCATATGAGAAGATTGCACAAATAGCCTATTGAATTTAATCGCTGATTTTCAGATTCTATGCGAAGCTTAGTAATGTATTGGTTTTACTATGTTTTAATTTTTATGTGTTTATGTGTCTGTAAATAACTTTTCTACCAAAAATCTTGCTCCGACCAAAATCTTTATAGGAATTGAGCAGTTTTTAATTAACTGACACTCTTCCCCCCACACGCGGCATGATATAGTTTACCTTTTACGAGTCGCGTTCGTTAATGCGTCGGGTCTACGATTTTAATATTTAACCGAGCGCTTTCAACTGTCGCACAGACGTCGTCGTCGACTAATCCTTTACGGCACTGAAAGATTAACCGGCGAACCGACCGCGACAGGCGACCGAACTATGGGCGTTGTCAACGTCCATTTAACGTTCAATCAAACAAACGGGCGCAATAATTATTATTGTCCCCGGTGACCGCAGACGCGCCCGCGATTGTTTCCGCGTGGCAGACGGCAGAGCGGTCGTCATTGTTGTCGGAAATCCTCTCCAATAGCGCATAATATTGTACAGAGCGATTCGTTTACAGCCGTGAAACGCTCGTTGTTTCGCAAACTATAGAATTTTTTTAAAAAAAAAAAACATTTTTTTGACGTTTTAAGAAAAAAGCCGCTCTAAAACGTTACATTACCGTCAATTTTTTTTTTTTTTTTTTTGTTACCCTTGTGAAACGACAACCCAGTTGACATTTTTGATTTCCGTTCAATCGTTTTTTCAGATACTCGACTTTAGGTATATAATGGCAGTGCAGTGAAACATGCCTGTTAAAACGCCGCGAGTCGTGCCACCACACAAGTGATACTCCACTATACTCTCCCCCAACCTAAATTTAAAAGTGAAATATCTCGTCAACGGGTTGACGGAAATCAATTCAGAAACCAAAATACCTTCTTATACGACTAAATCTATTTTTTTTCTGCCGAGACAGAATCACTATAGCTGCTTTCGTCCCTTAAATCTAAATTAATAATCGTCTTCTTACCTTGTCGGCCACGAGGAATGGACTTACTGCAGATCCGCGCAGACGCCAAATCTGAAACAAAATATAAATAATCTTATAAAATAACAATTCGACATAATATATTATTATGTTCTTTTCATATTTGGGTTAGGTATTATATAACTTTTTCTACGAAAAGTTTTGGCGATATACTTAATATATGCTGGGGATAATATTCTATTCGGAAAACCAGTCCCGAAAAAATGATGCGCAAATAAAAAATAATAATAATATCGCAATAGTTATCCGGTATGTACATACACAAAAAAACCGACACTGTAATCGGAATTCACGCAAAAAATAAGTCGAACGGAAAATCTGCGTATAATAACAAGTCAGAACGATTCGCCCGTTTCGCGGTAGTCGACGTAAGTACGTAATAATGCGTCCAGGAAACGAATAAAAAAATTTGGTTAACCGTAGATTGAGCGTTGGATCGAAAAACCACCGTGAAACCGAAAATATTATTCCTATCACGGGAGCGATGATAAAAAACAGCTGATACTAGAGCTGGAGACATAGGCGACATGGAAGGTCCGGCTGCCATAGACGCACATATAATATGCGATGGATGCCCATTGGGGGAGGCAACAAGTCCCCTTAGAAAATAATAAATTATTCAAAAAATTATTATTATTTAGGTATACTATGAATCCATCAAAATAATGTTATTACCTACATAATATTTTTTATATCGATGATGATAATCATAGACTTTTGCTTATCACTTTATCAGTGAACGTATGTTATATGCGTCTATGTCTTAGATCATATACTATGGATAGAGCTATGGGTTAGTTAGTTAATCCCAGCCGCCGTAAATGTAATCGAGTACCTACCTGCGGTGCGTACGGTGTACTTATCACTAGTAACATTTGACTAAAATAAATGTATTCATTATTTACCTTTGACAACCGAATAAGGTAACGTGTCTACCTAATTACAGGACACTGTAGTACTGTACGTCTGTACCAGCACATTTTTCGGACTAAAAATATGCTTGCATGTCGTACCGATTTTAGGTGTTTTCGGTCAATGCTAATACCGATAACAAAATAGATTATTGATACCAGTTTTTAATGGGCGGTTTGTGGTGGACCTTTAATGGGTACCTGAACCATATTCTTTATCGAATTGGTATGTATGGGACATTAATTAAGAGTGTTGTATGGGAGTTTGTTTTATAAACGAGGGTGGTCTATGCAACTTTTTAACTGCCTACCTTCTTGAAACATGGTTCGGTGCCACTGATTGGTATGAACACAATCTTACTGAAACGCACTGTCTTCACCAGAAGACTGGCATCTCATTATTGGTCGTTTATATTACCGCTATTTTTGAAACGTGTATACTAAGCTTTTCATTTTTTTGTCGTCACAAAATGTTAAACATTCTATTATTTTAGGAATTAATTAGTCTTTACTGTCTTTACTGTTGTCTATAATTAGATTTTATACCAAAGTAAACCGAGGTAAACGTTAATTGTGTTCGATTTTTATGCATGTGTCAACAATTATCTCGACTAATGAAATAACAATATAACGTCAGTATGCGTAGTGCACTAAATCGAACGAGAACCGAGTAACTACCGATGTGATCATACACATTTATAAACCTAGATTATATAAGTACATATTTTTTAATCGTTTTACAGTGATTTTTTTTTTTAATAAGTACCCTTAACTCTTGATATGCTCCGTTCACCAACTTTAGGAAGTGGTTTCAGCCATTTCTGGTACAAAATATGGTTGGTCTAGTATACTCTAGTCGGTAGGTTGAGAAGATTATTTTTTGGATTCTCCTTGTATTTTTCTTAATAATCGAGAGGAAAAAACATAACGGAAAAGTGTACGATTCCTCAGAATCTTCGAAACCAGATAAACTCGGAACTCTATTTCCCCCGGTCACCGTGCAAACACCAGCGCGAGATCCACTGTTTCTGCAGGGCGCCACCAACCGTTTAATGAAATCATCTTCCGAGTGCCGTGTGTACACAACAAACGGGTCACGGGTGGTCTGTAAATAAACAGAGAAAGACAATTTCTATCCGCAACACCTCAGAATTACTACACGTCCCTTAAGAATTTCTACGAATAACGTTTCTATTATACACATTTCAGTAGACTGCATGTCTCTATAAAAGGTTTTCCTGCACAAATAATACTATTCCCCTCGCAGTCGCAAAGGCGTGACGACGTGACCAGTGACCACTGACCATATCATACCATTCCGTTCGACACATTTTCTAAACAATAAATAAGTATATAAAAGTCTCGTTATTACCTATATTACGTGTCGGTCAACAAATGAAGTGTTAGGTAAACTCAGTGCAGGATTGGGTGGTTTTAGCCCAACATCCAACCTAGTTAAATTAATTATTTATAGGGAGTAATACTTGAGATAGATATCACCATCCCTCACAAATGGTAATTTTTTGTTCTTCTACAAACCTATTATCTATACCTAGTTGAAATTTGCAAGTTTTAACCCCTCCTATATCTTCTCAGATCTGAAAACGCCACTAGCTGACTGATTCGCAATCGATCACTGCACCCAAATAGCGTGCGAAAGCATAAATATGCTAATACAGCAAATATAGAAACATATATAAAGGTACTTTATTATTACTATATTTTATAAAATGTGCACAATTACAAGCTAAAACACAAGTAATAAAATTTCCGAAGGCAGACTCATTGCTTTTTTTTCTAAAACATTGTCAAACAAAACAGTTACATCATGCAGCTATAGTGTTTTTGGTATAAAATAGCTGTAGCTCTAATTAAGCAATATTTTTGAACAAAAACATCGAAAAAATATTCTCGTCTTTAAATTTTGTTTCCTATGTTTAAACTCTAATTTTATTGTAACCTGAACACCACAATTTTAAATGTAAGTTACAGGTAATTTTGATATATTGCCCATTGCCCGTTGTTCATTATCTGGACCAAGACAGCAAACACGGGTATCAAGTCCTCATAAAGGGCCTTGTCACAATTGTTTTCTGTTTATCTCGCGTATAAATGTGTAATAACATTCCGAATTTCTAAGATTGCGACTATACGACCCTCTGGTCGAGTTTAGGATAAAGGAACCTCCTTTATTTTATAAATAAAATAGGTATTATGGTATTTACTATGTATACCCTACGAATGAAATTTGTTTACTAAGTTATTAACGATTAAAGTGAAAGTTAAAACACGTACATCTTGATTAAAAAAAAAAAAAAAATATTCAAAAATCGTTCGTATAGGATCCACAGTAAATACTTTTCTCTGCTATTTACTCTATACTTTTCTTTAGATTAAAATTTAAAAATCAAAAAAATTTACATGCCGATCTCTGACTTGGTAAGCGTTTATTTTACATTTTGTGTTTATATAAAAAGGAGGGTGGGTGAGTGGGTCATTGAAATAATAAGTTCACGCCGCCACTGCGCGTATACCATAAACTCGACCAGAGGGTTGCGACCGTGGAAATGCGCGAAATGCCTTCGTCGCTATATTATACGCGCGAGACGGTCAACGGACGAGACTTAACGGCGCAAATCGGGGGCTTGACCCTCTCCCGAAACGGCGAAGCCCCTTAACGGACGGTTATTGGTTTGTGTTAAACCGCGTGTAATTGCAGCATTTCGTTTTCGTCTGACCTATTCGATTCGACGTTTACCGATCGTATATTATTATTTTGGGTCTCGCGCGCTATAGACGTTTTCGGCTTCCGTATACACCGCGATTGATGATGGGACGCTCGAAATTCGAATGGGCGAAAAACGCCGCCGGCGCGTGCAAGCGGACCGGGAAGACTGCAGCGGTCTGTAATAATAAATATAGGTACGTACCTACTATGTATTATCGGTAAATTATACCTACTATCCGTATAAATCGAATCCGCGTTGATATTTGTTCCGTCTATCGGCGTCTTGCCGGGCTCGTAATCGTATTATAATACGTACGTCTCGACAACGTAATATCGGCTGTCGTGTCATTATGTAAATGGCTGACCCGGCGCACTCGCGCGCGGTGTACGATATTACCGTACAATTACGCGCGAGTTAACCGCTGCAACGTTTCCGACGGAATTAAATGCGTCCCGCGTCCGCGTATTGCTACCTACATAAAGCGCCGTACACTATAATAATATTTAAGTATTTTCGATTGACGGGTAGGTACCCATATATATATATATATATATGTGTGTGTGTGTGATGATGAGAAGTGGGAGGAAAAGGGGGAGGAGGTGGCGGGCACCGAGGTATCGGAAAACGATCGTTATTAAATCAAATGGGGTATCCGTAATACGTAAGTATATAATATGATATAGGAAACGAACGGCCGAGGTAGGTAGGTCTAGGACCGATTTTTTTTTTCAATCGTTAAATAATAATAATCCGTCGAGACATCAGCTGCCGCTTGAATTCGAAATAGCAATTGGTATTTCTGTTTATATAGGTACGAAGAAAATCGACTGTATACCTATTATCGCAGTAGAGGTTTGATAATAATAGACACAATATATGACGTTTGAATGACGGTTATTCGAATTTTTCAAAATTGGTTAGGTTACGTAAATTGGAGATAGGTGTATTTTTAAGCTCGCGGAGTGGCGGTAATGTGACAGAACTCATAACATTTTTTGTTCGTAATTACGCGTATACGTATGTTTCAAATGCCGTGAAATAATAATATCCTCTGACGCGTAGGTACAATCATTAGGTACAATTATTAGTGGAAAAGAGTACAATTTCGACGGTAAAGGACGACGACGTTTATCCTCCGACAAAGGCCCGTCACGGACAGTGCGGGCGTCAGCGACGAACGTTTGAACTTTCGGTTGGCGCGCCCTTTGATCATTCGCCGTGCATGAGTCTACATTCGTTTCACTATACCTACAGTCTATATTGCAGTGTACCGCAAGTATAGTTACCGGTAACGACCATATAGGTGGTGGGATTCATGTGGCGGTAAAGGATGCATGTGATGTACGACCCGAAAACGCGAAAAGCTTATACCGCACACTGTCAGCCGTCTACGCGCCGGATCGTTAAATTGTTGTCCAGTGATATTTAATAATATAATAAAATATACCTAACTAATATTTTATACATAATTATACGTTATAATCAACGCATTCTATTCAAATCTGTAGATTTTTCATTTATTTTATTTACCGAATGGTTACTGCAGGGCTATAATGTTGTACGATTCGACGTGTTGGGCGGGGTAGACAAGCTCGAATTAAAACATGTATAGGACCCGGAAACAAACTTTTCAACGAGACTTTCGTTGAAAGATTAATAATATAATTTTTTTTTTTAAATGTTTATCAATGTTTTAACAGAAGAAAAATACTAAATAGTATAGACATCATAATATAAAGATCTCAATTCAAAAACCACAAATATTATTCAAATAAACAAATATATTATTTTTCACAAAATTACAATAGTAGTATCAACTATAGAATAATACGCAAGCACGTATACAAGGAAGAAAATGAATAATAATGTAATTTATTTATATACATTTAATATTTTTTTAAAATATTGATAATATTAATTATGATTTTTTATGAACCCCCTCCCCTTTTTTTTTGTATACGTGCTTGAAAATAAGAATAAGTTATAAATAGGAAACGAAAAAATATTAAAATATCAAAGTATAAAGTAAATGGTTAAATGCATATATAAACATTTTTCTGTGGCAAAAACTGAAGCACTGGAAGTCTGGTGGCACAAAGACCATGGTCATTCCTGCCCCCCCCCCCTTTAATTTGGGCTTGACGATATATAGAAAAACAGAACAGAGAATGAGCATAACAGAGATGAGCACACTTAGGTGGATGAATGGAGTGATGAGAGACAGAGAGAAAATACGATAAGGGATAAGTATACCCACATAACTTATGCGTGGCAAAATGTCACGGAAGAAAAGGAGTCTGAAACAATAAAAACTTTAATGAAAATAAACATAGAAGAGATGGAGAGGAAGAAGACCGAAAGAGATGGTTGAATTCAATTGAGAATGGTATGAAGATAACCGGCGTATGCGAGGTGGGAGATCAGGTCAAGTGGAAGTTTAGAAGGAGGGTGGCGGGCTCCGAATAGTTAGGATAAAGACAAAGGAAAAGAAGAATAGAAAAATCAAATAGTTATTGGGCATCACTGAAAGGAACTCGTGTGTTGTATGTAGGGCCCAGCGTTATATCTGCTTATAAAAACATTCTTATAAAGTACATTAATTAACCTGTCTCGGGACCAGAGCCTTGTAGGATAATCAAAAAGACGAAGAAACGAACTTTTTAAATACACATACACATTATTTATTATTTTTTTGATAATAAATTATGAGATGCTTTTTATACAATAACTATTACCTACTTATTGATACATTATTATTTTTTTTAAATTTACTATACATTTATTTACTTCGCATACATTCAAATATTTGACAATTATTTATTATGTATTAACATCTATTATTGTTTTTATGAAAAATTAATTTAATTTGTTTTTTTTAACCTTACAGCCACTTGTTTTTTTGGCTGCCATATATATATTCTTCGAAGCAATTGGAACATAGACAGGCAATTAATATTAAGTAATTTAATCAGATGATAAAATTACTTAATACCTATTAATTGCAGCTACTGGTATTTAACCATTGTATATATATTTTAAGTTTTAAGTATCGTGATCATATTGAATCCAGTGAGAAATGTACTTTTTTAACAAGAGTTATAGCATATTAAAAAAAGCACGCGACATTGTATTTCAGATTCTGAATGGAGCGAAAAGCTTATGGTTTTACAGATGTTTATTTTTTTTTTTATCTACGCACAACTTTTCTACCAAGAATCTTGCTCCGATTTTTAAATATAGCACTTTTTCTGTAAGGAAATCGGTGTGAAAAAGTACTTAATATAGATCATTTTTCGATTTTCCCAAGAGCTTTCTCATAAAATATGAAAAACCAAAAAAAAAAAAAGGAAAATGTACAAAATATATTACTAAAATATTGATTAAGATTTTTTTTTTCTGTTCACAACTTTTCTACCACTACCAGCAATTTTGCTGCGATTTATAATAATAGCACTTTTTCTAAAAGTAAATCTGACTATGGAGATACTTTAGAGAGGACATTTTTCAAATTTCCCAAGAGTTTACTCAACAAATGTGAAAAACCGAAAAAAATAAACGGAGGAAAAACAGGAAAATCGATACATTAAACAAATATCATTAAAGATGATATATAAAGCCTATTTAATTATTTTACTATAATATGGCATATATATACTGTTGACAACGCATCACTATCAACTGAACTCCGCTCAGAATCGTTTTTCCTTAGCAATGGTTTATCGTTGCTTACAAATATATATTAAATTACCCATAACAGTGGATCCCAGTGCACCCATCTCCATTATTCTAAAACTTTTTATAAATTAGAATCCCTAGAAAATCGAATACTTCTAAGCGGCATTTTTTTACTCAGTCTGTAGAAAAATTATTAAATGCATATTGACGTTATGGTTTATAAGGTATAATTGATTGTTTTTTTTTAGGTATCTAGTAATTTTTTCCGGATATAGATGATTTATATTGAGGATATTAAATCCTTTAAATAATTCTTTCAATCTACTAACCTAACCTTATTTTAAATTAATACATTGATTACCATTCTTTTTATTATTATTATGAATTATTGGTAACGGATTTCTCCGGACTTCTAATTCAACTGTACCAACCTAACCTAACGAACTTGTAATTTTACCAACGACCCGTTTATAGAAATACATATATTATATTGACCGCACAAATTTATTTAATAATAGTAACTTCTTGGTTAAACATTAAATAATATATTCATTGACAAACGAACGGGGTTATTATATTTCACGTGGGGTGTTAATACCCCTTGGGAAAGAGACAAGCTTCCTCCTTAACGGGGTTTATATCAAGGGGATCTAATTTTTGATATTTTTCTTCTTTTTTCCCTACCACCCACCCCCGCTTGACTTTCGCACAATTGCAACCACGGAGGGATAAATACAAATTTAATCAACTACAGTGGGGAAAAATAAAAATACAAGAGAATAATATAATATATGAAAATGTAACAAGGAGGAAAATTCGAGCATTCTCGGTTTATATTTCTTTTCGTCTCGCAATTGCGCCGTTCCATTAGACCGTGGTCAAAATGAAATTAAAAACTTCCATTCTTGGAGATTCACAAAAATAAATATTATAAACAAAATATCCTTATATACGTATAGTCCTCGTACAACACAATATTGAAATATAAAAACAATTATTCGAATTTATCCATATCACATGGCAGTTGCTGACGCCTGACAGTTATTCGATTGTCCAAAGGAAACATCAGTCAACGGAATAATGTTCAATAACATTGTTATAGCTATACGATATATTTTTACATATATATAATTTTTAAAGTATATTTGATACCTCAATATCTGTACAAAATGCCTTGTGACGACTAATGTCCGGCAAAATTATAAATGATAAACAAAATTATTAATGGTCGTCAATGAAATAAACGTACAATTATGCTGTTTTTAAATGTAGGTAGGTACCTATTTTAGATTTTGGGCGAAACGAGGAATATATCATTTTTATGATAATGTGATTTGTGTGTCTATAAACAACTTTTCTACCAAAAATCTTACTCAGAAATTGTATAGAAATTGTCTTGTATCATTTTTGATCTAGTTGGTGCGTTGGGGAACTAAACATCATGTTGGTAGATTATAAGGTTCACGGATCTAATATTATTATTAGTTATCTACGCATACATAAAGCCAACATGCCAATAAATAAAATACATGTGTAGACGTGTTACTCTTGAACCTACCTCTTATAACATACATGTGCACTACTGCATGTAAATGATTAAAAATCACATTAATTAAACATTTAAATAGTAATGAAAAAAAAATTGTGTCATTATTATAATATTATGAAGTTCGTCAATATACCTGCTTACCTTATATTGTGAAATTTCATATTATACCTATATCTACACCACAATCTCCATACTTATTGAGTTCACGCAAGGTGTATGAACTCATAGATAACATAGTTTAAAAACATATTTTCATATAATATATTAATGTGTACCTACAACCTATAGGTACTATATTAAAGCCTATATTATATTAACAGGCCGATAAAGATATTGGGATTTATAAAGCTAAAAGCACTCTCCTTCCACAAAAAAGTTAAATTCTTATTAAAATTCAACCCAACTTTTATTACTTCAATAGTTCAATCCACATATAAAATATGGCTAGTTCCTGAATTTGAATTCATTTGGTACAGAGGAAGTTGTTAGAAATGTACAAACTTAGGTAAATTCAATTTGACAATTATATATATATATAAATATATATTATTTGTTTTACTTTAAAAATTGAGTAGATCTTTTGTTAATATTAGTAAATTCTTAAATTAAGCACAAACTGACATTAGAATTATAATAACCAAAGAACATTATTAAGATTAAAGAATTTATACAAATATATTCTATGACAAGAAAAGAGTCTATTTAGTATAAGTACATAAAATATGGTAAGACTTAAAATAGATATTGAAGTAACAGTGCATATTGCATATTATATGTATAAAGTATAAATATTAATAGTGTAAACAAGGTAAAGTAAATAAATAGGTATATTAATAAATGAAAAATGTTAAAAGTTAATTAAACAATTAACATTTTTAAGCCGCTCCATCTAAAACAATATAAAAACAAAAAGGGTTACTTTTTACACAACAACATTAATTCATATTATTAGTACCTAATTAGATAAAAATAATAATCTTTAATGTGTATGTTAAAATTGGACATACCCATTGATTAAATTGATTAAAATATAAAATGTATAAGAGCTTTAAGAGTACGCATAATATAATCAATTATCAAAGTTTTCTCTTTTACTGTCTAAATCTAAATACTTAAAAATGCTACATAATTTTATTAATTTAATAAGGTAACTTTTTGTGCTAACCCATCAATAGGTTTTTGTAATTTTGTTAGGAAAAATAGTTTAGTCAGTCCATCCCAAACACAGTTAAACTGAATAGTGTTGCGAGTAAAAAAAATAATGAGCCGAACCATTAGAAAATAGCCGACCATTTTCTATACATTTGGATTTTGTATACTCCAGTTTTAACTACATTCTTAAAATAAACAAACTTTTTGTTTACAATTATCTTAGTATCTAGTATCTCTAGAATTTTCTTTTTGTCACTATGTATGTCAAACTATTCCTATAATCGGCCTATTCATATATTTCAATAACTATAATGTACTTTGTTTATTATTTTCTAATATTTTGTTTCAAATATAATTTAATGTTATTAAACTCTTAAAACTGTTTGTACTTTGAGTCGTGGTTTATATTGAAGTGAAACAATATTAATAATTGTTATTACTATTATCACAACTCCCTCCACAAAAAAATCCTTGACACACCACTGTTCACTAAATATAAATAGATATTAGCTTTTATATGGCATTATAGACAATACTAATATAATATAATTAGCTATCTACCAACAATAATTATTTACAGTTCAATAGATCATTTCAGAATAATATACATACAATAGCTATGTACCTTCTTAATAAACAATTTATATTTCTAACTTACCAGGAAATGAATTGGTTTCATTTTTACATATTTCCTGTAATTTATACAAATATCTCAATACATGATCATTTCCAATTGTTATTAATTCTTGTACAACTGGTTTCTTAAGAAAAAAATCAGCTCTAAAAAAAAAATTATTTTTTATACAGAATATTATTTTATAGTGATGATTAATTTATAAATTATAATTAATTAAAAATTAAGTTTTTCACATTAAAAAGTGTAATGAAAAAATAAAAATTAAACTAATTCATAAGATACTATAAATAGAAAATGATTAGTATTAAATATAAATAATAAATTAATAAATAACTTACAAACGTTGAGCATCAAATGGGATTAAAGTATTGCTCATGAATGCCAGAACCCAAAAAAATAGTTTGAATGGATAATCACTAAATTGATAGTTTAATACATCACTCATAGCATATTGAATACCATGTCGATGAATATTTGTTGATACTAATCTTTTTCCAACTGAATCTTTACATTGCCCCAACAATTGAGAAATTATTTTAGCCACACTAATCTTATAACAAAATACATAAAGTAATTACTAATAGATATAAAAATAGAAATTTTGAAGTAACTTTTGTCATTCTGTCTACCCAACTTGTACAAATTTTAGTTTGATTATAAATACTTTGAAAAATATTTAAATATTTATAAGTACCTAAGTATTTTGTACCAAAATATTCTAAATTTTATTTAGTACTTTTAAGGAAGGTAAAAATTTTAAATTCATTTTTAAGTAAACAAAATACGAATAGCTATGTAATAAAAAAAGAATAATAGAACAATTTATTCTTAAAATGATAATATTCCTAGAACTTAAAAATAGATGCATTGTCCAGAGTTCACGTGGACCATAAATAAAATTAAACAAATAAGACATACAGAAAAAATGTTTAATTAAGATAATTTACTTACTAAATCTTTAATGGTAGAATTTTTAAATCCAGATTTTTGAGAAATAATATTTTCAAACATGTACACTAAATATAAATTGATTACACGGCTTAATTGATTTCCAGTTTCTTTATTACAAAAGAAATTAAAAATTGGTCGAAGTGCATGTTCAACAAATTCCTTTAATAAATAATGTAATAAGATGAGTAATTTGACTTTTGTGGTATATTGTGGTATGTAATATAGAGTACCATTTTTATGAATTGTAATAGAGTAATTAAATTGTTTATATCAATAAGGCCGTCCTGTACAAGTTGTAAATATACTTCAATTAATTTTAATGTATTCAAATCACAATTATCTTCTGAAAATTAAAAAAAATATATATTAAAATTGATAATATTATTACTTATCTGTAATGGACATTTCAAAATTCGCCACAAAACACAAACTGAGAAGTTTATTGAAGAAATGTGTATAACTAACTTTAATAGACTTAAAAACCAATTAATTAATATTTTTATAATTTAAATACAGTGTTCCACAAAGATATATCCATTGTAATATCTCTGGAGATAATAAATATAATCAAATTCTGAGTTTTTTTTTTATAAATTACTGGTATAAGGACCACAAATATTTATATTTCAATTAATTCACAACATGCTGCATAATTATCAGTAATTTTCTTTGAACTTTAAAAAAATTTTAAAAATCACAAATTTAATAAAAATAAAAAGTTGATACACAAAGTTTTAAAAAAATAAACTATAAAATGGCTATCTTATAAATTAATTTTTTTAAGTTTTTTACCAAAACATTAAAAATTAATTGTAATATATATATGTATTTATTTGTATTTCTTATCGCAATGAGTAATATTAAAAAAAAACAGAATTTGATTATCTTTAATATATTCGTAGATATCACATTGAGTATATCTTTGTAGAAACACCTTGTATATTATACACATATTATAAGTACCACAGTTTTTGCATATAGAAAAAATAAAATTAGCCAACATCTTTGTTTGGTCATCATTAAGTACATAACTAGTTTTGTCAACCTTATATTTAATTCGTAATAAATCAGCAACAATCAAATAAGCCTAAAATTTACATAAATATATATTAAATATTATACATATTGCAAAACATAAAAATACTTTTAAAAAATTTTACCGTTTCACAAATATTTATAACTAGAGGATCATAATTCTGTAGAATATTTAACATGGCATTTAAAAAAGAGACAAATGTATTTTCTATAATACTTTCAGATGACTGATCTATGGAGAAATCATTTTCTAAATTTTTAGCCATTGTTAATTTTGCTCTTAGTACTTCCATATATGCCCTTAAACCATATTCCTAAAAAAATTTAATATTATTACAATGAGAAATTATTAATATTATATACATATTAAAATTTGAAACATACAGAAACAATTAAATGGGTTTGAGCGGTATTTAAATTTGGCACATAGTAGGATAAATATTTCAAAGGTTCTAAGTCGTCCGGTATAAGATTATATTTTGCAAGAGACCATATTTTAATAAGAGCATTTTCTTGATCAAACATACTAACCTGAAAAAAAAGATGTAAACATTCTAATTCAATTCATAATTCTTGCACATAATATTGCAAATTATATTTAAATATTATTAATGTTAAAAAAAAAACTTAATAATAATTTAAATAGATTTCTACTGATTAATAAGAAGTAATGAGTAGTTAAATATAATTCTCAAATACTGTTACTTTTTACACTTTTATTTTTTAAAACTTTTTTTTCGTTTATGAATAAATACTTGAATTGTATTTAGAATAATTACCGTTTCAGATGAATTTTCAATTGCAGCAATTAAAATGTTCATATTCAATTGTGAAATATTTATAATACATTTTAAACACAAGTTTTGCTCATAACTGTTTAAATCAAACATTATAATATGTAAGCATTTTGAAATCTGTTCCAAGATAGTAGGAATTTTACAATTATGATAAAATGAAGATGCATATTTAAATATATCAGGAGTTATCTATTTGAAAAATAAAAATTATTAGGAGAAAATTATAGTATGGATTTACAATAGCAGTTCTTAAACTTCTGTATCACACGAACTTTTATAAGTATATTCTTTGGTGCAATAAGCAACTTTTGATGTTAATTGTTTTCAATAAAACTGAGTCTCCCATGGACCATTTTAAGAAACTTCAGACAGAATTACCAATAAGTGTTTCAGACAATTTAAGAACCACCGATTAACACTATAATAGTTATATATATATATTATCAGTTTACTTCTAATTCAATTAAATTGCCTTCATACCAACTATTTGAGATTGACCCCTCTTGTCCAAACATTTCACTTAACTCTATCTCCCACATCGTATTGGCATATACAGGCCATCTTCAATCATTCTCAATTGCATCCAACCAGCTCTCTTTCCGTCTTTCTCTTCCCCTTTCTTCATATGTTTATTTTCATGACCATTTATATTGCTTCCAATTTGATTATCTTCATAACATACCCAAACAATCTATATTCTCTCATTTTATTCACTATCAAAGTCATACTTATACTACCTCTTAAATACTTCTTTCTTACCCTATTTTCTCTTGTCACTCCAGTGATCTACCTAAGTATTCTCATTCCCGCTCATCTATACTTATTCAGTTTTATTTACCTGTCTACCACCTAATACTCTGAACCATAAAATATAGTCGGTCTGACCAAACTCTTGTAAACTTACTTTTAAGTCTCTATGAAATTTTCTTATAACATAAAACACCTCAAGTTTCTTTCAATTTTATCAGACTACACTTAATCCTATGTTTCACATTCTCGTCAAAGCCATTGTTCTTTTGTACAAACGATCCCAAGTACTTAAAATTCTTAATTTGCCAATTATATCACTATTTATTGTCATTACTTATCTTGTCCTCTACCTTAATAATTATTAATATTATTAAAAATTATAGATATTTTAAAATATTTTTTTATTTTATCTACCATTTTATCTTGAAGCATATTAAAATCAATGAATTGAAGTAAAACCCATAATGAAAATGCATGTGTAGGATCTTCACATTGCTTAAACTGATTTAACAAATGCATAGTTACATAAGTAGTGAATTCTTTCTTTTTAGATGTATTAATGTGTAATTGTAAAGTCTAAAAATAACCAAATACACGGAGACAATTATTATATTTAAATGTTTTGTCTGGAATCTCATTTATTCAATACAAAGTTGTAATAAATAGTGAATATTAGCACTAGTACTCATGTTGAGTGTTACAATAACAAAATATGGTTAACATCTAATATACTTATTTAATTCCATTTAATTTGAATAATGTTTGATAAAAACAATTTGTCGAGATTTATTTTGGTAAAACTTAATTTTACTTCAATAATTTTAAATTGTCAATTCAACATAATCCAACCAACAAAATCATTTCAAGTTAAACACAATTAATACAAAATTCAAAATTCAATAGAATTTCCGATTTCTGAGTTATAATTAATTTGCAAGCAAATATAGGTTGTGATTAAGAACAATATTATTTTACATTGTATAAAATAATATCTTGAAAATTACTTTAAATATATTATTCAAATTAAATAAACATTACATTTAGTCTGTTTTTAGTAGTCATTAATAAAAAATATGAATTAAAATGAATTAAACTTACATCATTATGGTCTCCCATACAAGCAATTTTATGCTCAGACCTAATGCCAGTAATTAGCTGTTTAACAGCATACATTAACAAAGTCATAAGGTTACATCTATCTATATCATCAATATAATCTTTTAAAGTTAATATTTGAGATATTAATTTAAAATTAATAAGTACAGGACATAAATCAAAAATGGCATCTACAAAAAAGGAAAATCCAATTGGTCTCACGTGTATAGGAATACCACGTACCACAGTTAAAATAACTTTTAATTGTTCAAATAAATTTTTTTCTGGATAAACCATTTTTTTCACAAAACATTTAGCAGCAAATTGTGCAATATTAAAATTTTTAGAAAACATGAGTTCTAGAGCTATTGACTCGATATGCCTCATCTTATTAAATTGTTCTTCGTCTTCTACATCTGCACTAAAATTGTTTTAAAAATAAAATTAACATATTTTTTTAAAATATGCATTATTTGACAAATAGAAACCTTGGTAATGCAGAGCATAAATCAATAGCAGAAATTGCCACTTCTTCATGTTTTGATAACATCAGATTACAAAGAACATTAATTATTTCTTTAATAAAAAGGTTTATATTAGGAAAATAATCATTCATATTTAATACGTTTTTGGATATCTAAAAAATATTAATACAAGAAATATATAACTTAGGTATATGATATATAAATTTAACTAATAGATAATTGTATACATTTTAAATTGTATCAAATAATTAATCATACCTAATAAATTACTTAATTAAATTTAAAATATAACATATAAACCTTTAGAGCTAAACTTTGTAAACTTGTACTTGGATCTCCTAATGCTAGATAAATGTACATCCAAAATTCATTAAGATAATAATTAGAATCAATCTGTATCCAAAGTCCCAATTCTAACAATACAGTTTCTCGTAAAATACTTTTAGTATCTCTAAAAATGAAACAAAACAAATTAATATAAACTAAGTCATCTGCCATTGCCATAATAACTTACTTCAAACGTTTTATAAAAAACTCTTTCAACAATATGTTGAGTTCATCACGTACAAATTTTAAATTATTGGACTGTGTCAAACCAGTTATTATTTTCAAACCTAAATAATAAGCATTGTAATAAATAATAATTGCTAAAGATATTTATTATTATACCAAAACTTGTAGCTAGAAGTCTAGGTCCGACAAATTCACATTGAGAAATTTTAATAAGAATAGTTCTTAAAAATATAAAATATTCCTTATGGGTATCATTAGAAAAAAATAGATTGTAATGAAAACGATAAATTAAAGTAAATAAATTCAAAGTTGTTTGTATATCTGTTGATCTTTTTATAGTTTCTGGAGTAAGCAATAAACCAGTATTTGCCTATAAAATTTAATTTAATTTAATATGCTTAATTGTGAATAATATTTGCTTCTTAATAACATACTTGTGTCCTAAAACAGTTTAACAATCTTGCATACATTACACTAGAATTAAAATCAGTAAATGCACTGTCATAAACATTGACATCAAAACATTTAATTACAACAGTAAATAACTTAATTGTACCATTTTTAGGATTTTCATTAAATATCTTGACCCATTCATTTAATATAACCTTTATGAGAAAAATAATTAATAATAAAACAATTGGCAATTTAAATACATACAAAAACAAAATTAGGTACCTATATTTAAATAATACTAAAAATAAATCTTACTTCCACTGCTGTATCATAAGAATAATTTGAATCAATTACAGAAAAAAAACTTGTTTTTGATGGATTTCCTGTTCTTGATGATAATGATGCTGTAAGAAGCCAGATATATAATATTGAGATTATAAATTAATCAAACAAATTCACACAAAATATAATCGACACAGCAAGTTAGGCATTAGATTTATCATAAAACAAATTATATACATGTTATACTTAATTATTAAGATTTATTTCAATCACAAACTTACAACAAGTAAGCAATGACAAATAACTTGAAGGCCGAGAAGTATTGTTGTCATCTGTAACAGATGAAACAATTATTGATTCATCATGTTCCCATTCCATTTCTTCGTTTTCCATTGACATTATTAGATATATAACTTAAGAGAAAAAATGTAAACAAATTTATAATATTCCTATTATTAGATATAAACTAGTTATTGAAGGACGAGGAAACCGGCAGTATAGAAGAAAAATCTATATTAAATTGCAACGACTAAAATAAGATTGTACTGTTAAATTGTTGAAACTGAGATGAGCCTCGAGCGCATGGTACACCAACAGGAATCAATGTTATAATATTGATCATGGAAGAAACAATACATTTAATTACGAGTTATGAGAATTATGATAATTAATAATAAATATATTGTCATAGACATACCTATAGTTTTTTCAGTTGGTAATGTTATTAACAGGGCTAGGATTTGTATGCAATAAAACATTGTAAAATACGCATTTTGTTTACCAAAATATGCAAAAATATGCATTTAAATTTTTATAAGATAAACACAAAAATATAGTTACAAAACAATTATTTATTTATTGAAATACATTAGTGATTGGCTGTTTGTCTTAATAAAACATTATTGAGAAATAAAATACAATAAAATAATTTGGAAATAAAATTTATAATTCACATTCAATAGTGGAAATACGTGTGTTACATGCTACGACAACATATTTTTTTTAAATTTTCGAATATAAATGATCGGCGATTGGATCGTAGTATTGATTTATATTGACTGAAGCTCCATTCAACGTCACATGATGTAGTTAGCGCATATTTAAATAAAGAAATTTGTCCTGGTTTTAAATTATAACTGAAATTGTCCTCGTCCGATTCGCCATTTAAAATTTTATTTATTGACTGCAGAGTTTTAAATCTATTATTTTTTTGTAAAACCGGAGATATTTTGTTTTTAACTTTATCTGCAACTCTTCCGTTGCACTCTGTTACATATAAATCCTAGCCCTGGTTATTAATATTCGAATCTGAAATGATAAAGAGTAATTTTGTTTTTGTATTGAATAAAGGCTATAATATTAAATAGTTAACAAACATGAATAAATGGCATTCACGTGGAAAATAAATGATTATGTCTAATTGTATTAGGTATAATTTATCCATTATGTGCTAAAACAATGTTTATATTTACAAATATAAATCCTGCCTATTACATTTATAAAATAAATATACCTACATAATCCGTGTCGGGAAACAAAGATTTAGGTGATATTCTTACCAATAATGGTTAAGAGAAAATGATATTAAGACCATTTTTTTTTTCAATACAGAAAAGCTTTAAAAGGTTTCTCCATAATACCTGTCACAAGTGTTTTATGTGAAAGAGCTTTTCGAAGCTAACTCATTTTAAAATTAAGCTACGAACGACAATGACTCAAGAACGATTGGACAATTTAATGCTTCCCCATATACATTGAGCAAACCATGGCAAAAAATATCGAAATTAATATTGTGATTGAAGAATTTAAAAGAATGGTCCCATATAGTCCCATATGTACGTCGTTTAACTTTATAAATATTAGCTTTAAGGTAAAAATTAAAATGTATTTAGTATCTTCACATGTATGATTTCAGTTTAAATAACAAGTTATACAATTTTAGATGTATGTCATCAATAATTACTTGTTATAACTTTTTATTATAACAAAAAACATTGGTGTTCCCTATCCCCCCCCCCCCCTATTTATACTTTAGGTATGATCATAAGCCTATCATACTAATAGGTAGTACCTAATAATAATATTGGAGACGCAAATTTGAGTTTAAATCTGAAAATCCTACTATTGATAGGTATAAAATGACTCTCATGAATGACCCAGGCTAATGGAAATATCTAGTTTCGGCTATGGCTCGCAATATACAAAATAAACGGATAGAGTGCGTATATATAGGATGTGGTTAATGGTTACATACTGTGCACGAATATTTCACATGACCACCTCTAATCTAACCTAACCTATATACATCGTCGAATACTCCCGGGGTTGTATAGGATATGCTGACAAATCCGTGGCCGTTAGTCGTATAATATTTACTGTTTAATAATAATATTATAACGCAAATATCGTATCGGCGGGACGCACTTGCCGCGCGCCCGTTTTGTCGCGGTCGGATTTTTTTTTTCCCCGCCGTCCAGATGGCTTTATTCGCCCTGACTAAATGCCGCTCGGTATTAATATTATTGACGTCTTTATGAAACCGTAAATTAGTTACGCGATCTCCGGGTTTTTTTTTCCCCGCTAAACGTTCCGAGCCGGACACGCCTTCCCTTTGTGGATGGGGCGGGAATAAAAAAAATGTCCCGCTCGCCGTACATAATATATAAGTATAAAACGGCACTCTGCCGTTATCTACCCTCCGAAAATTGTGTCGTGACATTAATACGTACATAATAATAATAATATCCGAAAGCGAGTATATCATTTTGTAATGAAAAAAAAATATCATACGCGCCGCGGCCGGACGGACCCTCCGCCAGTGGCGGCCGCGGTCCGCGAGGGGACGCCGAAGACGGAGCCGATACTATCGGCGGCTCCCGGGTGCGCGATACTGCAATATGTGCCGTGCCGTGTCAGTCCCGCGATACGTAACGGGCGAGGAGAATGCGACGATAATGACGATAATAATGGTTTTTTTTATTATAATTATTATTGTTACGTGTACGCTGGACGATTTTTTCGGAACATCACGCCCGCCCCGTTTTTACGGTCAAATAATTCTGAGTTTTATTTTTTTTGGATTTTTTCAAAACTACATACGTGAACAAACAAACCCATGATATATAATTTTAAAAGGACACGACCGTTTTGGACCAAAATCGTACCCTTCCCCCCTTCTTTCTTCGGCCAAACCAAAAATATATAGGTGAGGAAGATTGTCAGCGAGAAAAATAATTTATAATAATAATGTAAGAGAATAAAAATATCTATATGCAGAAAAAACCGTAGGTACCTATTTGTTTTCAAAAGCCTTCGGTATTCGCTAAACAGTATAATTATAGTTTTCGTTGGGCATAAAAGCTGATACTTATATGAATACCAAAATAATAAATATCAACAGGTTTTCATGACTTTATCGCAACTTCATAACAATTGATTAAATTGTTTAAAACTATAAGCATGTATATGACATGTTAACATAAAAATACTGTTGCCTATTACATATTTTTTATATGTATAAATTAAACTTTCGTTTTGAATATTTTATACTTTTCAGTATGTATGACATGCTTAGTGACTTAGTACTGTTTTGGCCGAAGTGGATTTACTGAAAAGGGAAGGGCACGATTTTGTTATGATTTATAAATGTACACATATAGCGTCCACTTAAAGACGACATTTTCGTATTGGTACCATGATTTTTCACAAATTTAAGGAGTATTATTATCCTGTGGCGAAACCAATACATCGTTTACCACCATGGATTACCTACATAATGTACGAGTTATTAGGACAGTGATAAAATGATTTCTTTTTGTCTGCATTGACGTGGATCGGTTCTCGGCAACGGGTGTAGGATACTGTCATGGAGTAAACCCGTTGTAGGCCCAACGTGTCAGGGTCGATGACCCCGGGATACTTCCGAGAAGTTAGTTATCTAGTACAGCGTTTCTCAAACTGTGGGTCGCGACCCACCGGTGAGTCCCAAGTTGATTTTTGGTGGATAGCGAAAATTGTTTTGAATTATATAGATTCCATAGATATAGATATTCCATTATATAGATTCCGATATTTTGTCACTTTACTATTTCTGAGAAATCTATTTTTAGATATGATAATTAAGAAGTCTACCTGTTAAGTGGCTACGTGTGAAGGGACTCTAACTAAATCTAATAATCTAGTCTTAGAAACCGTCGTTTTAAAATATTCTGTTCTTGGAAATCGTACACGCGAAAACCCCGAGTGATTCCACGCAAGGTTCGCCATCAAAGATTAGCCCGAAATTCGTCGACCACCAATCAACGCCCGAGATTTTACCCTAGACAATTCTATTTTTAGACACTCGATCAGATATTATTCGCTTTAGGTAAAATAATAAAAACAAAAATTCCAAAACTTAGCTAATGTTTTACATTCTAAACGAGATGTACAATTTCGTAATAATTAACTTATGACCGGAGGATTTTCGGAGTATTATTATTCATTTAACTAATTAACGAAATTCCGATTCCGCATAGAACTACGCATAAGCATTAACGACAACTAATTTTTTATTTTATTATACTATTATTATCTTTGTCTGTAAACACAATTTCCCGTCCATGTACCCATCATAATAATGTTATGAACACAATATTATATTGATTATAATAATAACGTCATAAACAAACGTATTCTAAATTTCTATTTGGATTATTGCAATTTAGGTTTTATTTAATTTTGTCACCAACGATTACTGGCCACATGGCCAACAGCCATATTAGGCAATGGCCCCCGGCAAATTTCCCGGCGTCCCATGGCGCACCTACAGTCCACCTTTGGACTCGTACGGTTTTTCAAACGATATCAAAAGAGAAAACAATATATTAGAACGCGGATAATTATGTAGTCGAAACCAACTCAAACAACAATATACCAACAACCGTAATAGTTTTAAAAATACTCGGGCAAACAAGGCAATACTGTATTATATTGGTCTTCTTTGGGTGTAATAATATAATATTAAATTACTCATAGTACTATTTGTTATACCTAATTCGATTTTCTACGAATATTCTATTCATACCGTACGTAATACGTGTATTTCCCACCACTAGCACCACCCACGCACCCGCTACCGAAAACTTTTGGTCGTGCGATCGCCCGACCTGTACTACCCCAAGTTCGGCACCACTGCCAGCCAATACCGAGTCCAAGCGTTGTAAAGTAAAACACAGGAACAATAATACACGATACAGGAGCCGAACGATCCGGTGTATCTAGGAACACGCCGATTAGCTGCCCGGTGCAGGCGACTTGTACATTATTTCACGGCCAAAATGCCGTACACCTACACCGATTTTCGCGTAAATATTATCGGTAGGCACAACAATAATGTACACTGTCGATACGACGCGCTGCGACTATATTTATTTTTTCTCTCTCTCTCACCGTTCGTCACAGACGACGCGACGAACGCAGCTAAACGGATCGGTCGTATCGGCGGCGTCTCATGAATTTTTATCGGATCTCCCGTTAAACGTCCCTGGGGAAGACCACACGCGGGTATTATAATAATAATAATAATATATACGATACACACGCGCGGCTCCGCACCCGCTATTATATTAAATACGACACGCTAAAAATCGACCCCAACACTCACACACGACACGCTATCTGTAAGCATATTATACTATACATATACCGGGGGGGGGTGTAATTGCGGTCGCCGGTCCGTCAAATCGGATCCCGTTACGCGCACGGCGCGATGATAATAATAATAATAATAATAATTATGATAATATATTTTTATCCGACGCACGGACTTTTCGCGTCCCTGCGTATTGTGTGTAATATACACAGGTTTCGGGGGTTCGCGTTTTCTCCTCCGACCCATGCACGGGTCGCCAAACGGGCCGTGCCTAATGACAGAAAACAACGAAATATCGCGTCGTGCCCGCCGTTGCCGTTATATTATACGGCCGACAGAAACATGTCCTAAAATACCTATTATATACGTAACACTATGTAAAGTTACGATGCCATACAAATTACCTAAATACCGCCTTCGAATACACGGTAGAAAAAAAAAACTAATAATACCCATTGTAATATCTAATAATAATCTAATCATTGTGCTTAAATGTTGAATTTGAAATCATAAATACCCCACTGGGTAGATTCCCAGTAGTTAATTTGACATATGATGAATAAAAGATGTCAAGTACCTATAAATATTATAAATCTGAAGAAAACTGGCGAGTTACACCGTAGTGTTGTAAAATCCTAATAAAATATTAAACTTCCATTCTGATAAAAGAAAACCATGTATTGTTATAAAACTTATAGTGCCCTTTTGCTCTACTCAGAATCAACAAATGAATCAATTCCTACTAATTTAAACAACAATAACATTTTTTATAAAACAAAACAGATTTTCTAAGTAATTGTTACATAATATATTGTATTACACGATAAAATACAATACGAGTATGTCTAATTTGGTATTTAGTAAATTTTTATAAAACATATATTTTCAATGATAGGTATAGATATTTGACTACTTTTTTTTTTAAATTAGATTCTAGTTTTTCATTTTAAAATTAACTATACTGTTGAATCTTTTGAGATTTGAGTTGATGGTAATGAGTACTTTTATTTATTTATTTATTTATTTATAATGAGTACACACCTAACAATAAGGGCTCAGAACAGTTATTTTTCATAGTTACAATTAAAATACAACATAATAACGTAAGTATACCTTAATATTAAATCTATTTAGCATTTAATATATATTAGTATTTAATAATTATAGTACCATTTAACATTTTAATATTGATTATAACCTGTATTTTAGTATTCAGTATTCATAATTTCTATAGTTATATGAATATGATTTCTGAGTAATAATATTCATTAAAAAATTAATAGGAAATTTGGTATGATATAATTATAATACCTCATGTAAGAATAATACCGTATAATATATTTAAACAACTTCAACAATATTTTTAATAATTAGAGAAAACAATAATAAAATAATAAAAATAAATATTTATACCTATTATTATCTATTTTTCTTTTATTGTTTTGATAACGTACAAAAATAAAATGTACTACAATTCATGATTCCATAAAAATTCATTAATTGCTGCAACTAGTTTTTAAACATTTCAATATGTATTTAAACATTAGGAACAGTAATAATTAAATAACATTCTTGGATGCAGTAGGTGGAAAATTTCCCAAGCAAAAAATTCAAAAACACTGACCAGCTTATCCCTGAATACAGAAGAAATTATAGGCTATGACTATTTGTCATCACTCTTCATTTCAATCACTAACTTTTCAAATTTGTACAAGTCTCCAACAATCACCTGCAAAAAAATAATCACATTAGAAAACCAAAACCAATTTTAACAGCTTAATTATTGAAAAATAGTGACAGATAAATTATGAAAATTATTTTAATCTCATAACATTATTGTTATTGTAAATATAATATCTTACTAATTTACTCTAAATATTATTTTTTTCTGAGAGTAAACACGAAAAAGATTTAACAGATCATTTGACTCACAACTAGATTTTATGTTGAAGAAATAAAACTATTTTAAGAATGTGTTTAGGCGATTGATTCTAAATAAACGCATAACATATTATTGTGTACAAAAATTGTACACACATGTAAATAATAACAAACAATTCAACATAATACAGGAATTATTTTTCTAATGTGTTTTTATAATTTTATAATGAATGATATTAAATATATATGTTACTATTAATCACGTAAGTAGATACTAATTTAACTAAGGTACTCTTAAAAACATAAATTAAGAAATACTATTATCAATGAAATTATTATTTTCTTCTTCTTCATTGGCATCACCTCTTCAAGAGTTTTTGCCACCACCAACGATTCCTTTCACTCTTCTCTATTTTGTACTTTTCTTCACAGTACAGCATCTCTAGTTTCTCTAAGTCCTGCTTTATTACATCTATCTATTGCTTTTTTGGACGTCCTCATGGTCTCTTCCCTGTGAGTTTCCACTCAACCGCCGCTTTAAGGAGTTGGGCCTTCTCATCACATGTTCAAACTATTTTATTTTTTTGCACTTTCACAAAATTGGTTATCCTTGAAACCACTATAAAATCTTGGATCTCTTTATTCCTTCTTCTGTCCAAGCATCCTAGTTTGTTGTCACATATTGAGCCACAGATGGTTCTCAGTATTTTATTTTCGAACGCCATAAGTTTTTGTTTCATTCTGCTAGTTAAAGGCCATACCTCACATCCATATGTTAATGTTGGTATAATTATCACCGTACAGATGTACTTTGGTTCTACTAGAAAACAGTTTAGATTTTAAATATTTAGTTAACGAAAACGATGCTTTTTCTGCTTTAATGATTTGGCTATTTAATTTAATGGACCAGTTATTAATATCACTGATAGAGGCCCCAGATATGTAAATTGGTGTACTTTTTCAAATTTATGCCTTTGAATCACTATATTGTCAACCTGGTTGTTGTCAGGTAATAGCTCAATCACTTTGGTTTTATTACCATTTATATTCTGCCCTATGGTTTTTTGCTTTGTTAATGAGAGTTGTAGTGCTCTGTACCACACTCTTTCCATTATTACCAACTATATTAAAATCATCAGCAAAACCTAAAATACCAATCTTCATTGTGCCGACGTCGATACCACAGTTATCCCTTTGCATATTCTTTACAACTTTCTCCAGTGCAATATTAATCAGAAGTGATGAAAGAGTGTCACCTTGCTTTAAGCCTGTTATCACTTGGAATTCTTCAGATAGTAAGTTGTCGACTTTTACTTGGTATTTTGTGCCATTCATACACACTTTTATCAAGAAAATGAGCTTACTTGGAATTCAGAATTCATACATTATATTATAAAGGCTTTCCTGATGGATGCTGTCATAAGCCTTTTTTAAGTCTACAAATACCAGCCACATATTTTGTTTGTATTCAAAATTTTTTTTCTATAATCTGTCCAATCACCAACAGCTGCTCTATTGGCGATTTCCTTTTATGAAACTACATTGGTACTCCTCATTACTTTCATCTGTAAATGACTATAATTGTCTTAGTAGTATCTTTAAGATTATTATTTTAGTGAATTTAAATTAGACTCATAATAACTTAAATAATAAATAACAGCATTGTTTAAATCTACTACACTGTATATATATATTTTTTATTTTCAATGTCCTAGGTAATTAACAAAACTACAACTTAATAGAAGTTATAAATAAATATTATGTATAATAAGTTACTAACCAAATATTAGATCTGATATAGGTAACATTATCCTATTGTCATTAAAAAACATTTATATGTCAAATGAATTAAATGGTAAAAAAATAAAAAAATGAACCTATATGTTTATGAAAAAAAAATATATCAATTAAAAAGTAATATTAAATGTTATTTTTACAAAATAATGGACTTGGTGCTTTAAAATGTATTGTTATATTTTAATACCAAAATTAGTTCCACATGTCCTATGAACTTATTTTTAACAACAAAACTAACCATTAAATAATCTTGGCAAATAAAATAAAAACTAATAAATAAAATCACTAAATAGAAAAATGTTGTTTATTTTAGTGCATTAGTATATATTATATACTAGAGTAATATATACCTATACTATTAATGTATTTACAGTGCACAAAAGTGAACCTATTGCACTGTGGATGAACATACATCACAATGACTCATTAAAAACATAAATATATGTTAATTATTTTTATTTATTTAATAAAAATTTAAAATATTTAATTGTTTTTCGCTAAAAAAATTAAAATCTACAATGTTTAAACAGGGAAATATTATAGGTAATTTTAATAAAATATTTGTTTGAAAACAGCCAGGGCTAATTGGGTTATAAAAAATATTACTTGTCGTTTAATGATGTTTAAAAATTTGTTAGCCTCCTTAAGGTGTAGTTGAATTTCTGATGGCTCGTGTATGGATTTGTGCTGCCTAAATGCATCTTTCACTCGTCGAAGCGCATACATTCTATAAATACAGTTGTTCATAAAATACGACATATTGTAGAAAATTAAAATTTGTTTTACCTATAATTGTAAAACGAAAATCTGCCACTCTCCCTCAACATATTTTTGTAGATTTTGAGCACTTCACCCCTAGTGGCTGCCATCGTTTGAATGAACCGGAAACAATCTTGTCGTAAAAAAGGTTTACTGCAAGAGCTCTTGTCAAAATGGTACTTCAATCATAAGCTCGTGATGTTGTATAAATTCGAATGTTGATATTTAATGTTATAAAGATGAACATTACCCGATAAACGAGGAAAACTCATGAAAACAATTACAGCCGGTAGTCAGTATCATTTGTTAATTAAGATAACAATGAACCAGAAAATTGATAACAGTGATAAACTGTGTTTACACTAATCAAATACTATATTTATTTTATACCTTTATGGTATGCAAACTGCATTAGCAAAGAACTAAGCTCATGTCTCAAGTTAGTATTGACTGAGTTTTAGAATAGAAGCATAATATTATGACTTATGCCTTATTATGTCAATGAGAACAAACGACTTTAGATAAATATGTCATATTATAACATTACAATAGTACAATAGGTACCTATATTAGTAGGTGCCATATTTGTATTTATAATTTATAATACACAAAACTATATAATAAGTAGAATTGAAGAATGTCTTGGCCCTAATTCCTTTATGCATTTTTAATACTTTCACTCAAAATAATTTTTTTTTAAAAATACACAAATACACTAGTCATAGAGCAACAAATTTGGATTGTAAGGAGGATGTTCCCAAACTTCCACTGATTTTCCAAAGAAATGTCTTTGTAATGTTTGTTAAATGTGGAATTGTATTATCACGGAGAAAAACAATGTTTTTTCACAATTTCCCGGGCTGTTGGTCCTTAATCACCTTTCTTAATTTCTGTCTTACCACTTCTCAACTATCTGCCTTAAAATTACTTTTTCGTTATACACTTCACACACCTCCTGAATTTATAATAGACTACAACTTTTTAACCATAAAAATCTGATCAATGAATGTGTTCATAATGGTACAATAATAACTTATACGATTTTCAACTAAGTTCAATTTCACTATAAATATTTTTGGTGAATTGTTTAACCAATTTAACCATCAAATTTCACTGGAAAATATTTTTTTATAAAAAAATATGTGACTCAATGCAACTTACTTTTTGATTAACTCTATAAAAGTTCAAGAATTGGGATGCCAACATTTGCAATTTCAAAACCAGGACTATAAGAAGTTAATACAAGTATTAATAGTAATTTATTATCTTAAAACCTCATTTAACTTTATAAAAGATTCAATAACAAAAGCTCATTACAAAAAAGGTGTTTAAATTTAAAAATTCTGTTTTAAAAAATAAGCATTAAAAGTTCATTAACTTTTTTTATTGCAAAAAATAAGTACACATCATTTACTAATTAAAAAATTATAAAAATTCGGTATTTTCAAATAATTTCCAGAAAAAATATTTTATTTATAACATTTATAACTGATCAGATTGATTAACTGGCTGATAACAATTTGAATTGGATTGAAAGGAATCACAAAAGTGTTTTAATTCATTGCTGTCAACCTCGATATTGATCCGTCTCAAATATGAAAACATTTTTGATTGCCTCAAATTTGAAAATGGTTGATTTACCTGTTGATTCTTACTTAAAGAACGAATGGTGGCCATATAATCAAAACAAGTTTCATTTTTACGATTACAAAAGTCTAGGCCTATTTGTTCTACTAAATCATTGGAAATATTCCACATCCTTTGTCGGTGACTATAAAAATAATAAATTATGTTAACAATAAATATAAGTTACATTACTTTTTTTTGTTGTTGGTACCTCAAATCCTCAGGTGTAGGGTACAATTTATCACAATTATAATCTCGTGTATTAATATGATTATATATCCAGTCAAATATGTCAGTCGAAAGTTGAACAGTGTTATCTGACCAATGATTGGTTTCAATCAAACTAGAACTGTCCCTTATGGCAATGTGATGCCAAAATGGTTGCGGGTCTAGGAAATTGCAACTCTAATGTACATACAAATACAATAAAAAATTTATTTTGTGATCAAATATGAATATTGTAATACTATAATTTGATATATTCAATTTACATACTGCCATTTAATTTAATCATACAATTACACAAACCTGTGTTTTTGCATTTATTAAATTTAGTTTTGATAAAACATCTAAGTTTTCACATATAGTTGCCATATTTATGTTACACTTAGCTTGTTTATCATTTTCAATATTAATTGAATCATATCCCAACACATAAGGCCAATTCCACCAGGCCGAGTTTATGCATCTTATATAGGTGTTGTTTAGTGTTCTCTGAATAAATAGTCCAAATTAATTAGTTAAGATAAAAACATTTTGTTTCTAATGTATAATTGTTAAAAATATTACATTAGCTATCTCTCCAGTATTCAAAATATATTGTAATTGTAGTGTACTCTGTCTCACATCAGGTTTCAATGGATGGATAAAAGTTTTTATTTCATCTTCAGACATAATGACTCCTTCATTTAAAGCCATCAACTGTAGAAAACAATCTTAGACAATAACACGTAATATAATTTATATATCATTGAATAAGTAGGATGTAATGAAAACAATTTAAATTATATTATACTTACTCAAATGTTGTTTTGGTGGATACACAAAATTAAGAACCATTTTGCTGGATACAAAAAATTTCAATAAATTGTTACTAAAAGAGTCGTTTGCTGTTAAGATGAATGGTCTTTTCGAATCAGTAGCTAAAGTTGATATTGCTGAAAGATATCCATCATCATGATTTTCAAACAATATATCAGCCTACATATAAATCAATTTTAAAATTAATGGTAATCAATTTTAATTTTAACATAATATATAAGCCATAAAAATTGTATATGTAACATCTACATTACGTCTTCAATTAAAATAATTGTCATTTTTTCATTCATTTCTTTTTTTCCCTTTAAATTCTTATGTTTTTTACTTTTCTCTATAAAAAATAATACAAATTAGAAATTTTGCTATAATATTACTTACTATAGATTTTTAAAAATGTGATTGATTAGTAAATGAGCAAATAGTTTGTTTAATAAAAGTAAACATATTTTTAAATATTAAATATAAGTGAACTAAACCTTTTATCATATTAAATAGACAATTTTTTTCTACTGCATGAGATTGTGTAGCTTCCATTAAATCTGTTATGATACGTTTACCATTTCTATTACAGGAAGCGTTCAATTCTATTACCTATATTAAAGATACCAAAGAATACAATTATTTTTAAGAATAATTTTAAAAAGAAAACTAATAGTTACATTTGCGTTAAGTTCATTAGCTACAGCATATACTGCACTTGTTTTACCACAACCACTGGGTCCAAGTAAAATAGCTAAATTGTGGTGTACTTGTACTTTACTATTTGAATCACTATCACCATCACTTGCAAAGACATAATTATCATCACTATCATATGTTTTACCTTAAAAATACAATGAATATAAGTTATATGTAGTATTGTTTTATTAAATAGAACTAACATTTTTTTGATTTTTCTTTAATGGGCTTCAGCCATTTTTTGAGACGTTTAACAAGTTCACTATTACCAAGCACCTCTTCCTCACACATTGGCTTATATTTATCAATCCACAAAGGTTCAATATTAGTTGTAGATTGTTTTGCTAACAAACACTTTTTTTTCATGTATTTATGAAAATGTGACACGGGAAAATTTGGAGTCTAAAAAATAGCACAAGATATACATTTCTAATCAATATGTTAAATTAATACCTATGGTGTTTTATTTTTCATATTTTATCAATTTATTAAGTATTATCTTAAAATTATATAAAAGAATAATTATTTACATACATGTAAACAAACTTTTAATACACTTATATGCAAGTTTATTAATTATTACATATATATTTAACTTTTGGTGATAATTTATTTTATTAAAACTGAAATAAAAAGATAATAATTGAATCAACTAGAAAATAGATTGTAAACCATCTATGATTAAATAAATTGTAGAATGAACTATTAAACTTACTTATTGTTATAATAATAAAATCAGATATACTTACAGATTTTTTTAAACATGTAATCATGTAAGGAAGATTAATTTCCATATGATGAGGTTCTAATACTAATCTTTCAGTTTTAGAACTTGATGATTGAAATAAAATTGTAGAGTTTTTAATGCCATCATTGTATAACATTTCTTCATTCAAACTTAGCATAAGGTCAGACTTTTTGAAAGGTGCCAACCAGTTTGTATGAGAGATTTTTGGAAAATATCCTAATTCTTCAAAAAAACTACTGACATAAGGTAAATTAGTGTTTTCTCTGTAAACAATACAAAACAATGACAAAAGTTTGAATAAAATAAACAAAATAAGACATACTTACTTCATAAAACAGTCTTTGTTGAAGTTAAATTCAATACTCTTTTTTCTATTGAGTTTTTTCTTATTTTTGTCAATTTCCATTTGTACTTCACTATCATTGATTAATGTATTTAGTTTTTTATTCATTAATTTTGCTTCATTGGTATCGTTGTTGTTACTATTAGCACTACTTTTCTTACCATCATCCAACGTTTTACCAAAATAGGCGAAAAATGCTTTTTTCTGACGCGAGTGCCCATCACAGACAATTGCAGTTTTTTCTTCCGTTACATCATCCTTAATTAAATTACATTTTTCATTTGAAATCTTTTTCTTCTTCTTTTTGGTGTCTAGTAAAATATCATCTGAAAATCTTTTTGACGATCTATAGGCCATCGCGCGTCCTTCAACACTCAAATTTGTAATATATCCACAATAATAATATTATGCAACATTATTAATAAAATCTAGAATACTATATTATTAACAACATTATAGATTATTGGCTGTAAAGCATACTGCATAGATAAAAATACGTTTAAAAGTTTCAAGTGATATTATTGTCTATTAAGTATTGGATGACAACAATATTAAAATATAAAAAAAAATGTCAATTCAATCACACTTATCACTTATCAACGTATTTTCCCGCCAGTTTTTAATAACATCAGGGATAATAAAAAACTAGTTTTAAAAAACGCCACATAAATTTTAAAAATTCAAAAGAACCAGCTTTTCTGAAAAAAAAAAAAAATTTATCTAGTGATTAAGTAAGAATATCACTTTTTGATTTTCTAAGCAAAAATATAATACTCTCTGGCATAATATTATAACAACATACAGTCATCGCTTTTTGATGTAGTTTTTTTCCAGAGTAATATTTTAATACAATATGTTAGTCCGTATAAACGGTGACACTGTAAAATTAGTACTTTTTTCGCTTCAATTCGGTTTTACAGCCGCGATAGTGGATACGAAACGTCTTTATGGGATAGGCCATCAGCTGCTACGATAAAGTTTCATTCACTATCTTGGAACGCCGATGTTTACGTTGTTAGCAAGATCTTGTTTACAATCCGTATACGTGTGGTTCATACATAAACTTTTTATTAACTATGACCCTTATTTGATATCCACTAAATTAAAAAAAAAAAAATGATCCAATAATAATTGTCTGAATTACTGAAAGTTGTCAACAATTCCATTGTTAGTTGGTACATCAGACTTGTACGTCTACATACGTCTTGTATTATTTGAGAACGATTGACCATATTAAATTTGGTCAAATATCGATATCTATGTATTTCAGTGAATAGTTTTCTGAAAAAATTTAATTTTAACTTAGTGTGCCAACAATGGATCAATTGGAAGAGCTTTCGAGAAGACTGGAGAATTTCAAATTTGTTGGTCCAAGTTTGAAAGTACAAATTCCTCTTCCGACTTCAGTAAAACGATATCTGCACAATAAGGATATTCGACCAAATACGTAAGAAATAACTCAACAAAATAGCATAAATGCAGTTTATCTCCCAAACTATTTTTGAATTTTTTTTTTTCCAAAACGTGTGTTTTGCATACTTAATTTGATGGTACTTTTTAAGAAATTCAACCTATTTAAAATTCTTATATTAATTTCAGTATATAAAAATATTTTGTAATTAATATAACATTTTTAATAATTATCTATAGTTTAATTACATTTTAAATGTATTAAATGAATCTATAAAACCACACTGATAAATAATATATTATTCAGATCTGTAATGCAATTTTTGAGGTTCAATACTATAGCATGTCAAAATAAAAACCAATGATCCTAATGTAATAAATTTTATCTAGATGAAGAAATCATTTGCCACAAATGTATACTATTATTTGATCAATATTTAATATTAATGTTTCATTACCTATAATATTATACATTTGTTGTTCAATATTTTATTGGTATTAACTCAAATTATTATTTAAGATATATTTGCAACCTATAAAATAAAGTATTTTTTAAATAATAAAGAGAGATTGGTTAACAAGGATAAACTAATTTGTTAAAATTGAGGAGAAAAGGGAAGTTTATTAAATAGTTATATTCTGTGTGTAACTACCCTAAAAATATTTGCATGATCTTTTAAAGTTCTAGTTTTCAAGATTTATAATTCAGGCTGTATCACAAAGATAATATACCCATTGTAATACCTATTTCCCAAGATAATAAAAATAATCAAATTTCTATTTTTTTATACCACTCGCAGGGATAAAAACAATTATTTATATTTGAATTCAATTTTTATGTTTTGGTAAAAAAACTAAAAACTTTACTTTATTATTTTGGAAAATTTTAAAATAACTATTTTATAGTTTATTCTTCTGAAAATTTTGAAGTTTCAACTTTTTATTGATTTTTAACAATTTTTAAAGTTCAGAGAAAAGTACCTATAACTATGCAGTAGGCTATAATCATATTATTCCATTGATTATTATTATTATGGTTAACTAACTGTACACTTTTATTCTCCAACATTTAAAAAATTATTTAATGAAAATAAAACGTTAATATTATGTCAACATTTTCAGAAGAATAAACTGTATACAATTTTATCTTTACATTTTTCTAAAATAATAAAATAAAGTTATTTTTTAAGTTTTTACCAAAACACAAATAATTAATTGAATTGCGTTGAAATATAAGTAGTTTTAGTCTTATCCCTGCGATTAATGTTTAAAAAAAAAGAATTTAATTATCCTTATTATATCCAGAAATATTGCAATGGATATATCTTCTTAGGACATTCTGTATATATGTTATACAATAGTTTACTTGTTTTAGGAAAAAAAGGAATAGTAAATTTAGTTATAAAGATAAATTTCTATACAAACAAAATATCTAAAGTCATTTACTATTAGAGAGTGTATGAGAAATCTTTTGTTTTATTTAAAATGTTTATTAAGATGATATTAAAATTATCAAATCTTGGGCAATAATAGTAATTAATAGGGCTGGGATTTCAATTTTTTTCCAAAACATGCCGTACGAAGTTAGTTTTTTAAATTTGTTTCACATATTTATTACTAATAAATAAATGTGTTCCACTATCAAAACTTACTAGTGCATATAGTGCTGGAAGAAAATTCTGCTAGAAAAAGACCACTTAGAAAACCACGTATGAGATAAGAGGATCCTACAAAAAGAAACAGAGAAACTTGAAGCTAGACATGATTGAATGACAAGATGGTCCTAGCGGTCAAATGCCTAAGATAAAAAAAGACATTTTTAATTTATATTAGTATATTGTACAAGGCTATAACACATTTGGACATTTTAACTTAAATTGTGACTAGTTTATGCACTATTTTATTCTGATATTACAACACGTTTGGGCGCTATAGTTTATAGGAGTTAAGTACACTATATAGCAGAGGTTCCAAAACTTTTAATAGTACGATCCATTTTGGAAATAATTAAAATTTTGACGACCCACAATAATATCAATGACTCTTTTTTTTTTGTTTATTTTTCATTTCTGGATGATTCATGAAGTTTTTTCAGTCGCATACTCTCATTTATAAGTATAGATCTAATTTGTTGGTAGAAAATTTGTTCACATGGAAATAAAAATCTGCAATATTTTTTAATTAATAACTATTTTCCTATAACTATTCCTAATAACTAATATACATTTTCCCATTTATCGGGAAAACTCTTGGGAAAATCAAAAAATGAACTCCCTAAATTATCACTCCAGTCAGATTTCCTTTTAGATAAAGTGGCATCATCATAAATCTGAGCACAATAAAATACTGTAATATATTTTTATTTAATACATTTCATTAATTTTCCCGTTTTTAAAAAATATTGCGTACTATTGGGAAAAATCAAAACCGTGATCTTCATAAAGTACCTCCCCAATCAGATTTCTTTTTAGAAATGGTGCATGTACTTGTAAATCGGAGCGAGATTTCTGGTAGAAAAGTTGTTCACGGACGAAAAAAAAAATAAATAAATACATATCATTGCAAAACCGATACATTCCTCGCTCCGGTCCAGAATCTAAAAAAATGTATTATTTAAAAAATATAAACGCAACCCACTTTAGTACATAGTATATAATTGATAAATATAATATGCATATTACTTGTATGTAAAGGTTTTTTATAAGATAATATATTAATGCACGATATTTTACCATCCACACCATGCAGTAGACATTTTGAGTAACATTCGGGTAGAAACTGAGTTAAACGATAATCAATTCGACTACATTAGAAAAGTCGGCGGGGGTACTTAAAACCAAATACGATAAGACCGATAACAGGAATGCTTACGAAAAAGGAGACATGACGTTAGTACAAAATTCGAAACCAACGAAATACAATAAAATTATATAATATGTAGGCCTGTATGCTATTTGTTTGGTTTAATAACGAGCATGTAGGTACTCGCGCGTAATTCAATATGGCCGGATACACACTATTCGACTTACGAGTGCGCCGGGTACCGGGAACCGGACGGCGGCGGCGGACGAAATCGCATCCGTTTACGCGCATGCGTTCGCACTACTGGTGATCGCCGATCGATGATACAAGTGGTATACGACACACGTAGTAAACAAAATATCGACGATAACGTTTTGTTTTAACGGCCTTACCGGCCCTGTGGCCCGACCAGAGTGTTGCTGGGCGGTCTTTAGCGCCCTCAAGAAACTCAATCGGGTTTTTCATAGGAACGACTATAAATATTTCGTCCATGAATTTCATATGAACACCGCGCTGGCATACGGGTTTCCCACAGACAATGCACCGTGTGTGTACGGAAAATAATGTTAAAATAGTCACAACGAATTATTTGCGTTTACAAAATTATTAATGAAAGGCGTCGTTAACTATTGTCGTGTAAAGGGGTTTGTGGGTCTTTTGTGTGTTCGTAATTTTAGCACCCTCCCCCCCCAGATTTGGTGGTCCAGTTGCGTCTATATAATTTGTAGTCACCGCGTACACGTATTTTCTCGCACAAACACTCCGTTTTGATTTGAATGAACGTTACAATTTACGTTTTAAGTAATGTTATTTGTCTACGTTTCCCATTGGTTTGACAGTAAAATATTATTCTTGGATATTACGATGATATTTATTTGGGGTTAGGTATTTAGATATTATGACTCGCTGTATATACGGCGGGGATGACGACAACCACGGGGCACAGCGTACAGCAGGACTGTGTGACGTCGGCGTACGACGATACGGAACGATTGTTTCCGATCAATTTTTTTTTTTTTTCACCCTTTAGGGATCCCCGGCACCTATCAGCGCTCGCCGTTCAGTCGCCAGTCGCGCAGGCATGAGCGTTCCATTGTCCTCCCAGTGAACTATGTATATTATTATTTTGAATTATCATACAAATATTTGATTTGAAACAAGTTATTTTATTAATTTATTCATACGTGTTCATATCAATTGTATAATATATTTATGTATTTACCGGTATACATTTTTTATACTTCTCTAACAAAGGTACGAGGACGGGCTAATATGTAATGCCTCTTATTTCGTAATTTTTTTTAGATTTACGATAAAATTTTCATTTGATGCATATTTAATAGTTTATGTCGTTGGTTTAGTGTATGCGAATACCCGTTCGTGCTGCACTACACCGATTGTACAATCAATATTTTATACATATAAACTATTTGAATACTCCCTTATTAACAATTTGACTTGCAGAACAATAGTTATATCATTATTATATCAATAAAGATATTTTATATTTTATAACCACTAAAATTTATAACAATTTAGAAGCAAAAATTATCAACAAATATGTTCAAATATACAAACATTGAATTGAAATATTTTGCTTATAGTATTTTTATTTGTTTACTATATTGAAAAATTTTGTGTAAACAACTAAATTAATTTCATGAGTCACAGAACTGTTTAAACATTTATTTTAACATCATACAATTATCTATCCAGAATAATCATTAATAATAAATAAATAAACTATTAGAAGTGGTCATTTAAAATAATTATACAGACTTAATAACCTAACTGTTTTATTAATAAAACTGAGACACTTGTATATTTTAATATTAATTATTAATTTTAAGAGTAATATACCCAATATCTATTAGTAGTGTACATTTAAATATACCAAATGATAGTTAGCATAATCTAAATTTTAGTTTGTCATTAATTTAGGTGTCTTGTATTTTTTCTAGTGATCCCGGTCAAGTAATAGAGACATTAATAATTACTCCAAGTAATACTAATAACAAGGAAAATGATAAATTAATAAATCAAGAAGAAAAATTTGATGAAGAATCACATGTAGAAAGAAGACCAAGAAGAAGAAACAAAAATAAAAAACAAAAACTAAAAATGTTAAAATTTATGAGTACTTATAATTGTGCTCCCATGGAGTAAGAAAAAAAAAATGTATATAAAGTAATCATATCATTATTATTGTTTATTATTTTAAAGGTCATTTGCGAATAATAACAATTTTTATACGAAATATATGTCATTTGATGATGTGAAAAAAGGTTTAGCAAATAATGAATTATTTGAAGGAACCATACGTATTAACCAAAAATGTAGTGCTGAAGCATATGTCCCTTCACCAGTAAAAAGAAGTTTATACATTTGTTAATAATATTTCTAACCATACCATTATATTTTGTAGGATAAGTCGAAAGATATTTTAATAAACGGTATTAAATTAAGGAATCGAGCATTGGATGGTGATAAAGTTATTGTGAAAATATTAGACAAATCCGAATGGAGAGTATGTTTTCAATAATTTGTTCACTTCAAAATGTGCAATATTAAATATTAAAATAACATTGATTACAGAACCCAGATACAGAGGAATGTCAACGCACTGGTGAAGTAGTTTATATTACTAAAAAAAAAGAAGAGAGTCGTGTTGTTGTTGGACATCTTTTAATTGAAAGAGGCAATGATCATAAATATAGTACATTAGTTCCCAGAGACCAACGATTACCAAGATTACTTGTAAATACATCAATATGGCCAACTCCAATCAGGGTGAGAGAAGGAACAAAGGAATCAGTAGACATATTTTATGCTATTTTACCGAGTTGGGACACTTGCAAGAATCCTTTAGGGTATGTACATTTTAATAAATGTAATTAAAAATATGTATTGTTGTTATTACATATAAACCTACTTTTAGGATATTAAAAGGAGTTTTAGGTGAATCTGGAGAAATAAATGCTGAAACTAAAGGTTTGTTATTCACATATAAAATACAAGAAGATCCTTACCCAATAGATATCGATAAATATTTCCCTCCTCCATTTTCTGTAGAAGAAGAACTAAAACAGAGAAAAGACTTCAGGTATTTTATTCGTTTACATAATCGTATTATAAATATAGAATTTTTTTTTTTTAGAAAAGATTGTATTTTTTCCATTGATCCACCTACTGCGAAAGATCTAGATGATGCGCTTTCTTGTGTATTGCTACCAAATGGGAACTACAAAATCGGCATTCATATATCAGACGTATCTCATTTTGTTAAGCAGAACACTCTACTGGATACAATTGCAAAGGAATTAGCCACTAGTGTATATTTAGTACAAAGAGTAAGTTTTTAAAAAATATAATCAATCTATTTATGTATTTTATTATGCTATATAATGTTTTAAATTGTAGGTGTATCACATGCTACCTCCTGCCTTAACAATGATGGCATCATTGCTACCAGGCACTGACAAACTCGCTGTTTCTGTTACTTTAGAAATGACACCAGACGCTGACATAATTAGCCACTCTTTCAATCGATCTATAATACATTCTTGTGCTCAACTTCATTATTCACATGCACAGGTATACTTTTTATAGTTAAATTTCTAAACCAAATGTTTTTATTTGATAAATTTTTTTTAATAGATTTTTTTAGAAAATCCAGAAATAAAAAATTGGGACGAGTCTGAATTTCCTGTAGTACATAATGGTTATACTATCAGTGATTGTGCAACAGCTGTATGTCACTTGCACAAGCTTGCATCAAAAATGCGAAAAAGACGTTTTGATAATGGTGCACTAGCGATTAACCAACCAAAGTTAGCTATTGAAATTGATAAAGCTACATGCCAACCATTGTCATATACGTTATATATTCTTCAAGAAAGTAATTGGTTAGTTAAAAGTACATTTTTATCAATTTATTTAAACACTTATAATTTTAGTAAAAATATAATCTATCAATTACACCTTTGATAAAATATCTGATTTTTTACATATTTTGGTTAAATATTAAATACGGATTATGGAATTATGATTCACATAATTCAGAAATGTGATTATTTTCTATCAGAGTTTTTTTGAATGAAAGGATGTGTTTGATGTCTTTTTTTCATGCACATTAATTCCTTTTTTTTTTTTTAGTGATTTTCATTAACAACTTATGTTTATTTGTAGAGCATTGTAACAAATTTAGTTCATGCAGAACCTATGTCGTGTCTAGTTTAATTTAAAATTTAAGACTTGTACACAATTTTAGTAGAATAATGTTCTCTGATTTTTTTTTAAAAAATTAAAATCCAAATTATTTAAAACTTTAAAAATTTGTTACTTATGGAATAACAGTTAGTAATTCATATACCTAAAGTAATGTAACAATAATATTTTTCATTCTATATTACAGGTTAATTGAAGAATTTATGCTTCTTGCCAATACATTAGTTGCTGAACATTTAAAGACACATTTTCCAACCACAGCTATGCTCAGGAATCATCAATCGCCTGACCATGTTAACATGGAAAAAGCGATAAAAACCTTGAAGGCTTATGGCATTGAAATTGATGGGTCATCAGCCGGTTCTATTCATAAATCTAAAGTTCTTTATTGCCAAGATGAAAAGTCTGAGAATTTCCATCGGGATATTATCATAAATAACATTTTATCCAAGCCCATGATTGTAAGTAAAAAAAAAAAAAATTAACCAATTAAAACCCAACAAACTATGTACTTAAACTTTACTACCTAAAGTATGTAACTTCATATTTCGAAAATAGTATAACTATTAATATTGTATTTTATTAGCGTGCCGAATACTGTGTAATTTGTCCAGAAGCTGACATGTCGCACTATGCTCTGAATGTACCATATTATACGCATTTTACATCACCTATTCGTAGATATCCAGACATAGTTGTACATCGTTTACTTATATCGTGGTTAACTGGTCGGCCAATCAAGGAGTATGAAAGACCTGATGTTATCGATAGGTAAAATAGTTAATATGTTCTTCAATTATGATATATTTGATATATTTTTTTGTCTGTGAATTTAGTATTGCTACAAACAGCAATGATAAAAAGAATAACGCCAAAAAAGCATCAGAAGCCAGTTCAGAATTATATGCTGCTTGTTTGGTTGGCAAACTAGGTGGCCTTGAAGAATATGCATCGGTAATGGAAGTAAAGGAACATTATTTTGAAGCAACAATTCTCACAATGAATATTAATGTTAGAGTTTATGTTAATACTGTAAGTGGTTGATTAGTTAATCAGCTAAATTTGATTTTTTAATAAAAATAATTATTTTTCAGCTTTCACATCAATCAGGTGCGTTACATAAATCTAGTCATTATTCTGTTATTAACAACAAACCAACATTAACAATTACTTGGGATGAATTAAATAACATTAAGCAAACAATACAAATCTTTACCAGAGTAAAATTGAATTTAATGAAGAAGACAAATTGTTTGATGCTGAAAGCTATTTTAATTAGAGACAATTAGATTTTTTTTCTCCTGTAATTCTATGTTTAGTTAAAACATTTTAAGATATTATCGAGATAATTATAATTATAATTATATATTTGTATTATATTATATTAATATTTACTAAACAAGTATTTTTAAATTGTAATCATTATAGATTTATATATAAATACATTTTTTTGACATTAATAATTGATAGTATGTTGAGGCACGTACACAGAAAAAAAGTTGAGGAGAGGAGATTCATAAATAAAAAATTAAATACTTGGATTTCGAATTAATATTTCATGTATTTTTCAACTTTCAGTGTTTTGAACTGAAATTTGAAAAACTTTCTAACCCTATCCCTCCTTTTTCCTATATATTTCTGTCTGTTTATATTATAGTATAATTTTTCATATTTTAGATTATTTATTAATGAGTATTAAAGGAACGGAAAGTGTGTAATATATGTATCAACAAATGTGTGCATATTTCATATTATGTTTTACATTAAGATACAATATAAAGTTGATTAATTTTATAATTATTTTATTTTTTTAAAGTTGAATAATATTTAAATATTAATATAGATTATTTAGGAGTAAATATAACTTAATATACATTAATTTACCTTAAATAATAATATATTATATAAATATATTAAAGGTTTTTAAAAAAAACATATTTTACACAATTTTTTTTACAAATAAGAATAATAATAATATTATCAAAGAATTGAAACAATACACCAAATTAAATAGTTTATTAATTTCGGCCTGTAACCGGGGTTGTATGGTTATAATTTACAAGTCTCCTGCCCACTAAATATTTATCATTCTTAATGTGTTCATAAAGCCTTTTAAACTGGCGCACCTGCATTAACAGACCTTTAGTGATAATTATTGATGCCATAAGAGTCGGGTATATTCGTCTGGCAATTAACAATCTCAGCATTTTGTTATTGATTCCTATTGGTACTAAAGAATATGCTATTACATATGGTATGGCAAGAAACAAACTGAGAACGGAAATTACAGGAATGGCCAAGTCGTTCATCATTACATTTAGATCCAACCGCATGAAGCCATCTCTGTAAGTGCGTTCTATGGCTCGTCTCAGTTTCCAATCAGGTCCCATCAAAGTAATGGCACATGCGATTTTCATGTACAATACACCCAGTGCCCAATCTTGCCATGCCCAAAGCACTGGTGTATGGTGCAGAGGAACACGGAATGGAACGACCATAACGAGTTCAAGCAGTAGACCAAACAAAAATGGTATTATGCCAAGCAGCACGATAAATGCAACTATAGCTTTTAAACCAACTTTGATCCAGAACTTTAAACGATTTAAAACAACTGTACGGCCTTCAGGCATCCAACCTGCTACAAAAAAGTAAGCTCTCACCGACAACCAACATATGTATGTACCACACGCTGCTGTATAGAGTTCGTGTATATTGGGTGCTTGTGATGGTTCAGAGGTAGTAGGCAATAGTGATGGCCAAAAAGACATTGCTAAGCGACCCAACCACACAGGTATCGTAATTATTGATAAGCTGATAAATACCACTGATATAGCCATCACTATTAATAAAACTATCAGACGTAATACAAAATTATCAGGTCGAGAGTATGGTCGAAATCCAACTGGGCCACCACGTCTTAATAATCCTTCGTGAGCTGCTCCCAAATCTGCTGCTGGCGGATGTATAGGCGGTACATCAGGTTGTGGTTCTCGTCTGTCTCCAATTAGATAAGATGTTAATCCGAGACAATACGAAACGGCGAAACACCAAAAATATATGCCTAATCTTAACCAGTTACGAGTGTGTGTTTGTTCCAATAATGCTGGCAATATGACTTGGAGAAGTAACAACTCCATAGATAATTCATTCACAGAATCACTGTGCAGAGTAACATTGTATGGTAAAAACGAAGGCCATATAAATTTAAGAATGCGTATCGGCAACCAAATGACAAGAAAAACAGCTGTACCAAAAATCATTGCCGATGCAATAAGTCTCCGTCCGTGTTGGAACATACCTTGTTGTATCAATTCCTATAAAGAAAAATATTTATTTTTTTTATACATTGAAATCAGTCATTATTAAATATATTATTTAATTACTTGTATAGGACTGAAATCTGGATCATTTAAATTTCGCAAGAACCACAGGACACCAGGTCGAACAATTTCTCGAAGGAGCAACACAAATGAAGCAAAATAATAAACATAAACCATACCGACTAACCAATGAATAAACATAGAAGTACCAGGAGCCATACGAAAACTTGTTAGCCTGTCTTTAAAGCTGGCATCAAACATTGACAATGAACATATATCCAACCACCATCCACACACTAAAGGCAGTACACCGATTTCGACAACAGATAACAAGGATACCTTAAAATAATGTAATAATAAAATATTTAATTAATTATTAATTATATTATAAATTATATACTAAATTTGAATAAATAATTTTATCTCACTTTTACAACAATATAGCTTAGTCCAAGTATACGTTTAGAGCGCCTGAATCCAATAATAGTTGCAATTGTGTGCATCATCAGCAAACACATGCCAATGAGACAATAACCACAAAGTGTAGTCACCAATCCTTCAAAATGTGAAGCAGCCACCTTCTCTTGTAGGGACATTGCAGAGATTGCAAGATTACCCATTTGATACGGACAGAACGCAAATACCAATATGAATAATGCGTTCATGGATACTACCCAAAACACGTGTTCTAAAAATACCAGTGACCCATCCAATCCCAAAAGACGTTCCCATGTTAAGTCTTCAGCCGCTCGATCACCCCAATCTATTGGGTTCCAGTGACCTTCATCTACTTGATTTCCATTTTCTTGACGGACTTCTCCATCAGCCTATTAATATTGTTGTTAGCGTACTTCTATTTAAATATATAACACAATATACGCCTTACCTCTTCGGCAGGATTATCTTCAGGAATCGGAGGCAACAATACGTTCAGTTGTTGTTGTTGATTATTTGGTTCATCTCTTTCCAACCAATCAGGACCACCACCATGCAATATTTGTTCTCGTAGCCATATTAATCCGATAAAGGCAAACAATGTGCAAGTCACAACAAAACAACCGTGAAATATGTCACCAGAAATGTTTTTCGAAGACCACATATCGAGAGGCAATGAAATTACCTAAAGTTTTGTAAATAAACATTGTTGATAAAATAAATAGGTATCTCCTTTCAATATTTTAAAAGAGATTAAATTTCTTACAGCATCAAAAGAACCATTGAATAAACTACGGTAAATCCGACAAGCTGTAAAAGGTACAACACACAGCCATGCTAACCCCACCAAAGTAAAATGTAGCCAATATTTGATGCCAGTTAACACACTGGAAGTAACACCAGCAGCAACATCTTTAATTGGTAATCGCCGTGGCATGTCAGGAGCATAAATCGGAGTAAATGAAAACTGATAACTACAGAGTTCACAATACTCTTTACGACTGTAATGCATCCATTGTACCAAACACTCTTGGTGTATATACTTGATACTGCCTGTACATATGCATGGGTGAAACAATGGCCGTTCGGGCATGCCCTCCGATCGGCAAACCCTACATATGTCCGCCCCTTGAGAAGGGTCGTCCATATTATCCATCTTGCAACTGCAGATGGAAAACTATTTTATAAATCTAAAATGTAACAAAGAAAATAAATATAGTTAGAAAGATCTTTACACTATAAAGATATGTACTACCTAGTCTTTTCAATCAACTTTTGCTAACAATGAATGACCTGGTTTATTTGAATTATTATATATTGTACCAAAAGTTTTTTCATTGTATCAGTGTAACTTAGGGTTTCTGTTCGTATTTTTAATAAAACAAATAAATAATACATATACTAATTATACATTTATTACATTATTATAATTTTTTACTATTAAATAATGTTAATGATTTGTCAGTTATTAACATTAATTTGATAACTATAACTAGTTATTTGTGTATGTTTTTTCTTGACTAGGAATTTTATTAATTAACTTATAAAAATAAACACAATGGTTTAACAGAAAATGTAGTTAAGTACTTAAATAAAAGATTTTAAGCTCAACGAGGTATTCCTATAAATAACATACCCTAGTAAATTAATTAATGCAATAGTCAAGTAAGAAAAATACATGTAGATAACCTAGGATAAAATATTTTTTTAAAAATATCAAATCTAATTGAATAAGAACGTTAAGAAAAATTAAAATTTATAATAGTGAATCACAAACAAATATATTCCAAAAAATGATTGTTTTTTTATAATTCAGGAATTAATTTATAATTCAGGGACAAATTTGTTTTAACTAATTAGTATTTCTCTCATCTATAAGAGCACATAATATTCCTAAAATCTTATGCATTTGATGATGTTCCTTATTATTAAAGCATGGATTCAATATATGTACTTAAAAATCCATATACATAAAAAATGTATTTATACTCTAAATATGTTAATAAAAACAGCATTTGTTTTTATTATAAAAAATGATGCGAATAAATCACTTGAAATTTATAAAAATTTGCTTAAAACGACAAAAAGCTATTGAAAATATTTACAATAAAGGTAGAGGGATTTAAGTTTCTCTTTCTATTGTTTCTAATTTATTAAAAATAATTGTTCAACATTACAAAAATGATTATTATGGAGAAATTTTTTTCAAATAAATTTGTACGTGTTATACAATTGTATTTAATAAGGTCAGAACTGTTAAGAGTGGGTACTTTAAAACCCTTCTAACACTTTTGCTTTTTTAAATATTTTTAAATGCTTTTTTGTGGATTTTAAGTGTATATAAATCAGTTCCTTAATTATAAACAAATAAAATATAAAATTAATTTAAAATCTAGATATAATATCTTAGTTATAGTTACAAAAGTATTCAATAAATATCTATTGTCAGTAAAAAAAATGTTTAGCAGTTATTTTTTGATTTTCTATACATAGGAAAATATTTTGTTTTTTGTTGTAATTTAGTTTAAAATAATCATGGAGACCTGCAATTTTCACAGAATACTTATATTAAAATTTTTTGGACATAATAAAATATTTTGGAAATTTTTGAAATATTTCTGTGCATTTGACATTTTCAAGTTTTTATGAAGTCTTAATGTAGATAACATTTTACGATTAGTTAATTATAAGTTGTACTTATTGGTTAGAAAAAATTTTTACACAACACACGAGTTTTTCTATAAGCATTTTAAGTTCAAATTTTGATGAAAATTATAAATTGCCATTGTAATTTAAAAACATGTATAACTAAACTTTGCTCAGAATCTTATTTTATTAGCAATGATTTATTGTTGCATACAGATATATAACTCTACACATCCTACCTCCTCAACCTCCCACTTAAAACTGTGGCAAACCTAATAGCAGTATCAACTTATCATTTATACTTTTGAAAAACAGTAATTTATTAGACATTTATTGTAAAAATATAGGTAAAGTTTTAAAAAACCTTGTACAGAATTTGAATTAATTAGTTTTGAATTTAAGGTACTAGTTTGTTGTTACCTAGTACAGCCTTCTGAAAATTGTATTGTTCCACTACTCAGATTTTTTATAACTCTGTCACCATTTATGATTTATAATAACTATAAAATGGCATAAAATATCAAATAAGCTATTATTTACACATAAAGTAAAGAAAAAAAATTACTATACAGATACAATTTAGTTTCATCACAAAACTTCATTGATAAAAAAATAAACTGATAATCGTTAAATGCGATGACAGTACATTCTCGTCAATCAGTGTTTGCATTTTTTAAAATTAAAAAATTAAGTCTCAAGATTTATTTACTCAAATACCAAAAGGAAACTGGGGGTATTTAGTTTTTGTAATCCAAAAATATTATTCAACAATGCGTACTTACGAAATGTTTTTAAAAGGGTTATGTTCCCGTTATTACAGAAGAAAATTTTGTAAAAAAAAATGAATTGAGTTGACAAATGACTTAAGGATTCAAGATTCAAGGTTCATAAAATCGTTACTTCATACATTTTTGGGCTCAAGAAATTACTTCAGTATCATTTTGCAAACCTGAACTAGGCATCAGAAGAAACTTGAGTGACAATACATTATTTGGATGGCCAGGCGGGACAATAACAAATCAATACTGATGTTTAAAAGTAAATAATAGACTGTGCTAAAAACTAATAATAATTGTATCATTGTCAGTGTGAAACAGTATATTTGAATTGCATAATTTACTGAAAAAGAATTGGTCAATCTTAAAATACGTAAAAGTTTGTATAAAATTGTCAATTTATGGGTGGATGGGGTCTATGAAATCGGTGATTCAAGGTATAAATACATTGTGTCACTACTGAATTGTATGGCAGTATTGGTTTATTGTTAATATTTCTATTATAATATATTTTTAACTAAAAACAGTAAACTTATTATCTCACTAGAATTTCCATAGTTCTATAATTTTAATTTAGCAATGTACATAATATAGTCAATTCAATCAAAAATTGTATATCATAATAGTCAGTGAAAAACTCAATGTTTCATCCAAAGATTTTGTTTTTCAATAATATAATATTTTTATCAGTATTTTTAAATATTATCTTGATGATTGAACTTTAATCTTCAGAAATTAAACCATAGGTACCCAATATTCAAGTTAATTTATTATATATATTTCATTAATAGTATATCTAATGTACCAATTATGTATTTTTAATATATTTAAGAACAATAGCCTATAGAAATAACCCAAGAAATAACCTAAGTGTTTTAATAATAAAAACAATATAAATGCAATAAACTCATAATCTGAAAAACTTGAAATGAAACAGTAAAAATCTGTTTACAATTTTAAACGCAAGGATAGAGACGAAATCCTAATTCCACTTTGTAATTATTTTCGAATAAAACAATTTTATGAAATGTACTTCATTAGCATATGCTTGATGTCGATTTCGAGCAAATTGCGTAATAAAATTGAAAACAAATTACATGCTGTATAGTTGGATAAAACTACATAATACGAAATAATAAACTTACGCCACTGTGTTCAGTCGACGAAACTCTCTCAGTAAAATGTAATCACGGTACATTTACAACATTTCGTCAAAAATTGAAGGAACACATCTAAAGTGTTTGGAGAAGAAAAATGTTCGGCTACAAATTCGGATCAATAAATTTACTAGTGTTATCAATCACGTCACAACAGCTGCACACCGTATACCGGGTAAGTGTGTTTACTAATAACCACGGAGGAAAGCATATAACAACAATGTATAACAATTTATTGCAGTAGCTACTGCAACTGCTGGCACTTCGGAGAAAGTCGGGACGTATCGGGACGAATCGAAAATAAAATTTGAATACGGCGTTTTACACTTTTATTGTGTCGTGATAGGTATTCGAATTCCGAAGTCGGGAACTGATATGACATCTGATACATTTCTTGTAAAATAATCGATTGCAAAATGTAATTCTGTTATTACAGGTGCTTCTGATAAGGTACTATAAATAATAATATTTAGTGCCTTACTCATAATTGTGATGATCGTAACAGTGTTATCAGTCGTACGCCGTCAATACTGTAAGTTTGTCTGGAAAGGTCACGAAGGATCCGTCAACAGCAGGCTGTGATAAGGCCACTGATTACGTTGGACGTTGGCAGCATAATAGGCAAAATACTAAAAACAATTTCTTATCACTAAATTTGTACCACCGTTCGACAGAGACTGACCTTTAATTCAATATTTGTGCTATTTCCGCGTTCCGTTTGCTAACACCGAATCGGGTCGACGTTTTTGTTTTTACTTACTATACTAGATTTACAACGTCAACAACAAAGGTAATAATGGCATCGAATTTGTTAAAAAATTTGGTGAAATTGGATACCAGGATATCCGTATCGCACAACATTTGCTGTGAGTATAACAGATTACTGGCTTTTCTTAATTATTATTAATCAATGTTACACACTATTCATGAAATTATTACTTTTTCACATTTGTAACAGTACCAATTCGATGTTTGTCAACGGCGTCACCCCGTGTAAAAGACAAAACCGGCAAGAACATAGTGTTTGTCGATGGTGTGCGTACTCCATTCTTATTGTCGGGAACTGATTATGCTTCTTTGATGCCTCATCAGTTGGCTAAAGAAGCTCTTATGTAAGGTTTTATTATAATTATTTTTTTTCATTTTCAATTTAATTTTTAAGTTTCCTCGGAGGTTTTGTAAGTAGTTACTTGCAAAAAGACAATGAAATGTTTTTTATTTAACTTATTCAGTTCAGGTAAATTAAACATAAATTAGTTTTTTAGTAATTTCAACTGATAAACTTGAATAAACAAATTTGAATAAATACCTTTTGATATAGTATTATCCTTTGTTGATCAAATTATTGTTAAGTGTTTATACCACTTGTTTGCACACTAATTAAAATATATGTAAATATAATTCAAGGATACCTATACAATATTTTAATATAAAAGTTATAACTTTTAAACTATACCTATATATTTTAATAAGATATCCTTAGGTACCTACATACCTACAGTTTTTACTTGTATTTTAAATACTAAAACCAAAAATAGAATACATTTTCAGAATTATAATTTTTCAGGAAGTAAAATTTATTAAAGGTCAAATTTTTTTATTGAGTCACATAAATTGTAGTAGTGACTTAGTACACTTATATTGTAATATTTAATTTTGAAAACAATTATTCAAGTTAAATAATAATGTAAATATATTAAATATTTCACTAAAAAATATATAATAGCCAATTAAAAAGAAACAATTCTCTATTGACCTCGTGTTTTATAAATTTACTTTATTTGTTGCAACCTCAAGGATAGGCTATTTAGACAGTAACATACCTAATGTGTTTATTAAATTAATATAATCATTATGCTAAGAACCATTTTATTTCTTTTTTATCTAGTCAATTTATTGGTTAGTGTTTAGAGTTGAATACATTTCTAAATAATTTGATATACAAATATTAGATATAAAATGTTGAGATTTTGTTATTATTTATTTGTAAGTTTTTAATTATATTAAAACACTTATAATAAAAATGGAATGTCAAACATTTCATTTTTATATCTTACGAAACGTGTATTATATAGAATACTTATATAACATATTTTTTTTAAATTTCTTGAGTTAAGATAACAAATAATAAATATATATATATTATGTCCTGTATTATATGCCTAACTTAAATTAAAATGTATTTTTTGAAATATATGTTTGTTTTGATTGAAATAATAATATTTAAATAGCGTAATAATTTATAATAATACTATAAAATCTATGTATTTTGCTTTAAATTAGAGGTTTATTAAGAAAAACAAATGTACCCCGTGAAGTAATTGATTACATTGTGTATGGTACGGTAATTCAAGAAGTAAAGACTAGTAATATTGGACGGGAAGCTGCACTTGCTGCTGGATTTCCATACTCCGTTCCAGCTCATACTGTTACAATGGCATGTATCAGTTCAAATCAAGGCATTACGACTGGTATTGGATTGATAGCTTCTGGTGCATATGACGTTATTGTGGCCGGCGGTGTTGAATTCATGTCTGATGTTCCGATTAGGCATTCTCGTAAGATGAGAAGTCTACTCTTGAGGGCAAATAAAGCAAAAACAGCATTAGACAAGTTAAAACTGCTATCTACATTTAGACCAAACTTTTTACTTCCAGAAGTATGTTAAAAAAATATTAGTCTTTCAAAAATAAAATAAACATAATATTTGTGTTTTTAGTTGCCAGCTGTTGCAGAATTCAGTTCTGGTGAAACTATGGGTTTTTCAGCTGATAGATTAGCTGCATCATTCAAAGTTACACGAGAAGAACAAGATCAATATGCTGTTAGATCACACACTATGGCTAAGGAGGCACAAGATAAGGGATATTTAACCGACATTGTACCATTTAGATGTAAGTACTACATTTTTGATTGTGCCATTTTTTATAAAAAAATGTTGATGTCTTTTAGTACCAAATACTTCAAAGGTAATTGAAAAAGACAATGGTATTAGAGTGTCTCCAATTGATAAATTGGCCAAATTGAAACCAGCTTTTGTAAAACCACACGGTACAGTTACGGCTGCAAATTCATCATTTTTGGTAAGTTTAAAATACAACATTTGTTTAATCCTTTGCAAATTTCAAATGAGTATAATATGTCATTATAATATAAGATTATTTGTATTATACATTTTATTAGACTGATGGTGCATCCGCTTGTCTCATTATGACTGAAGAAAAGGCTAAACAATTAGGCCTAAAACCTAAGCTTTACTTGAGAGATTTTACTTACGTGGCTCAGGATCCTATTGATCAGTTGTTACTTGGACCAACATATGCTGCACCAAAAGTGTTAGAGAAAGCTGGTCTCAGTGTTAAAGATATTGATGTATGGGAAATTCATGAAGCTTTTGCCGTAAGTTTCACAGTTCTACTATTTAAAATGTTCAATGTACCACTGTAAAATAAAAACCTAAATTATTATTCAATTTAATTTGTTTGTTGCCAAAATTTTAGGGACAAATTCTAGCAAATTTAAAAGCTATGGACAGTGACTGGTTTGCCCAAAAATATATGAACAGAAAAAGCAAAGTTGGAATACCAGACTTATCTAAATGGAACACCTGGGGAGGTTCTTTGAGTATTGGACATCCTTTTGCTGCTACTGGTAAATTTTTCTGTAATTTATATTCAATTAGAAAATTATTGTCATCAAATTATTATTGTTATCTAGGAGTACGTTTGACTGTTCACACAGCTAATAGGTTAGTAAGAGAAGATGGACAATTTGGTTTGATAGCTGCTTGTGCCGCTGGTGGACAGGTAATTTGTTTTATAAATATGTATATGTTATTATAAAAACTTAAGTTTTATTAATAAATTAGAATATAATAATATTACACAGTAAATATGAAGATATTAGGATTTTCAAGTTTTTATTGAAAAAATTTAGTAAATCATATGTTTCCAAATTACGTTAAAATGTTATTTTTAAAAAGATTGAATATTAGTCTTAATCATATATATGTACTTTAATGAGTGACTTAATTTATAAGAACATTTGGTCCACTTTAAAAGTCTTTAACCATGGAATGCTAAACTTTTAGAAGTTTTAAATAGCTCTTTATTCTTGTATTTAGCATTTGTTAATTTTAATGATCATTTAATAGAATTTGGTTATAATCTTTATTACATTGTAACTTTCATAGTGTATTGGTGCTTTTATAAAGTTATTAAGAAACAATATCATTATAAAAACATCTTATAAATCATTCCTTTTATTCAATGTACAACAAATTGTATATATTTTAGGGAGTTGGCATGATTGTGGAAAGACATCCAGATGCAACTGCTTTGTAAATGAAAATTTATCTTGGAAACAATATGTAAGCATCCTAAAAGGTGAAGTGGAAACAACAAATTAATTATGAACTTTATATTGTTTATTTTTTTAATGCTTTGTATTTTTCCACATGATTTTTTTATTGTTGGTCTTAAGGACATATCCCATACATTATACTCATCTTTATAATTTGTTTTTGTTTTAAATATCAAATATTATATTTTTGAACAATTTTATTACTTATTGTATTTATTTAACTAATTTTAAATTGTTGAGCATAAAATTTATTTCCATGTTAATAATATGTGTTATTCATAGTGTGCAACATAATATTTAAATATGCCTGTACACATTAATCTCTTTATAGAAATTGTTAAAATTAGTATGGGATGTTATATTATTGTTTTATTGTTTTAAATTATTCAAATATGTATCTAATAATGATTGAATTCATCAACTTTTAATGTAATTTTGTTAAATACTCTTTATACAAGGTACACTTTTTCTAGATGATACTGTGATCAGAATTTGGTAGAAAACCTACTTTTGTGTTAACTGCTAACAGTTGAAAATTAGTACTTATCATACTTCTGTAAATATTTAAATAAACTGCGTATTATGTAGCCAGTCAGTAGAAGAAAATTTCACACACAAAAAAAATTACTAAATATATCTCTATAATATACATTATAAATTGTTCCACAAAATTTCAATTAAAAAAAAAAATTATCATAAAAAACATTAAGTCAACACCCAACACATAAATAAAAAAAATATGCATACCTTATCTCTAGTAAAATTATAAAGATTAAAAAAACAAAAATTATTAATAATATTTATTATGCACTTGTATCTAGGTACTAGTCTTGCTTTACAAGTATAGAATACGAGTATAAATTAAATTTATATCTTAATTATTTGTTTTTTTTTTTCTTATAATATTCTATGTTAAAATGTCCTATTGCTTGGTATTTTAATTTTAGACCTGCTTATAAAATTATAAATAATAGTATAATATTGTTATTTTATGAAGCCCTGAGAGAAATGTGTCATTCTTTACACATATCATTGTATTATAATGGCTTGCAGTTAATAGACGACCTAGGTACATATTGTAGGTCTTGTGAAATTGGCTATGATAAAATGATCGCATTGCACTTGTACAGGCAGTTTTCAAGGTCATCGCTGCAAGTCATTTCGATGTTACAAAAACTGATTACTATATTTAGACGATAATATAGTTTTCATTTTGTTTCAGTCATTGAAAAGATTCAATAGTAAATTATAAAATTGTTCACAACACGAAATATTCTCAATGACAGATCGCGCCACTACGTCTGCAGTTATTGTTTTATTATCAAATTTAATATTACAAAATTATAATTTTATAGATTTTTACAACACATCCACGCGTACACGTTTTACGTTTTATATTATTGTGAACATTTATTTTCAAAATATGTAGGTACTATTAGAGTCGAATATTATATAGCAATAATACCTATTATTATTTTCTGTAAATTGGCGATTTTTTTTTCCGCCTAATTAAAAAAAAAAAAATTAATTATCAGACATCAATGCAGTAGTGGAACAGACAATCGGCGGAAATTCTTGAATTTCCAAATATCACGTTAATCCAGTTTATTTTAAATTTGAATATAAAATAAAGGTAATATGATTTTTTTTTTCTACAAAGAAAACTACTTTTTAAACGTGATAACTATATTTAGTGATAAAATATTTTTTAATTTTAATTGTATGCACTACACGTCAATAACACAAAATCAGCATTATAAACAATTAATTATTTCCGTGTATATTTTAGTCATCAATTCAATGACGTGTATTTTTATTTTATTTTTTTTATTTTGTATCGTATACACATTATGGTATACCTACTTATATCTAACTCAAAAACGTTTCATTTTCCAATTTTATGATTATTTACAGAACACGGGCAGGCGGTGAAAAAAGATCTAATAACATTTCCAATGCCACGAAAATCGAAAAAACAGCGACAAAAAATTCAAGTAATTTTTATTTAAAGCCATCTTGGCGTTACCTAATCGAAATTTAAAAACCTTTGGTACCCCTGCGTTAATTACCTATTGAATATTGAAACAACCGGGCTGTTAATTTATGACTTATGTTCTAATTACCTAGGGTACCTATATCGACCTACCTGCGTGAATTACCTATAATTTACAAATATAAAATCACACGTGCATAATATACGGTAATAATACATTTATTCTAATATTTAATTTGATTATATTTTACACGAAAACAGTAAAAAAAACATTTGGACTTTTATGTTTATTCAAGTGCTCATTAAAACGTAGATGCACGGTACACCTAAATCGATTTCAGAAGTCATATTTATTTTATTGAATGCATTGTTCTATACATTAGCACGTGTAATAAAAAATCCTATATCAAATACCTATCCTAGATCTGAACGCGGTCAGATTTATAAAAATGTTGCTATGGTTTTTCAGTTATTTATAAGCTCTCAATAGTGTGCATAAAATAAAAACTATAAAATCGATTAATGGTGTAGGTATCTACAAGCACTTGAATAAACATAAATAATATGCTATTAAAGTTTTTTTTTTTTTTACTTATATGCGAAATGATAGTATTTAAATTTGAATATTCACCTTATACCACTTACAGGGCTTGTTCTAGACAAAATGTATACATAGGCATAATCCAAATGTGCCGCCCTTTGGTTTTGTATTTCTCTCTATTTACCACTTAAGTACTTAACAAAAATTTACTCTAATTTATTATAATTATCATAATTCAATAAATTAAAGTATAATAAATAATAATATCATGAATATACCCTACGTATTATTTTTAGACAATTCCTAGTAAACAATTCCTCGTTTACTATTCAAAATTATGAGATCAAATAACTTTAATAATATGCGTTCAATGAGTAATTGAAATCAGAAAACATTGAAGCATTTAAAGCATTTTTAATAATAAAAATGATTAATAATAATAGATACTACACGCTCACACTAATATATTGTAACAATAATTATCAAAATTATTCATCACATAATTTATTAATATAATATAATACTAATAAAAAAAGATGGACATACTTCGCACGATGGCACCCACTATTGTTGGTGAGAAGTTGGGAAGGTAGGATCTAGAGAGAAAATTAAATTGTATCTGTAAGCAACGATAAATTATTGCTTACCAAAAATGATTCTGAGTCGAGTTCAGTTGATAGTGATGCTTTGTCAACAATATAATAAACAGTGTTTGACGGATTTTTCTAGAGCTGTAGATAAAAAATATTTTTCATTTTTTTTTTTTTTTTTTAATAATCGGTGTTTCTTTGAGGGGGGCATCGATTCGAAAAAAAAATTTTATTTTCATCCCCTAAACATAAAAAAAAAATTAACTTTTTTATTCACTTTACAAAGTTTTCAAAACAGCCATTTTGTAAAAGATATTATTCTAAAAATGTTGCTGTATCACACATTCATGTCCGATGAATAGTTACTCAGTAATAGCCGTTTTAATTTCTAGAAAATAAGTATGAAAACAATTATTATTCAATAAACTACTGTTGATACTAGTGATGAATACCACCTACCTAACTCGTTTCTAGGTATCATAGTACGAAAATAATAACACCTATAACAAACCGAATACAATTTATTAATAATAATATGACATAGGACGGCGTTTCATATAGGCAATAATCGTACACACAGCACTGCTCGACGCGTTCATAGCTAAATAATAATATTTAATACTCATTAGTCATTACTTACCTACTTACATATTCTGCATGTCCCTATAATATATTCATTTATTAATGTAGCAGATTGTTCAGCGGGTTGATAGAAATTTAGGAACATTTTTTTGTTAATACGCTTGAACATATTGATTAATACTTTAATCACAATAATTTTATCTTATCAACTATTAACATAAATCATTAAGAGGACTTTATACCCGCATCTAATGTCTTAGTCCAACTACCGGTTAACATTCAAAAACAATGTCATAGGTGTTTTTTGACGTATGACTAATTTAAAAAGTTACAGTTATTTAAAAAAGAAAAAAAAAAGGTTTTTGTATCTATTTTATATCGTTTTATATGCTGTATATTTTGAAAAATACAAAAACTTTATGACGTTCCCTATAAAATATTGTTCTCTATAAATTTCATAATAGGTACTTTTACTCTAAAATCAAAATTAAGCTAATTTTACTTATTCTGCGTAAGCATTGTTTTTGCATGTTACCCGGTAGCTGGACTGAGACAGTAGATGCGAGTATAACGTCATCTTAAGTTTATTATTTATATGCAATTAAAGTAAGTGTTAATTTTTTTAAATGAAGTCAGTACGCCATTTACATCTGAAGTATGTACATAATCTCTATGAATAAATTTGATTTCTGTTTTGTAAATATTTTTCAAGTATTTTAATACTTCTAGTTTCTAAAAAGATTAAAATACACAAAAAAATAATGGTGAACTAGAAAAATAAATTAATAGACTGTTAATTTAATTAACTTTATCAAATATTCATATAAGTTACTTTTGGCGTGAACAAATTCATCTAATTACATAATCAACCAGTTAAAAAAATAGTGGATCACTGATAAGGAAGTCCTATTGACTACATCCAGCGGTTGACCAATATGATGAATTTAGGAACATGCGGTTTATATTTTAACAAGTTACTTAGGTACTGCTTATAATTCGTAAATACTCAACATCCTATGCAAAAATGTAGCACATATTATCGAAATAATATTTTTAATTTTTTTCAAACTAAATTTGTTCGTACTTGTCTGTTTACGTGTATAATAATTATCACCGAAATTGCGACAAGTCAAAGTACGCGAGATTGTTACATTAACGCGGTAATTCGTACGGATACATATGGTGAAAAATCAGTTGTAATAATTATGCGAAACACAATGACATACGTTCATTTTTAGTATACCTCGTACTCAATGTGTATACACAATTATGACGTCATGTAGCTACATAATATAGAATATAGATCAAAAGCAGTTTTCATTGAATATTATCGCTCCACGTTTACCCGGATTCTCATGATATTTGTACATGGGTAATTCGCCGTGTATATCCGTTATAAAATATTGCGTGGACACAAATTAACTTAAATTTGATGTTACAATTTCATGTTACATGTATACTTACAACATGTTGTCCAACACCTATGGGAAATTGGTATGTGGTGACGACGGACCTTATTTAACCACCTCTTTTATCTTTTTGAATAATACGATTGCGAACGTTTTTACCTAGTAATATTTTAAAACAACATTGCTGCATCGATACCTATCTATTATATCGATTCATTAACGATGACAGGATAATGATAATAATAATATATTATAATAATACTTATACAATATAAAAAAAAAGTGTTCACCTATTGCTAATTATTAAAAAAATTTAACTATAATAAAAACACATCATTATATTATATATTTATACTTGTTTAAATATTATTAAAACATAATGATATTTCGTCAATCACATAGTATGTAATTCGATCATAACTTTAGTTTATATATTCAAAATTTGTTTTTCTTTGGAAGGTGTATGAATTTCAAAAGGTTGTGACTGCTCTCAGGTTAGCCATTGTTGCAGTTGGGTAGTTAGAAATATATAAGATAAACAAGGTAATTTAGTTTATGTACCTACTATATTCAACAATAAATCATTGCAAACGAAAACACGATTCACAGTGAAGTAGTAATGCACTATATCCAATAATTGTGTTTTTCCTTTGTTGTCAAGGTAACCCAGAAATCAACAATAAAAAAAAATCTATAGGGGAGTGAACTACTGAATATGTCGATAAATGTTTTAAATAAAATACTACCGGGCGGAAATTCCGCATCTGTTGAGATACTGAGTGAAAAAATTGAAGCATTGGTCTAAACAAAAAAAAACAAAAAACTAAGTATTTTAAATTTCGAAATAATGTTCAATTAAAGTACCATTAACTAAAAAAATCCGAATCCAAGTATGATTTGAAAAGTCAGAACATTTTTACTAACCATAAAAACGTTTTCCGCTCATTAATTTCAATCAAGTTAACCCCAAAATTAACAAAAAAAAAACATATGTATCATGATTTATTGTCAAACGTTGTAATTTAGATAATCTATCGAGAATCTACAAAAATGTTCAAACGAAGTACCATAGGTGGAAAAAATTTACATCGTTTAAAGTACGGTGCGACTAATGTGGAATAATTTTATAAACAAAAATCTTGATAAAAAAAATCGTTTAATATAAGTTTTAGCTTATTTGCTATATACGCTAAAATTCTACATACTTAACAAAAATCTGGTTGGTACCTATTACTTATTTTTAAGAAATACAAATTATTACATAAAGAAAATCTCAAATGTCATGGATGGGGAGGATAACCACTATCCTACCCCCTCTGATTGCATTACCTAATCGAATCTTTATAGTGTGGTTAAGCTCTTTGTAATAATATAATTGCGGAAGTAATGCTCTCTGGTTTTGCCATAATTTTAGAAATATTATTTTAAATTGTTTGAATAATTTTTACGGTTTGAGATTGGGTTTCCTTTTATATCGAAATCACTATATATAGATACAGAAGCTAGATTTTTATATTCCTAACTTCTCAATCTTATGGGAGCTGCAGACCCCGAGCCCTCTTATATAGCGCCCCTGTATTATAGGTATATAATTTATATTTATAATTTTACATGTAATTTTTATTTATATTTTTCTCTGATCCGCCGAAAAACGTTTGAAATCGTATTGTTAAAAAAGCCAAATGTTCGCAATCGAAATCGTATACCTAACATACCTATATCTGGCTGTTTAAGCACTTACAAAAAAAAAAAAAAACAAAACCAAATGCCAGATTAAATTATAGGGAGATAAGCTTTGATTTGAGTTGAATTATGATAATTTATTTTATCTCACTTAAATCCATATTGGTACACACAATATTATGTCATACCTTTAGGTATACTTAAATCGCATTTACTCATTATCTATATTTACTCGTATCATTACAGAGTTGGATTAAACTGATTAAAGGGAATATTCATAAGCGCAAGTAGCGTTTGAGATTTGAGGGAGCTGAAATTCTGATAACCTGATTACAGACTAGAATTGGGTACACTGGAATTTTTTTTTATACTTGTACATTTTATATTATATTTATTATAATCAATGGTGTAGTCGAGCGTATACGTGGGTATACGGCGTATACAGATTTCTTGATTTGTTGACAATGCATATAGTGAAAACTGTTGTTTTACTTGTAACGCAGGTATACGTTTACAGAAACGCGTATATACATTTTGTTTATTATTAACTACTATCAAAACATCGTATACCGATGCATGTTGTAACAACGATTTAACGATATATGAAAACAGACAATGGCCTTTTTATTTTTTTTTTTTGCTCCAAACTGTTGTTGATCAACTTAATGCTTTTTAAAATTACTAAATATGTATACATTTATGCATTTAAAAAAGTACAAATATGCCTTAAAAATATTCACTTATAAATTTTGTATTTTACACAAGATGTTCATAATAATATTCACTATAAGAATTCCTCTTGAAGTAAACTTTTCCAAAAATAATTTTAATTGAGGGTTACTAATTCTGTGAAGAGGTATGTTTGATGACAATAAATAAGCTTTACACAAATCTTGCGAGAGTGAACACTTTTTTGTAGTACAAGTTACTAGCTGTTGAACTTGCGTGTTTTTGTTGTTTTTATTTTTCCTAATAACTGCTCGTCTATGCTTTTCAATATTGATATGCCGAGTCACAACAAATTGTCTGTCTTTGTTTGCCTTCGCCATCATTCTTTTAGTTTTAAATATATCCGTACTGTACAAAAACACGAACATTTTCAAACGATTTGTCTCGGATTGTTTAATTTTCGACATTTTCGACAATGAAATAAAAATAATATAATCGAAACAAAACACTGACTCCCGAACGTATTAGTCGGAACTGACACTTTTATTTACGGGTAGGTATATTCAGGCCCGTCGTAAGTTATTTTCAGCCCTATTTTCTAGCTTTTTTTTTTTTGACGGTTATTAATTTCATTTTTCCACTTCAATTTCTTCACATTTCTGTAAAATTACAATTAAAAATAACAATTACAATAACAAAGCAATGCATGGCTTGCTTGTACCCTATCGACGGACCTGGGTATATTTATGTAATCAATTATAGAGCCATTGAATTATTTCCTAAGAAAAGTATTTTATAGATCATAAACATATTTTGATAAAAGCTATTAGATATATATTTGAAAAACTCCATACAATAATACTAAGTGAAAAGTTTCAAAATTGACCTCTTTAATTTAAAATTAATCTATTTATTTATTATAGAATTTTTAAATAGTAATATCATGAATCATCAAATATGCATCGAAAATGTTAAAATTATGAAATAATATATGCTTTTAAAACTTCAACATCATTAATATGCAAAAAAAAATGCGCTACCTATAAACTTTTGATATATTTTTTATTGTTTCGATTTTTAGCTTACTTTTCAATAAATCTAATAGCCCACAAAAAACATGCAAATGTATATTCCGAGCTCTTCGGCATTTTATTATCTAAGTTCTAGTTACGGTCATACGGCACTGCGTATACTCACTAAAATATTTACTCCATCCCTATAAATAATTTATTAAACACTTAATAGAATATAAATATAAAAACTATCTGTCAGTAAAATAAACCTCTCACATTGAAAACAACCAATACCTACTAGACTGGGAGGGCGCGGGGAGGAGGGTGAATTAAACATTTGCAATTGTTGCACCATTATCCTCGGTCATTAAACCCCTCGTCTTTTATAAAAAAAAAAGACTTTTTTTAAATTTGTTTGCTATAGCTTCATTAATAATGATTACCATAAAACAATCCTAACATTTTTAAATCAACGTCAAATATTACAACTTTATAAAAAAAAAAAAAATTGTATGGGACGTTAAACTAGATTTGTTCCAACTTTCCTTACCACCGGTGGGTAATGGGCTCGAATCAGTGGGATGAACTGATGGAAGTAGCACGCTAATCGTCGTGTGCTACCATTTTTGTAGCGATACTGGTAAAATAGTAATTTAATATTTATTTTATATATTGTAGTGTAGGTATAGACTATAGTATGATGTTACTAACACCAATCTCCACAAAGATTCCAAAATCTATACCAAATTTCTAAAAACTCATATTATATAATAAAGATATAAAAATATTGCCGTTACACAATTTTTAATTTCGCTCTGCACACATAACATTTCTTATCGCACTAAGTGTGTCGTACTGCATACAATTTTAATCCCTGAGTAATGCTTAAGTGTTGCCAGTGCTGGGTATTACCAGTTTACCACTGGGTAACCTACTTATTGTACAAATTATATTGACTATAAATTTTCTTCTTTATTAAAAATCAAAAAATAGTATAAAGTATATCACTACATTTTTCGTAGGTAATCGGGTGCGTCATTTACGCGGTGCAAGGGTATGTAAATGTATGCAATTTTTTCAGCACGCCTAAAATATGTAGATGTAGTTAATTTCGTATAATTTGTATTCTAAAACGCTAATTTTTTAGTTTTACAAAACTGTTTTGTTATCACTTATAATTATTAATTTTAACAGTACTAGAAGACATGAACACCGTTATAAATAATATAATAACATTGCCATACCTATTAGCATTATTGTACCGACTATCGAATAAAGATAGTTTTGTTAAATTAAAGCGTAGGCAATTTCTGGAATGTATCTACTAAAAAAAACGTGGTTACATATTTATGTATTTTATAATACTGGTGAATTTTTTTACTGTTTAAATTTCATGACATAGGTACCTACGCGTAATTAACGTATTATGTTTATTATACTATACATAATATATTGTTTGTTCTGATAATAAACTTATTAAGTAGGTTATTTTTGTGTATTTTAGTTTATAATAAAATAAATATCAACAATATCGAAATTAATTTGAAGTGCGTTTTTGAATTGCATTACACATTTGAATATGCCATGATTGAAAAATCGATTCAAGTATGGAGATTAGTGATTTCGTGGTTAGTATGTTACACGAGCGGATTTCAAGTTGATTTTAATATTCTGTAGATGTTTTACGTCCCGTAAAAGTTTCTTTTTCTCTCATCGGAAACGACAAATGCTAATTGAATTCCGTTATATTTTATTGTGAGAATTAATATTTAGGGTGCTACGCATTTTAAAAGATTGACAAAAATGAAAAAAAAAGTTTCCTTTTAATAGTCGAAAAAAGTAACGTATTACTTTTTGAAAAATAAAAGAGAACCGTGTACGCCTTATACTTTTCAAAAAAGTAACGATGATTGTAGGAGAAACTCTCTTTTTTAGAAACGTAGCGATAGCGATGAGAGTGCATTGAAAGCAGTGGTTTACAATTATTACCGGGTCGAACGTTAAAAGCTCCAGTGCGAGAACTACGGTTGCAACAATTAATAGTGTCGTGATCACGGCCCGTGGTAGTGAGTTGTAACCAGTGTTGTTATCGTTATTACCAACGTGTTCCACGTGGTTTATCACGGCTTCCGCGTATCGCTGACATAGTACAATATCACGTCATGCGGTATACGATCCAAGCCCATAACATAGAGGGCAGTCATTCCAAACGATAAGGATAAAATAAAATAACGGTCCGATAGCGCAATTTCGATAACTACTTGTAATATATTATTTGAACGCTCAATGCGCAATTGTATTTAATTTGTGTAAAATCACCGTTACGGACGGGGGCAAGCCGACGGGAGAAACGAATCGAAAATACACTCCGCGATTCGTAATGGGAATGAAAACCGCGTCGGACAGGATTTTTATTATTCCGCCGCGCACCGTGTTAATACGCGACCGGGCCGACGTGTTTCCGAAAACGGTTCTTATCATTTTTCGAACAAATGGGCCGTTCACCGATGGCCCATCGAGTCACGACGGCTCCACGATATGGCCCGGAGATAACGGGTACGTGCGTGTGCGTGTCCGGTGTTCTCCGTTCAGCTGCCGTAGCCCGTATAAGCGGCTTACGTCACGTCAGAGCGTGACGACGTCGACGGCGGTTTGTTTCGCAGTTTCGTTCGGAGTGCCCAAGTCGGTTTCGCCACTCGCCCGACGTCGCCGCCGAAAGTGTCGTAATACAACTCGCGGCCGCCGTCGCAGCCGTTTTTCACCGTTGTCGCGCAGACCGCCAGGACGACGATGCACACGTAGCGATCAGTAATATCGGCCCTTCCCTGTGATCGATACGCGTACCCACACCGCCGGAGACGCACGTCGCACAAACGTCGTCGTCTCTGCCCCGACCACACGGCCCCACCTCCGTGCAAGGTAACTGTCGGTGTCGACAAATTCTCTTTTAACCGTCGTTTATTTCCATATCCTGTCGTTTCGTCATTGGCTCACACGCTAAATATACTTGTATAATGCACACACACACACACACACACCTACATTAATATATATATATATATATATGTTATGTAAAGTGTAAAGTTTAAATTTGGGTTTTTAAAAAAAAAAAAATTTTCTCTTTTTTTTAAACATGTACAAAAGATGCGACACAAGAACAGAGGAGGAGGAACATCCTCGGCTTCAATCCACAACAATTCGCTAGTGGATCGTTCACAGACCGAATCGAAATCCAAGGCAAAACCCAAGAAAAACGATAAAGTAAGCCCCGGTTTTATAATGCATGAACAATTCATCTGATGTCTGCACGATTTGACATTTTTTTTTCTTTATTGCCCCGTTTATTGCCTAACAATAGTGTTGTTATCATTGTATATTACTAAATTAGTTATGTAACAATACTTAACAGTTATTACTATCTTTGTTAAATATTTATCATGAATGTTTCCTAATATTTTATACCTGTCTAATATAAACAATTTTTCGCTTTTGTTTTAAAAAAAAACAATTAATTGTAAACCACTGTTGCTGACAATAAAATCCTCCTATTTTTTTCCTAGGAGGTAGGTACACTATCAAATTTTTAAGCACTGGTATTTTTTAGGTTTAATGATAATTATCAGTTCTATGGTATATTCACTATGGATTGGTATAGTCCATAGGTCTATGGGTAATTGAATACCCTTTTTAACCCTAAAATTATAAAATAATCTTTATCATTTCAGATTACATCATCTGATAAATAAAAGTTTGAAAAAAAGCAATTTATATTAGATATAGCATCAAGTATTTGAGATAAGGAATACAAGTAATATTATTTAGAAGTGTTTATTGTAAATGTTTAAAAATACACCAAAATAACTAATTCTTGGAAAAAAAAAATTGATTTTTATTAATAAAAGTCTAAATATTATAATACCATTACCTACCATAGTGTCTTCATATTTAATATTGCATGAAAAAAGTTATAAGTATGTTTATTTTAAAATAAATATACAATACATAAATTGCTGTAGTGTAATATTATGTTATCAATTATGTTTTGAGCTATACCTACATAATTAATTTGTATGATCTATGACTCATTTAATTAGATACCTAATAAGTAATAATCAGTTCTAAATAAAATACAATTTTATTAATTAAAACTTTGATTTTGTATTCATATTTGACTATATTTTCATGGTTACATATTCATTTTTCAAAAATTGTTATTATTTTTTTAAATTGTGTTTATGTATTGATATGCTGTTGACTTGAGTTTGAAAAGTAATGCTTATACCTAACATGTTTTTTAGGTATTACAAAACGGACAGAGTAAATCTAAATTCAAACCATTTAAAAAACCAACAACTATGGATACCCACTCTATTGTAATATGGAAACATCCCATACTAACATTAGATTATTTCTGTAAAGAATTAGTGTATTTCTCCAAGTCGTTTGTAAAAAGGTAAGTTATGAACCGGTTACTCTGCTGCATTATTACATTTTTCAATATGAATTTGTATTATTTAAGTTTATTCCAACTACTTGTAGTTAAAACTATCTTATTGTTGCAAATTTATTAATTTTTCATTACATTTCTAAAATTGATAAGCAAAGCATATAATTAAAATTATACAATATTTTATAATAAAGTAAAACACAATTTTTAATATGGTTAATACTAAATAAAAAAAAATATAAAATAATATTTTATTTTTATATATTTAATATAATGTTATTGTTATAGTTTTAAACCTTGAATTTATATACGATTTATTTAAATGAATATATAACACGTATTGGTAGTGGTGTCGCATAATTATGCCATGGTTTTAATAAGTAATGAATAATAAATGCAAAAAGTCTACATTAGTTTATTGGGTATATTTGAATACTTTGTAAACTAAATTGTTGCTTTAGTAACCTCTAGTTTAAACAATTTGAGCATATTTCAGCATTTTATCTATATCAATATATAATTATATATTGAAATAGAATATATATAATGTTCAAAATTCAGAATATTAAAACATGTAAATAATTGTTGATATTATGATTATAAACATCTGTACCATATATTTTAAATTAGATTTGATCAAAATTAATTTAATACATTTTTTTTTGTGATTTTAAAATAATAAGTTATTGATAAAAAAAAATAGGCTTAATTGTAAAAATTACAAGTTTTCTAATTTTAGAAAATATCATAGTTTTAAAATCTAATAGCTTAATTATAATTAAGTTATTACTTAAATAATATGTTAATGTTTGTTTATACTAGCTTAAAAATCAATTTGTGCACATCAAATAGCGCCACTACCTAATAAATATCATAATTATTATTTAATGATAAAAACTGATTTAATAGCCATTAAACAAATATAAAGATAGTTATACAATGCTGATGAAATATACGTTTTTATTATCCCTTTGTATTGAATTGATTTTTTAATATAAAATACAATTTATGAGATTTAAGCTAAATTATGTACTTAAGAAATTATCTAAATTTTATTATAGTAAAATAGTATACTTTATCAATAATTATTATAAATATTATAATATTTTTGTATTTTAATTATTATTTAAATATTTATATGTGTATTTTTTTTCAGATTAATTTGTTATAAGTTTTATGTGCTTCTTGCACTTTTAGTTATTTCTGCTCCAATTATTTTATTGTACATTGAAGGTCCTCATTTACCTGTAAGTTATTTTGCTTAAAGTCAAACAATGGCAGTTAATTTTTTTTTTTTATTAGCTATTAGTATGGGCAAAAACAAAATGTGTATGGTGTCTGTACTGGTTAGGTCTAGGAATCCTATCATCAGTTGGATTTGGTACTGGACTTCATACATTCCTTCTTTATTTGGGTCCGCACATTACCTCAGTGACTTTAGCTGCCTACGAATGTGGTGGACTTAATTTCCCCGAACCACCATACCCAGAACAGTAAGTTTGCTCCTTATTTTTAAAAAAATGTATTTAATTTTATATTACTGTGTTTTATATATGTTTCTTCAGAATTATTTGCCCCGATGAATTAGATACTGCTTGGACAACCAGCTTATGGAACATTATGTTAAAAGTACGAGTTGAAGCTATGATGTGGGGAGCTGGAACAGCCCTTGGTGAACTTCCACCATATTTCATGGCTAGAGCTGCCAGACTTTCGGGAAGACCACCAGATGAAGATAAAGAAGATTTAATAGAATTTGAAGAATTACTCAAAAAAGAAAAGCATCCTGAAACAATGGTAATTGTTTTATTGATTTTTGATTGCACTGAACTATTTGAAATTTATTATTTATTTTTCAGACTTTGGTTGATCAATCTAAATTATTTGTTGAACGACTTGTTAAAAAAGTTGGTTTCTTTGGAATTTTAGCATGTGCATCTGTAAGTTATATTTTGTTATTTCTATTTTTAGCCAAAATGATTTGCATTTAAACAAAATTAATATTATAGATTCCTAATCCGCTCTTTGATCTTGCTGGAATCACTTGTGGCCACTTTTTAATTCCATTTTGGACCTTTTTTGGAGCTACCCTTCTTGGTAAAGCTGCTATTAAAATGAGCATACAGGTGTTATTTGTTGTGGTGGCTTTTAATGAAACTCTGATTGCGAGAGTTCTTGATGTTGTTGGTAAAGTCCCAGGAATTGGGGAAAAAATGCAAGCACCTATCACAAAGTTTTTAGAAAATCAAAAACAAAGATTACACGCTAAAAAGGATTCTAAGGTAATTTATTTATTTATATATATATATATATTTGTTTTAACTATATACTTCTAAACATACTACATATTTATATAGGGTACAAATATTGTTGTAAAAGTGTTTGACTTGTTTGTATTATCAATGGTGGTGTATTTCATTGTTTCATTAATCAACTCTATGGCACAAAATTATTATAAGCGAAATCATAAGACTTCAAAAAAACGATCAAGCGACTGACATACGGTTGTTAACCGTTTGAAAAACTCTAATCGAAAGTCCAAACGGCATTGAAATAATTATTACTATTCAAACTTCTATCCAAATATTTTCATACTAAATACAAATTATTATTTCTTGGTACACAATAAGTTCTTAATATTATGTATTTATGATTACAAAATAATACATATTACAGGGTTTTTTTTATTAATAATAATTATTATAAAATGAAAATTAAACCAATTTATGTAGTATTATGCTGCTCAATAACCTAAATACAAATTGTATTTTATTGTAAAATGTAATAATAAGTATTAAGATTTAATAATTTATTATCACAAAGTATGTACGATAATTTTGAGCAGCTGACATTTGATTTGTATTTTTACTACTATTGAAATAGTGATATGTGTTATGTGTGGTGTATTTTATATGATATATATATTTTATTCTACAAAAAAAACATAATGTAAAATATTTTTAACGTGAATGTGGAATCCACAAGTGTTACCAATATTTAATTTTAGGTGTATTTGTAAACCTACCATAAGGGAGACTATTATACAGAATTTGGATGTTATTAATAACTTGTTGCATTTTTATTATTATTATTGTTCGTTTTTGTTGTTCTAGAATTATTATTATTTTTAAAATTAAATTAATGTTATAGCAAAATAAAAACTTATACAATTATTTGTTGATGGTCTTCTGATCAAACAATATGGGCGATTTTTTTGTCATTTAGATTTATTTATATTTGTAATCAAAAATGCTTGTAGCTAAATTTTGTAAAATATATTTATATACCTATTCCTTTTTTCCCCCTATTAGCAATTTATTATTTAAAAAACATCTTTGATGTTGTCAGACAATGATAGACTTCTTGAGACCTTAATGAATATTTGTGATTTTAGTAGGTAGTGTAATAAGTGTAAAATTTAGGTATACAATTTAGTGTTAGAAGACTGTTCCTCTTCTGAAAACTTATTCATTCCTGTTAGGAAAAAAAGCAATAATAACGGTAATAAAGAAATAATTTATTTAATTTTGTTTTTAATTTATTATAGTTTTATTTTTTCTTTAGTTTAGTTAAATCATCACTGTCTATTATGATGAACACATGTATTAATATGTATACATATTTGTGTGTTACTATTGTAAAAAAAAATAAAAACTGGTGTAATCCCTGTTGGAGAAATAAAATTTAGTTAAGATAATTTTTGTTCTCATAAACTTGTGTTTTGCTGATTTTATTATGGTTATTAGTTATTAGTATTCAAAAAATAATAGTGTATTATATAACATACCCATTACTTACCTATTGTATACTATTAAGAATTATGGGGTTACTATAGTAAAACTCCTCGGAAATCAGATAATATAGGTATGCATATGTATAAACATTGTGTAGAATATATTTTATTTATTATTATTTTTTTTTTTTTGCAATATATTTAGCAATGCTTGTTTATGTGACCAAATTTGTTTTTATTGACAGTTATAATACTATGTGTAAACATGTACAATTACCTACTGTTTTTGAGTTTCTATGATTAAAGGTACATTGTTTTAGATTTTATTATTGGATACAATATGTATATATTACTATTATATTCACAATAATAATATAATATTTGTTTAATCATTGAAAAGAAAACCAATAAAATTTTGCTACGTTGATGCTGTTGTAGTGATCATAAACGGTATACACATATATAGTCCTATAGATGTACAATGTATGTAGGTACCTAACAATAATTTTGTGTTTACTAATATAAGTCAATGTGGTGTAATCATTAACTTATACTATACATTGTGAAAGAGTTTAACTAATTGTGACCCAAAGAGTAATTTATGTTACTATGTAATTTATATTGATGTACATATTTATTTATTTGCTGAAGTGTAACATCTTAATTTCCATGTTGATAATTAATTAAATTTATTTTTTCTATTTTATCAGTTATTAACATTGATTGTCAATGGCGGGAAACAATGACTTTGTTTTGTGTGAATGAGACGATGGCACATTAAATTTAATTTCAATTAAGTTCATGTTTTTTTTATGAACATTAATGATTTTGGTTTTTTATTGTTTGTTGAAAAGTTAACGTACATAGACTATTGTTATGTTAATTATTAATATTTTATTTACACATTGGAAAAGAAAATTTGAATTTCACATATAGAATTTGTATTTATTAGGTATAGAAAAAAAAAAAGAAATTGAGAGTGCTATTTATGTATTTTCATTAATTAGTAACTTGTATTATATAGATAGGTAAATAATTATTTATTTGTTTAAATTGTTTTAACGTCAAAGCTGGCAGTTATAACAAATTAAACTTAAGATTAATCTAGGCTACATAGAGAGGAGGTACAACAGTGGAATAATTTAAATTCATCTGGAATAGGTGGTAGACACTGGTAGTGGCCCAGACAAAGCAGTATTGAGAAATCGCAGAACGATGTCGTGTTGACAGTAATATCAAATATAAATTAATAATATAATAATATTATCTAATGTTTTCGATTATCACTAGTCACCACAATAACGCATAACATTGATAACGAAATTTAACTGTAGATAAATATTTACACAGCGATAAGCGGACCTTTAATTTAACTCTTGATAAACTACATTTTTATCAACAGATGAAATTTAAACCCGCCAAAACGTGTTTGGTGTAACAAAATTTAGTACAACTACAGATAAACGATTTTATCTCTGTGTAAATAGTTGGTGCAACCCGGCATTAATTAGAAAAGTGTAGTTAACTGTTCAGTGTTTAGTATTTATACACTCGATCAAAATCACATGTGTATAAATACCTATTTGATATTTTTAATTTTGTTATTGACATGCACTATGTTAAATACTAGATTTTTAGAACTATTCTTTTATACTTAAAAAATATTTCTGATTGTATAATTCATACATTTTGTTTCTGTTGTGAATATCGAAATTATATTACTATTATAGGTACTTATCTATAGCTTTTCTGTTTTGATTAAATATTATAAAGCAAGGTAGGTGGCGATTATATATGAACAATATTTTAATGAATATATACTTAAATTCTGAAACTACTAATTAGTGAATGTTTATATATAGGTGTTTTTTTTTTCATAAACATTTATTTGTTCCATAAATTTATTATTTATAAAAAGATCTGACAATGAAATTGGTAATGTCGGAAATATTTTACCCAATTTTCTTTCCCTCGCTACCGTTCGAATCTAAAAATGTGTATGTATAATATTTAAACTAACTAGTAACTATATTTAGTTATTTGATGAATTATGAGTACTTCATTTTTAAAAAGAACTTTCACCATAACTACCATTTTATCATTTTAACATTTTAACTTAATAAAATATTATTTTGGCCAATAAATAAAATAATTTAAAATTGCATATAAAATTTATTCTATTGCACTTAAATTATAATTTATACACGTATACCTCTTAAAATGTTGATATTATTGAAATTATCAGAATTCAAAATCATAGACTAATTTAAAAATAAGATTGTGAGGGGATGGTGAACAGTCTTTATAGACTGAACCAAAAAAATGTTGCTGTTATAATTTATTTATTAGGATGAAATAATATTAAATATTAATAACTTGTTTAATTAAAAAATTATACATCAAAACATCGAGTACCTGTAGTTTTAAATTCTGAGTGGAGTGAAAAATCTAATGGTTTTACAAAATTGTTTATTAGTTTTTTTTCTTTGGACAACTTTTCTACAAGAGATCTTGCTTTGATTTGTATGTGTAGCACATTTTTTGAAGGGAAATTGTTGTAGGGAGATAATTTAGTAATTAGTAATTTTTCGATTTTCTAAAGAGTTTTCTCATTAAATGTGAAAAAACGAAAAAAAATCAGGAAAATGGAAGAAATGTAGGTATTAGTTAAAAATATTTCCTTCTTTTTTCCTGTGAAAACTTTTCTACTAGAAATTTTGCTCTAACTTATTATGATAGCAATTTTCTAGAAAGAAATTTCACTGGGGGGTTGATACTTTAAAGAGGTAATTTTTCGATTTTCTCAACAAATGTGAAAAACCAAACAAAAAACTGGAAAAACATAATCCATTTTAATTTTGTAATTGTAATAGTTGGAATTTTACTATATGACATGTATATATTGTTGGTAAAGCAGCACTATCAACTAAACTTCACTCAGAATTGTTTTTTTGTTAGCAATAGTTTATCATTGCTTACAGGTGTACATTAATTTACTTATATACAGTTGCTACACCTGACCCTACTATACTAGGTCGTCTTTTTTTTAATACTATAATAATAGTTTTTATTAGATAAAATTTTTAATTTTGTAATAAAATAATGACCTGAAATTTGTATGTACCTACATATTATACTATTTATATTTTAAAGATAATTAAATACCCTTAATTTTAATATGTATGCGCTAATATAAAAAGTATTGTAAATCCCTCCCTCCCATTACTTTTTTTTAGCTATAGGTAAGATTATGAAGATTGTATTGATAAATTCTGGCTACACCACTAATAGTTACTATGGATTAGTAAATAAATATTTTGTAAATTTTTAAATTACATTTATTTTCTGTAAAAATTTTGACACTCTAAATACCAAAATAGGTAAACAATTTTAAAGTTAGTTTGCTCATATTTTGTACATTTAAGTTGTAAGATGAACAAGAGAAAAACTAAAAAATCTAACTGGCTAATAGGTACATAATTATTGTGCTATGATAATAGTGTAAGGTATGATGAGAATGTTGAATATTTAAAAAAAAAAATCCTTAATCAATTCACTTATTATATTACATTATTTTATCTCCAGCACCAATTGTTTATTTTCTACAAATTACAATACAAGTAGACATTACTGAGATATTACTAAAGAAAAAAACAAAACAAAATAATAATATGGAATGTTGTTTTATTCATTATGCAGAAAATAAATTAACAAATAACAAAACAATAAATTATTATTTTATATAAATAAATAATATAATTACTTTCATAAATATTAAAATTGGTCATATCATTATGGTTTTATCTAATCTGTGGTAAAATTCTGAATTATAAAATAAAGTTTAGAATTAACAATATTAATGAAAATATATAGAAATATGCATAAGAATATATCACAATGTTTTATTAAAAGGGCAGAAAGCAAAGAAAAAGCAAAACAGTTTTTAATGATGTTTATCATGAAAAACAATAAAATTACTTGTACACGTGTCTTGTACTCAAAGTTTACATGCATTGAATGTGGTAAATGTTCTTTTAACAAATTAAAGTTGATTTAATTATATTCTTAAAGTGCGCCTGGATATATTTTAGTCAATATTACCAACTTAATTTCTGTATTTAAATACACCTTTTTACCAGTTTAATATGCTCCTAATTTTTCTGGTACCAAAATCTTATTTTAAGATTTTTAGTGATTTACGCCCTTTTAACAAAACAACATTTATATAAATATTGTGATTTGTACTATTACAAGTATTCACAAAGTGATTTATATTGTAATTTTGCCAAAGTCAAATATTGTTAAAGTAAATGTGATAAATGATTATTGAGCATTTTTATAAATTAAAAATGTTTAAATTTGTTCAAATAGTTTTATACATTTAGAATGAAAATTATATCATTAGCTTTCAATTATCATTTATACAAATTATTTAAATTACACAAATTTCCATTTTTTTTTTAACATTTCTAAAATGTTAAATTTAATGAAATTGAGGAAACCATAAAGTATCTACAGATATTATGTAAAGAGACTTCCAAATTTGATTTAAAGATTAAAATTTGGAAGACAATTATAACAAAATTTAATCTTCATTGAACCAAATAACAAATAATAAATTCCATTTATAACAATTTCCAATTAAATAGCCCGCAAGATACATAGTAAATATGAGCCACTACATTAACGGGGTATTAGTAATATAAGAGTTAATCATTCTCTATAATTTTTTAAAAATGGATCAGACAATATATCTAGTTTATGTATAAGAAGTTATACTTTTGGAAAATTAGTTCTATAATTGTATACATAACTGGAAATTAAATGATAATTTTATGTAGGTAATTAATAAAGGTATTAGGTCTTTCATTAATTATATAGTGGATGTTGGATAACCAGGAAACATTTTACTGTTCTTCGCTTATGTCCTTGATCTGTTGAAAAGACTTAAGTAACTGTTCAATTCTTGAATAAATGTCACCATTTTTGCGCTCCAAGTGGTCGAGTACCAAATTAAGGTTATCAATTTCCTCATGTAACTTGAATACGACTGCAGCAATAAATATCAAAATCAATGTTAACATTCAACAAATGGAATTGTCATTTTACTACCCGCGATTACCTTCTTCATTCCCTTCGGGCACTACATTCGCAGAATCCATAGACGGGTCAGTCGTTTCATCTACGTCTTCCATGCAGCCTTCGTCGGCCATGTTTCCTTGTTTTTCAGACATAAACTTTGTCTAAACAATTAATACTGAACGGCTGAATAAATATTTAAGTAATTAAATAAATTGTTAATACGAAAAGTAAAATAAATAAATGGACAGGCCACTCCTCAATCAATTCCACAAGTCTATGATCAAAAATGATAAATATAGATAAGAATGATAGATTATTATAATAAACCTAATCGTGTTTGAGACCACGGTATGAAATCTTTATGGTTATAGATAGATATTCTATCTATAACCGTGTTTGAGACCACACACATTATAGAACCTGCACCATAGAACTGTGAATAGATATATTAACTTGTTAGTATATCTATGGAACTGTGAGCGATCTCTTTCCTATCATCAAGAAATCTTACGTCATGCTTTCGAAAAATCAGTTTTATTTCGAAATAATTTATCCCATTATGCAAATTAAAAATAACAACATTATCTAGGGAACGTCTTATTATCCATTTAACATTAAATCAATTCTTAACGAATATATGATTATCTAATTTAAACTGTCGAAAATTGTTTATTTGAGATTCTGACCATAGCGAGAAATTTATAAGTTTTACTGTTTACCATAAATTAGAATACATATACTAAGTACATCTTAGGACGCCTCCACAGCTCACCGTGAAACATGATAATTTACAATTTGTTCACTATGATTGATACAGTTTAAAATAGTTAAACTATTATCATTAAACCGTGGTGAACACACGGTCCAACTATATAGGATTAAAATCAAAAATGATGATTGACCACTGGTTAACCACTGCATAATAACCACATTATTCAACCAATTACAGTCCTAGAATATTTCGTTTCATTTTTCACGGTAAGCTGTGAAGGCACCTTTAGTCCGTGCTTTTTACTATGTGCGTTTTTTCCGTTTACTAATAACTTATCAGAAATCTTACTCCTGTCAAAAACTAAAAGTTTCTTAGTATCATTTTGGATCTAGTTGGTGCATTGAGAAGGAATTTGATTTTCATTGCAGTTTTTGTTATACTTGAGAAAAACCGAGAAAGTTTACTATATTCACGGTTTTGTTTTTTTAGTTGTAATTCGGTTACAAAAAATGCATAGAGATTTGAAATTTTCAACAAATACGTATATATTATCCCCTTCTAGACGTACCTAGTAAACGCACAATTTTCAAAACTTTTTGTCGGATACATTTGAGTTATTTATAGACATTAAAAAAAAAAACAATTAACAGGACTTTAATTTTTGGTATTAAAATCCTACCTATGCAATAAAATATCTCTTATAAAGTTTTTAATACGGGCAAGTATTCATTTAAAATGTAAATAATCTAAACTTGAACCTGAAAAATCAAATAATGATATGAGAGTAGAGGTTTAGAAAGTAGAGATGTATAGAGTTCGCTAGTTGGCCATCTGTCATGGACAATACAGTGGCCCCCATTTGACCATAGTCATGCCCAATTTTTAAATTGAGGTCTCGATAATTTATTTTTACATTCAAGAAAACAGTCATCGGCATTTGATGTATATTATTATTTATTAACAATAATATCTAGTAACTATTAAGAGTATGTTCAAAATGTATCATACAGTGGGCATTGGTAGCTGGTGAATTACAGTTATAAACTTATGTTGACAACTTAGATTATATACAATACATTGTATATGATTTAATGTTGACAACGAAAAAGTGAAAAAAGAAATGAGCTTATAAGTCGTGGATAAGAATATTTTTAAAAATTTATCCGCGCCAAATGGCCTAATTATTAGATGATAATATTAAATCTTTTCCTCCACGATTCACGATTTAATAGGTTATGTTGTTAAACTTTTTGTTATCGTCGAATTTGTTATTTAATTATTTCAATTGTATTTTACTATTTTTCATCTGATGTCCATCACTATTATACTTCTCAGACGTTGTTCTTGTTTATACGTAAAGTAATTTTACTTGAATTACTACAGTTCAAGTGATAGTTTAGTAGTCAACATTTATCATACTGGTATTGACCATTGATTTAAAAAAATCAATGGTTCGCGGCAGTGGACGTGTAGGTATGAATAGATTTCCACCACCTTTGGCTGGTCCGATGGTTCCTCCATTCATGTCACGTAGAGTACCCAGACATCCTTTCGATATCGTCCTTTGCGAAGGTGCTTTTCCCAGGGTAAAGCCCGGTGCTCACACTACAGAGGAGTCTGCGTTCAATGCAGTAAGTATAATGACTTAGTCTTGATTGATTCAGTACTGGTCAATTATCAACTACCTATTATTTTTTTTCTCAGGCTCTACTCAAACGGGCACAGATATTAACTCCTAGTTCCGAAGATCATTCAGCACTCCTGGGTGTTGTTACTAAGATACAATCCATATTAGATAATATTATCATATCTCCAGGCAAAACTGAAGTATCTGTAAGTTAATTATGATAATTTTTAATTTAATTTAGATTATTTTGTAATACAATGCATGTATATTTTTTAAAACAATTTTGTAGATCGAAGAAGTCAGAGTTGTTGGTTCATTTAAAAAAGCAACTATTATGAAAGGTCATACTGTGGCTGACATAGTGGTTATTTTCAAAACTTTACCTACCAAAGAGAGCGTTGTTGCTTTGTCGCAAAGGATTATATCTGATTTTAGAGAAAACCATCCCACTGGAATACATATTGCTGATGGTCGGTTTGAGAATGATCAATATTCTTTATCATTATGATTACAAAATCAAATAAATATTTATTTATCTATTAAAATTATTCTTAAATGTGTTTAGATGTTTTAATGGCGCCTGATAGCACTGGCTTTGATGTTATTTCATCACAAGGTACTGTACGTATACTAATATCGACTATATCCACTAATTTAAAGAAGTTAACATCTGGATTACATTTGGACTCTAATGCAATGAAACTTCACATGGGCGCAATACGTCATAGGTGAGTTTTCAAGGCTCAATATGTTAAATATAATTATTAATGATTTTAATGATATCATTAAATATATTATATAGTCGGTGGTTTGATGACAATGCTTCTCATTCATCAAACAAAATGCTTGTTAGACTTCTCAAAGATTTACGCAACCGTTTTAGTGGTCTGAAGTGTTTAAATCCATGGATGATAGATTTATTGGTTAGTATGAAATTATTATTATTAATAAACTATAAATTAATTATTAGTTTTATTTCATATTATTATTGAGTTTATACATTTAATATAAGTTATTAAAAAACAGTCAACTTTTTGAGCACTTACCATTATTATGATTATATATCTAATAGCAGTAGAATATATATATAACAGTTTAATTACCTAAAATGTTATAAGTTTCAGATAACTGTTTTATTAAAAAAAATAGATTCTGAGCAAAGCGAGAAATATATTGTTTTTTTTTTTTTTATAATACTTTATTATTTCTTTTAGATTCTGAGTGTAGCAATATTTATTATTTTTACTATGTGAGCTTTATTTTTTGTATGTATATTTACGTAATGACTGCTTCTATCATTTTAAATTTTGTTTTTATTTTTTTTTTTGTCGTATTTCTGTTTAAAATAATTGTATACTTAATGTTTTCCACAAATACTTCAATTAGCTCTTTTAAAATGTGATACATTTTCAGAACATTCTGATGTAAAATTAGGGAAATGATGTAATTATGTATAAACAATTTAATTATATTTTCTTCTTCTAAGGCATTTTAAAGAACATTTAGGTCTATTGCTGCAGCAACAACGTCTCTCCACTTCTCTTTGTCCATTGACACATTCTCTGTATTCTCAACCCCCAATTATCCTGAGGTTATCCTTGATACTTTTGGTCCTGATACTCTAGGTCGTCCTTTAGGGCATTTTTTGTTTGATTTCTGTCTTGTTATATAATCCTTCAGATTCTTTCAGCCCATTATATACATTACATACTTTGTTATTCTTCATGATTTCTGTAATATTATAATATAGGTTTCTCTATGTAGTTAAACTTTTTATTTGTCTTAACTTCAAATTCATCTTCTTCATTCTTTTTTGGTCTAAACATTTTTCTTTTAAAAACACAATTTAATTGCATTAGTTTAAGTGGTTTTCCCCCATATATATGCTATGAGTATTTAAAACTTTGTACAATCATATCTTTGATCTTCTTGAAAGTAATTTTGATTTGAACAGTGTTAATAGTCCAAAATAATATTTATTTAATGTTATAAATCTTTCTTTTATTTCTTCATGACTGCGTTTTCATTCACCCACTGCTCCAAGGTTTTTGAAATGTTCTATCCTTTCAAATGAGAACCCTTCTAATTTTCTTGTTGTCTGAAAGGTATTTTGATTTCTCTTTTATGTTAAGACTGATTTCTTTCTTTACTTTCTTTACTTTGTTATGAATGGTTTCACTAGATCATCAGCACATGCTACAATTGCAAGCTGCTGGCTATGACCAATATTTTAGCTAATTAAAACAAAAATAATTCAACACTTACCTAATTTGGGCAAATTTTAAGATTTTAATTGAATTTTTTTTTTTTTTTTAAATAGGCCCATCGTTCACTGTTGAACAACAAACAAACTTTGCCTATTCAAATAGCGTACAGGAGAGTTATCCAACTACTTGCTGGTGGATTATTTCTTCCTGGTTCTGCTGGCATTATAGATCCATGTGAGTCTGGTAACATTAGAATTCAAACCTTGCTGTCATTGGAGCAACAAGACATATTATGTATGACTGCTCAACATTTAGTTCGAGTGATGGCTCATGGAGGGTTCATTGCTGTCCTTAACGGGAACGATAGTATGCTCAATTTATTTTTATATAATATATAATTATATCTTGCTTGGAGGGTTTTATTTGTTGAATTTCTTTTTTTTACAGACATTTTAAAACTCAAATCCATTAATGCTGTGTTATTCGAGGACCTTCAAAAAGCTTATGAAAAGCAAGAAGAAATGGTAGAAGATACAGAGGTGACAACTGCAGAAAGTGAAGAAGTAACAATGGAGAGTACATAATAACGAAAATTTCATAAAAATCTTATTTAAAATGTACGAGTTAATATTTATATAATATGTATGTATGTTTGTGTGTGTGTGTGTATGTGTGCGTGCCTACTTGTTTATCACTTCTGTTTTTATTCCATTAAGTAATCATTTGATTATTAATGAAATCATGTACTCGTACATTTAACTCATCATTATTTTGTACACTTATTTTTAATTAAATAATGTATCTGGGGTTGTACATACAGCTGCTAGAGAACACATTTTTTTTTCTTTTCTTTTTTTTTATTCAATTTATTACAAAAACAAAAGTTAACACAACATATTAATATTATAAATATGTAGATTGACAACTTTGGTATAAAATATGTGACTAGATTTAATGACTAGATTAGTATTTGTAGGCATTATAAGTTAAGGCAAGTAGTAGTATTATTAAGTATTAAATATTAATAATAATGATAATAATAACAATAAAACAAAAGAATATATTAATTCGTTAACGATTAAACTAGTTCAGTTATACACTATTATTATTGCAGAGTTATTTCATTAACACATTGACAGACACTTGAAATGCAACGTTATATTAGTAGTGTTATACCTACATCTAAAGTCTATGTAAATTGGTAGTGTGGATTGCCATAATGTGGTCCATAGTCTTCTATCATTTGATACCATTGAAAAAATTACTGCTATAGCAGTACTGTCCATCAATGTGTTAAAACAGCAAATACTGTTGTAAACAATGAAATATTTAATTATACTAATTTATTAATGGTGATCGATTTTTATAGATGTAACAATTGTATACATATTGAACAATTTGGAGTACTAATGGTCAGCAGTTGAACATGTGTTAAATATATATTAAATTTTGTATTTTGTATACACTTTGCAAGTATACTGATGGTGATTGATTCAGCGTAAGTGTATACAAGATGAACTCCTCTGAAACAAATAATAATAACTGATTAGCAAATATAATCCATGTGTTCTTAAATCATCTGTGATGACTGGTGGAATTAGCATTGTTCTTTTTCCATCAGAAATTGCCAATAACATTATTTCTGGAGAATCAATATGTTAAAAATGAATAAGTGGTTTGAGTGGGATGTAATAGAATTTTTATCTAACGCTACCATAAAAAATTAGGAACATGTGATGTAACAAATTATTTATGATAATGATAAATATACTAAAACTAGATATAGATAATGTATTTTTTTTTTTTTTTTGTATTTAGAAGTCTGATATGGCAAAAATTAAATAATTAAAATTTTGATGGTATGAAGGGCTTTTTATTATAGATAAGATTGATGTGGTCTGTGAACATAAAAACGTGAAGTAAAAATGTGAACTAAAAACGTTTATCATTTATGACTTGTATCAAATTATTTTAAGTACCTATTATCAATCAAAACAACAATTATTGTCTACTTGTAAATGATTGCTCATGTATTTAGAACACTTGAGACGGGTCCACACGAGTCATCTTTTACTGGGTGGCAAGGGTTGCTTGGCACGAATATGATGTCACAAATTTCGTTTTACGCAGCTTTTTTCAATGCTGTGTGGCATAATTTTGGATTGGCCTAAAGCGCGGTATAGATCAAAGAAAAGCTGGGCGGGTTGTGCCACTCGATAAAAGATCCAGTATAAATGCCAATTTCAAGTAATTGAATGTACCCGTCATAAAATATATTGTAATATTATTATTTTAACTTTAAAAATATACATTTTAATACAGTATTTAAACATTTATATAGTGAATAAATGTATAAATAAAAAATATATGTATTAAAATAAATGAATAAATGTGTCGCCTATGTGTATTACTATAAGTGTATTATATGACTGGTTTCAAATTAAAAATTCATCATTAGGTATATCACAGTCACAGTGTAAAATGTGACTGGATATAAAAATTAAATAAAGGAATAAACCGAACAATTTTTTATAAATTGGTCGTTTTACATAGAAATAATTTATTTTAATAGGAGAGATGATTTAAAATGTGTTATTATTTGACATAGATATGTTAAGAAATATAAATTATTTGGTTATTATTTATTATCTTAAATGTATTGATATAAGAATCATTTTTTTTATTTCATTGTAGGTATACTCGTATGTACAATTATTCTAGAACTGAATTAATGTAAATGTTATTTTGGGTATTTAATATCTCAAAGTTAATATTATGGTTATTTTCTAAAACATTTTTAGCGAAATTTGAATTAGGGATAATCTTTTTTAAATTTTAGTTCATAAACGTGTTCTTTATATCTCTATGGTGGCCACATTTATTAATTTATTTATTTTTTATTTATATTTATACATTCTTTTACTACATTTAAAAGATGACGTTGACAAAATTAAAAAAGACTGTATGTATCAGTCTTTATTAGAATGTGATTAAAGATTTGTCCCAAATATTAGAAAACTATTGGAAATATTATCAACTTTACTAGTGACTACGGCAATAGTAAAAAGAACATTTCCTACTCTATGGCGTGTCGAAACATACATACGCCAACATTTGAAAATCAGCTAACGGAGTTAGCTTCTCTATTAATTAAAAAAGAAATTGACGTTGATCCTAATGAAGTGGTGGGGAGGTTTGCCTTATCACCTAGACAAGGATTTATTCATTATTTGCTTATTTGATAGGTACCAATTATTATTATTATTATAATTAAATTGCTTAAATTTATAACTAATTTACAAGGATAAATAATTACATTCGTACCATCAATTGTTATTATTCATTTTTTTTTTTTTTTTTTTTTTAATAAATAAAAATAATATTGTAATGTGCCCGACGCAGTATGACGACGAAGAGAGTATGAAATAAATAAATAGATATTTCGTACAAAAAAAAAAAAAAAACCAAGTCCAAATAATTATGTTTAGAAAATATTCTAAGTACAATGAATTATTCTTCACAAAATGATTACAAGTCCAAATATATAATTCATAATATAGTGACACGAAGGTACTCGCATTTGATCTTGGGGACATTATATTTTTATATGCACGCGCGTGTTCCCGTTGTCCGTAATCGCGTTGTTATCTATAGTTTCCGCTCGTGATGTTTTGTCATATTTTCTAGAATTAATTATCTATGTATTGCTCATCGACCGGTGCGTGTTATTGTCAAATAAAATAAATGACGACTGTAATGTATTAATTTTATGGGACATTATTGTAGACCTAGCCGTGTCCTTAGTATAAATATATTTCACAGGTCAGTACTTTCCCTAATAAGAAAGGCGCAAGTTCTTCAGTCCATCGCATCATCATTATCGTTTCGGGCCCTCCTATCTGGATATTTCGGGTCTGCACGCGAGATCGACTTAATACTCATTTATTATGGATTCACACGCGTTTATCTTTGAAAAACGTGTGGAAGCGTAACATTATTTAATACGTATTTTGCATACGCTAAATTTATTAGTAGTGAAATATCTATACACACCATCTATGGTAAGTAGGTACGTAACATTGACGCAAAAGAGCTCGTGGAATAGAATTGGACCGAAGAATACATCGGAAATGCATCATAAGCAGTAAATTGTATTGTATACTAATATTCATCACGAAATCTCGAATTTATAATAATACTCTGAAACATTAATGTATCGTTTTGTAAATAAGAGTATACGCAATGACAGCGAGCTCGTATCATCGTTAAATTCAGAGATACAGCCGGATCGCACGAATTACAGATAGCGCGGAGAAGAGGATATTATTATAAACCGGAACCTAAATCAAATGAGATGATGAGATTTCCACGATCTAATGAGAGAACCTTCACGACACTTTTTACGATTTTTATACGGAAAAATGTTTTACAATGATTAAGCTTCTATAAGTTCTAAAATAATAGAATTGTAATAAATAAATCGTATAGATTTCATTAATTTTAAAATATCAAACATTTTAGTAAAACGTGAAACAGTCAAGATCACAATTAAACAAAATTTAACGTAGCCTAATAATAATACGGCTTAATCACTAAACATGTGTAAACTGAGCGTATAAAATTCTTTGAAATCTGATTTAGAGTAAATAATAATTATAAGTTATAATCAATTTTTATTATACCCGTGATATAATTAATATAAAATAATAAATATTGTTGGAAAATAATTTAATTTATAATCACTTGATATGATTTAAATGAGTGTGTTTATTTATCTCAAAAGTAAAATATTAAATATTTAACTAAAGCCATATAATTATAAAATTATTTTACAATATTTTTATCAACAAAATTAATAATATAAAAATATAACTATCATAGATAGTCTATACAGTATTTTCAATAGAATTTTTTTAGTTCTTGTGTCCTTAAACGAACAGATCATGACTGTTGAATTATCGCTTCTTTATATTTACGCATATCCTAATGACATGTAAAATATCGTAGCGATCGATGATTTAACTGACGATAGAAAACAATATTAAACATTTTGTAAAGTAAGGTTAGGTAAAAATTAAATTTGAGAAAAAATATAAATAATATGAAATTGTTTAATTTTTAAATTAATATCTGAGATAATCTATTGTAGATGAGAAGTTGGGAAGGTATGATACATTAGGTTGTTTCATTTATATCTGTAAGTAACGATAAACCATCGCTTGCCGAAAGACGATTCCGAGCGCAGTTCGGTAATACATAATTTGACATGCCGTAATTTGTTTTATGATTTCCGATAATTTTGGAAATTTTACCACGTCTAGGTCAGTCCATTATAAGTATTATTACTGAGTTTCAAGTCTCTTCCTGTCTTGATAACCGAATTAGAGCAAAAAACTCCCAAAAATTAAAATTCCTTTAAAGCTCAAAAGTTTTGAAAATAATACCATAAGAAAGTAAATTAAAAAGGTAACAAAAAATGTAAACTGTAATTTTTTGATTTAATCATTTTTTCTGTTAAAAAACGTTGGTGTTTTTATAAAATAATGAAATCGTGAAATTGTAAGTTTTCTTACATTTTTTCCCACTTAAGTACTTTTGTTTAAAAAAATTGCGTCAAAAATTAAAAAATGACCTTTTAAATACAATATAGACAACTTGAGATTTCAGAAAAGTTCCTACACATAAAAATCGGAGCAAATTTACTAGGAAAAAACGTGTCCACAGACTAGAAGAAAAAGAAAATAATTAAACATCTTAATAAAACTAATAGAACCCGAGTTCAATATCTGAAAAGAGGCTCAATTCATGCTCGTTCTAGCGACGTTTTGCAGAAAAAAACATAAATATGGAAAATATAAAATATAAAATATTAACTGTAAAAAAATCCAACTGAAAAAATCTTGTTCTAAACGAAATTAAAAACTATAATTGAATTAAAAACCAAAAATAAAAAGAAGCCAAATTTGGGATCTGAAAAGAAGTCAAATCTACAATTTGATGGCGTTTTACTGCATATTACTTCACAGTGTTTCCAGGTGGTGAGTGGCGGGTGTATTGCCGGTATCAGAATAAAAAAAGTGTTTTACTGCGCAGTATAACACAAATGTATACTACTCAATATGTATAATGGGTATAGAATATAAACTTGTTTATCAGATTATTGATATTTTAAGAAACAAGAATAGAAAACTTAAAATAGAAATAAAATATTGGGGATTTTAGTGGTTTATCGTGTTAACGAATTTTATTTATAGATATATTGGCTTTGGTCATGGGTTCTCAAAATATTTTTTGATAATCGCTCCCATACTAAATTACATTTGAAAATTGAGTATTAATATTGAATATTTGTGTATATGTTTATGTGTACAGGACTATACTGCCGTATACCCGCGTATCACGGTATTTTTAACAAGTATACGCTAAATAAAAAAACCTAGAGAAGCGAGTACACGCCGTATACCTCTTAATACACCACTGGATATGCCTCTTCTCTCTACTACCTACCTAACTACGTGTTCAAAAATTGAAGAAAACATCACTGTTATGAGCCCGCATTGTTTCACACGGTATTTTATAAACGCATGTGTGCGGTCGAACTCGAACCAGTTAAGGCTAAATGATACGGAGGCGATAAATTTTCCCAGTTATGTTATAAGACGCATATGCGTATTACGTGTCGCATAATCTCTCACGTGTGGACCCGGAATACCCGCAACAGATGGACCCGAATAAAGTAGCCCAGCTAAAATACTGTACTAAAATACGTTGCACCTGAGGAGACTCAAGTACCCGGGCGCACGTCGGTGGTATTCATTCTAATTTTAAAACGTAGCTGTCGTAACAGACAAAAGTATGGGACATTTTACGTGACGAGATTAAAAAAAAATATCTTTATATTAATGTGCGCGGTGGCCGGTGAGCAGCACTTTAAATGGATCTTGTGTTTCAAATAAATTAAGACCGGTACCCATATTTAATTCCAAATTGTCGTTATTGCATATAGTGTAAGGTACACACTCCCGAGTCCCGATTAGCTGGCTCGGTTATTAGTTATTACATTTCACATTTCCGTAATTTATTACAATATATTGTTATAATCGTAGTACGATTGTTCGTCATTCGAGTTTCAACATCACACCATCATGTTGACAAATAACATATGTTTAGTTAGTATATATGTACATATAATTAAGTGTGTATTGTTATTATTATTATTATTTAAAAATTGTATTAAACTAAAAAATTACGAGGCATTTTTATATTTACTATACTGCACACACGTGTGCAACCGATCGATCGCAGCTAACAATACCGAATATAGTGATAATAAATTAAATGCAAAATACGATAACAAACACAATAAACCGAATGAAAAATGCTTTAATAAACACAATAAACGCGATTAGGTTAGATGAAATGATTAGGCGATTTTTGCGAAACAGAAAACTCATAATCGTTAGGCGGAATTTACGGGTGCTTTAAAAATTTATACTTTTTAGAGTTATCGATTGCATTGTTATTCAATTATTGAAACCAATGTCATGATTATGACTATCGTATCCAGACTGAATATTTTTTAAAATATCAATAAAGTTGTAAATATTTGGATGACTAGCGGTAAAAAGATTATTTAATTTGGAGTGAAATACCTAATAACTTTTATTTTTATAAATTCAGCCCAGAAATTTGGAGAGAAACTCGCATCTAGTGTAATGCAAGTTTTGAATATGTATTTTAAGAATTTATTATACATATAAATAAAAAAAATTTCAGTAACGCAATTCACCTACTTGGAAAAAAATATCCGGGCAGAAATTCGCCTAGCTAGTGTTAAACTTTTATTTTTGGGACTCAATTCACCGAACCCTGATGTTACGTGCTCAGTGCTCACATGCTTATCGCGAGAAGCACGTATACCCGAAACAATAGAAGTATATATTGGACTAGATAATAAGCCATTTTCGAATATATATATGGTCACCATTTCCGGGGCATGGATGTGTACTACAACTACCAAACATAGTGTCACGCATCTAATGAACTTTACCCAAGGTGCGCCGTGTCGAGTATATCCGGACCTGGAATATTGACGTAGGATTGTATCGTGTGTGATCGACACCGTGACAACTCGAGTATTTAATAATGCTCTATAATAAATTATTTACATAAATGTCCATTTGTTTTATAAAATATGATTGTATACAATAATAGCGAGCGCGCACCGTCGGCGCAACTATGGACAATGGAGACGAAGCGCACAAGCATACAAATCGCCGCTCGAATCGACATCAAAGCAGACGAGTCCACCGCAATCATTTGCGACCACCTTCGTGTCACTTTTGTCATCTGCCCAATGTTTAGTAATAAAAATCTAATTAAATTATTTCTTCATAAAATTACATAAATTATAATTCCAAGTTCAATTATATTAAATTTACAATATAAAGTCCAAATAATGTAAATTCGTTTAACAGAATAACGCGAAGGTACCCACAATATATCGTGATGGAATCGTATCGTTTGACGATGATTCGGGCGGCGTTATATTATCATAGATAATAAAGATACGGATAGGCTAACCGTACCTTATCAGTGTTTCAAAAGGGACGGTTTTCAGTTACGCCAAGTTTCATAAAGTGAGGAGTTTTATCTATATAGTGATGAATAATAAACCACCTCAGTTTACCACCCCTTCGGAAACATCGTCTCACAATTATTATAGAAGTAGCCTATCCATTTATTTATTATTTATGTATATTGTATATTGTATACTACATGCTCGGGTTGTGTCCCCGCAATCCTTTGTCCATAGCCAGTGCCGTATAGTTATCTGTTAAGCTCGGCGCGTGTACGAATATCGCGTGTGGGTTGATGGTTTTTGTCAACAACAATATATATATGTTACCAGAAAATATAACAATTTATGAATTGTCATGATTTCCTAGTCATTGTCGACAATGACTGGAAATGATAAGCATGAACATGTCGGATATTCCGTAGTTTTACCAACATTTCCGTATAATATTAAGCAATGTTATCGAACATCTTTATCGATCTAATAATGAATTAAATTGTGTATGGTAACTCGATTTTATGTTATCGTTTTTATTTCTTATAATAAAGTAAACAAATAAATGTATCAACCGATACCGAACATAAGTACCTATAGTATATTATAGCACATCCCGTAAGTAATACATTACTGTTTGTGCACTGTAAAAAGTTTTAATAAATGTGTTTAATAATTTCTGTTTCAACATGGATTTAAATGAAATGTACTTAAAATTTGACAATACGATTTTATTATTAACTGAAAATAAACTTAGGTAATGATAATAACATTTTTTTTTATTGATAATAATGAATATTGTAAACGAATCGAAGAAATAAAGTAATCAAAAATTGTGATATCTAAGGCAGGGGGAAAAAAGTGTACGAAAGATTATAGGAATATTCGTAAGCACGGTTATAGACATCTATAACCGTGTTCGTAAGTACGACATTCTTGTTATCAACGGTAAATGTCGTCTTATTAAAACCATAACCAATGCGAAAAAAGACGTGTGATATTATGTGAAAAATGAAGAGCTTTTAGATATCATTCATTCTATACACATAGCTATCGGTCACAGAGGCCGAGCCGTATGGTGGCTGAACTTAAAATAATATAACAATGCTAGCTAAATAATATATTAAGATTTATCTTAAATAACCGATATTATCTATTATTAGATTTTTAATTTTACCATTATTGCCTTATTTTAATAGGAATTGTCATCAATATCAAGTCATTGACATTAATTCCTTATTAAATTAGGCATTATCGTTATTGACATCATAATTATTATTTTTTCCGGTAATATGTATATTAGGTAATTTATTTATCTTCCCCTATCCTGGCTTATACAAATATAAGCTGTCGACAATATTGTAGCAATTGATGTGAAATCGTCTTTTACAGGTATCCGGGTCCGTACGGTTTTGTAACATGTACAGTCCCTCTTTTAGCATTTTATGGTAATGGCAATTTCCATTATGTTAGGTACATTAGGTACGGGCTCGCACGTATTCTACGAGTCATACGTGGGCACATAACACTTTACATTATATACCGAATATTTGACTTGTAATATTTTTCTGTATTTTATTTATTGGACTTGAAATATTTTTGAACTGCATATTATCGGACTTTGTTGAAATATTAGTATTTTCTGAACAAAGAATTCAGTGTTGCAATTTAAATTAATTCACGTGTCTACCTCAAAATATAGTTCTCCTAAATGGGCACGTTACACTAAATACGAACAATAAAAATAAAAAATAAAAACGATTCGGCGCGAAGTTCTATAAGAAAATTAATTTTGAAATGCCTTTATATTTACGATTTTCATCAAAATTTTATTTTAAAACGGTTCTAATGAAAAAAAAAAAACGAATGCATTAAACTCAAATTTATTTTTTAGATCACTATGTAGGTACAATTCATAATGTACCTTGTGTTAAATTTTCAAGAATTTCTCTTAAGTCATATAATTTTAATAACAGATACCTACCACATAAAAAAACATATAATATACAAACACGAAAATATCAAAGACTTATAAATAGCTAAAACATGTTGTCAAAATTGTACACGTCTACTAAAGGCCAATATAAGTATTTTGTGAAAACTACAGGTTTCTACAATAATTTTTAACCGAATAACAACAAAAAAACCAAATTTGGAAAGTTAAGAAGGTAGGATACGATAAACCATTGCAAACGAAAAACGATTCGGAGCGAATATTCATTTTCCCAGTTTTTCGTTATTATTAGAATAACGAATAAAAAAATAACGAATTGGAGCAAGATTTCTAATAGAAAACATCGTTTGCAAAAATTTAAATAATTAAACCGAGACGTGAAGTTGTTAAACCACTTTGGATATCAAAAAACGATTTTCTTTACACTAATCATTATTCAACTTGAGCAATATTTCTGGTAGAAAATTAAGTTGCAAAAATTAAAAACAATAAAATCGATAACGCCACGATGCATGGTAAATATTTGCCGTTTTACATATATTTTCTTTCCAAATGTTCCCAATTATTTTGAAAATCCCTCAGAAAATCAAAAAATGACCTGTTTAATGCACCAATTAAACAAAATACCTTTCAGAAAAGGTGCTACACTCTATAGATTGGAGCAAGATTTCTGATAGAAAAATTTTTTATGGACAGAAAAAAAAATACACACATAATAGTAATGCATTTCGAATATAAAATATTATAAATTAATAATACGAACGAACAGGCTTAAAAAAGTAACTGAACTAATATTTTTTAAAGTATACGAAAATCAAGTTTGTCAGTCTGTAGTCATGTCGACGGCACAGGTTTCGCGCGCGTTCGTACCAAAGAATAGATGAAATATATTCTGTGTTCGTGCCATGATCGTCTAAAGATACCAAACGGACAAAAAATACACGCCAAATCGTTACATATTTATTTCCATATTTACATTTACATATTTATTTACATTATTAATATACTAAAAACCGTGTTAAGTCTGTACGCTATTTATTCTTTAAACGTACAGTTTTAACACACGCTCATGGCGCTTCAAGTGGGCCCCAAATTGCGTTCGTCCAAGGTGGGTTGTTAACTCAAGACCGACGAACATAGTTTACGCTTAAAAAAATGATCCGAAACCGAATATAATAAACTAAAATATTAACAAAAGAAATATCGGATATTAATATAATATTCACGTGTGTGAGTTAGTCCCCTGCCCCCCCCCCTATCGACCAAATCGAACCGGACTAATTGAAAGTTAAAAACCTTCATTAATTGTAAGTATATGTAAGTTGCTTTTCGGAATTTGAAATTCGGTCTTAACTGAGATGTGTACAGTGTTATGGGGTTATCACAGCAATGGGTAATCCCTTTAACTTTCCGACTTTCTGTCCATCGTTAAAAGTGTAATAAAAATAGTTATCCAAATAAAGCCTAAATCAGAACGCAATCGATATTACGACGGCAATGCGGATTGCCCGATATCAACGTATCAGTTTTAATTTTCTAGTCGCTTGAATACGACGAAAAATTGATAAATGATAATAATAACAATATTATTACCTAGTAATAAAATAACAATAAAACCAACACGTCTAGACCGCTACCGCGCGCGATATCTTTGTGTGTTTTAACTTACTTTAATGGATCGATCCATTACGAATAATATACAGTAGGTGCCTGTGTATTATTATCATATTTTATCATCATTACGGTGGTGGTTCTACGTGTTTGTGCAACTAAATTATTGCGACTATCCGGCACTCGAGGATCGTGTGTAGTCTGCATGAGCAAATACGCAAGGACGTTTTTCCAAATTATACCCGAGAGGCCGACACCCGGTTCTGCCGGATTCAACCCGGCATGACGTGTAAAGTATATCTATTTTCCCGGTCGGTAACTATGAAAGTCGGATGTGTGTTCTGCAGCTTGTTTTGACAGTATATACACAACAAAATCTACCCTTTTTATACTTGTTGAGGGACAATGATGGGACCCATAACAAACGTATAAAGCCCGTTTTACACTTGTCGTACGGCACAGCTGCATAATACGGCAAAATATTCCGTTAATATATTAAATTGTGTATGGTCATACGCACTTATCCGTACCTTTTATACCTTTTTTTTAGATTCTGAGTGGAGCGAAGAGCTTATGGTTTTTCAAAGAAGTTTATTTTTTTTTTCATGGACAACTTTTCTACTAGAGACCTTGTTCCGATTTTTAAGTGTAGCCTTTTTCCTGAAAGGAAATTGGTGTAGAAAGGAACTTTAAAGAGGTCATTTTTCGATTTTCTCAGGAGTTTTCTGAAAAATTGTGAAAAACCGAAAAAAATGAAAAAAAAAGGGAAAATTTACAAAATGTAGGTTATTAGTTAAATAATAATTAATTAAAATAGTAATAATTTTTTTTTCCTGTGAATAACTTTTCTAATAATAATTTTGCTTCGATTTACAATGATAGCACTTTTTCTAAAAGAAAATCTGACTGAGAAGGTACTTTAAGCTGGCTATTTTTTAATTTTCCCAAGAATTTTTTCAGCAAATGTGAAAAACCAGGAAAAAATATTTGGGAAAACCGGGAAAACGTAGGGAAAACGAGCAAATCGTTTTACCGTTATAATGCCTATTACATATTTTACCTTAATATGACAAATATTGTTGACAAAGTATCACTATCAATTGAACTCCGCTCAGAATAGTTTTTTCGTTAGCAATAATTTATCGCTGCTTATAGGTATAATTTTACCTAATACAGTGGCCACACCAGACCCCATTATCCTTGAACAGCATTTTTTTTGCTCGTAAACTAATTTTAGTGATACACAAAGGAGGTAGGTATTTTTCAATAATCTGAATATAAGACTTTCATGCTTTTCCAATTAAAATTACTAGATATGAAGAATCTATAAACAAAATTCTCAGAATCAAGTTAAATAAGGAAGTACCTACAATAATAACAAAAACTTTTAATTTCGATAAAATAAAACGGTCGTTTTTTGAGAATACGACCGTTACAAGCACTGTCGATATTATTTTATTATTATAAATTTGTTAAAAGAAAATTTGAATTATCTTAAAAATGATTATTAATTATTTTAATGCTTTTGATTGTGACATTTTTAAGTGTCAGAAATATCATACCGAGTGGCCTAACCATAATGATATAAAATATTTCGAGAGTAAAATGTTTTCGTTTTGCCTCGGGTGGGGTTTTATCCTGAAGACACGCTTGGTTACTAATTTAATATTTTTACAAACTGAACCTTACGCAAAACCTATTAGTATCAACCGGAAAGCCGTTCCGGATTTCCGGTCTATTTTTAGCGCCGTGGATCATACCAAGCACCAATGAGTCATAGTCGATTTACTACTTTATCTCAATCGTCTGTATCTCGATTTTACATTTTACTTTTACTTTTAAGTAAATAATTGTATACTAAACAACAGGTAACTGTTCAATTGTTAGATATTTGAGGTTAAAATTGATTAGTTTTGATGTTACCACAATAGTCATTCGATATGTTTTATCATAAACGGTAAGTGATAAAATTATATCGAATTCCGTTCAAGAATATGATTTACCTTCGAAAAAGTTTTTTTGCATTCGATAAATTTGATGAATTATCTCACATGTGATAAATTAGCCACATTTTAAAAAATCGTCCCCAGGACACGACAGACCATTTTATAACAAAGCATGTGTTGTCGGTACTGTCGGTGCTTGTCGGAATCAATTTAATTGAAAATAATATACATATTTGTATTTGTGTTGGCGGCCGTTTATTATTGGGTTCTAGGTAACTTATAACCGAAATCAAAAATAAATAGACATCATTTTTATAAGCATGTTTATTTAATAATAAAACTATTTAAACACTGATAATTTTCGTGAAATAGATTGACGTACAAGGGCGCCCGCAGGGGGTCATTGCCCCCTACTCAGGATTTTCAACTGTGTGTACATTTTTAAAACACAATTGTCTACCATTTTACTACAACAATATCAAGAATTTCTAGAACAAAACGTTTTCCCCCGTTTTGGTAGGATTTTATCCTGCGGGCACGCTTGCTGACGTGATGGTGCTCATGACAGATCAGTGGCGGGTTCAAGGGAAAGGTGACCAAGAGGGTCCGCCCTTGATAGTTATATCATATTTGTAGTTGTAATAATATGAGTTAATTACGATTATAAATCGTCGTTCAAATTGCTACAATACTTGATTGTAATCATATCTGTATTTCATATTTAGTGTTTATTGTTCAAAATTAATATGAGCAATTTTGCCTCCCCCCCCTGTTCAAGCCTGAACCAAACCACGGGCCGTTCCGACAAAACATTCCCGAGCGGAATGTCGGATGGACTCTGTGAGTCTCCTAATTTTATTTTCGAAACGGAAACGTTAAAATATGAATTACTTATATTTAAACAAATATTATAATATTTTGTGGAACAGTACGGTACGGTGTCTATTGGTACGTATCTGACTAGAGTGAGTAAAGCATTAATAAAACGCAGCATGCCGTGCTGCCCCACAAATGATACTCCACTACTCACCTTTTCCAAAACTTGAGAGTGGAATATCTCGTTAACGGGTTGACGGAAATCAAAAATGTTGACACCAAAATTTATTTAAAGTAATACTCCATCTATTTATGGAAATTTCAACATAAGTTCTCATTTTAAAATCTGTAGTTAGTATCCCCATAGGATACTCCTTAAGATTCAAAAATATCGGCTATAACCACACTTAAAAATTCCAAAATTCCTTTTTGTATATGATAGATTGCATAATCAATTTTTTATAAAATGAAAACCACGTTTAAAGATAATATATTGGTTACACAACGAGGCGCGATAACGAGACCTTTGTAATGTCTTCAATTTTTAACTGATAAGAAATTAATTACGGCACGTTTTATAGTAACATTAAAATAATCTGACGCATTTTATACCTAATATAACTAATTTCACAGTACGATTTAAGATGTGTTCACTGATAATAATATGAAAAGTTGTAAATAAATTATACATGTCTTTTTAAATATTAAAAACTGAATGTTTTACATTTATTAAAAAAAATGTAATATAATTAATGTGTAACACAATAATTTTAAACACATAGGTACATTGTTGATTGGGATTATTAAATAGCCAATTATTATAATGTGGTACAATTCAATAAAATATAAAATTAAATAAGTACATCTTACATTTATAATAGGTACATTAATATTATAAATATAACAATTAAACTTTGATACCATAGTAACATAAACGATGACAATTTTGATTTCTTCAAATACTTATTGTATTTTTTATCAAATAATAATTTTAAAATGTAATATTATATTCAACTTAAGCTGTTTGCAGTTGCTTGAAAAAAAGTTATATTATTATTAAATTAAAACTATTACGTATGTCCATTCTTAATTTGCTACTTATTTAGCCAGCTTTTTTTTTTTTATTTTGCTTCTTATTCAATTGAATTTTAATTTTTAATATTGGTGCATTGCTTCATTTGCATTATTATGAAAATACTAAAAAGTCTAAAACGGCTTTCTAAATTCATTCCAAGAATTTTTCTCATTATTTGAGCAAGAAATTATCTTTAAGAATACTAAAAGACAATTTTTACTGGTTCACACAAATCGACACACAACACTACAATTTATGATTAATATTCGTAAATAAATCAACAATAGAAATTATTTCACACCCGTGAAATAAAATATTAAAACATAAATAATATATTAATATTATATTAATAAAATAATATTGTCTTCAAATACTATAAAATATTTGTTGAAATCATGCTTGAAAATTTAGTTTTAGACGGTAAATAAATAGAGATAATCTCGAACCCCGATATCTTAAATCATGGTGATAATATGAGCGCTAGTTGTCTTTTCTCGTCAACAGTTAATTGGAGACACTTTAAGAACCACGTGTGTAACCAGTGTATTCGTAATTTTATTTATGTTTATAAACGCCTATTGGCCCAAGTACAGTAAAGGTAAACTATAATAATCCAACTTCACTATACCTACATAAAATGGTACAGATATAGAAGAGATGGTATAGATAAATAATTGGCGTCTGGCATAGAACTTTTTGGCAGAGGGAGAACGAATTTCTAATAATTTGTTTATTTTTAAAATCGTATCGTTTTTATCACAAAACCATTATCGTGTTCGACGTAATTACGTAGAATGTCAAAAATGTACAGTTACTTCTCTGGTTTGTACAATTGAAGAATACCAGTTGAAAGTTATCAACAATCAAAAACTATCACTGTGAAAGTTCTGATTTTGAATAGGCAGTATGTAATCATATACGTGTAGTTATTATTTGATTAAAAATGTAATGTTAAATTACTTAAAATGAGCGATTGTGAGATATTACTGACAGATACTAATAGCCAAGAAATATATGGTATTGATATATTTAATGAAATAAAAATATTTTATCATACCTTAAATGAAAAAAAAGATGTCCTAGGATAATGGGGACGGGTGCAGTCACTCTCATAGATAATTTAATGTATACCTATAACGATAAACCATTGCTTTCGAAAAAGCGATTCTGAGCGAAATTCAATTTATAATGATGCTTTTTCAACAAAATATAAATATCATTATAATTAAATAGGCTTTATATTTTTTCTTTAATAATATTTATTTAATGTTTTACCGATTTTCCCAGTTTTCCTACGTTTTTCCCGGTTTTCCTATGTTTTATCCCGGTTTTTCACATTTGGTGGAAAAATTTTTGGAAAATCGAAAAACTACCACTTTAAAGTACCTCGCCATGCAAATTTCCTTTCAGAAAACGTGCTACACGTATAGAAATCCGAGGAATTCTTCTGGTAGAAAAGTTGCGCACAGAAACAAAAAAACAATAAACATCTTTGAAAAACCATAGGCTCTTTTCTCCACTCTGAATCTAATAAAGTTCATTAGAATGTGTTGATATTTTGAATATGACTTGTAATTATTTTCCAAATATTTCTATAATTTTGAGAATCATGCTTGCAATTTCAATCATTACAACTAGTGCCGAATAAAGTTTTTCAAAGCTAAAGATTATTAAAAATTATTTGTGGAGTACTTTAGTTCAAGAAAGGTCTTCTGGCCTCGTCATCATTTCAATTGATAATAGAATTTGTGAAAATCTGGATTATGATGATTTAATCGCAATATTTTCGAAAGCAAAAGCGAGAAAAATTAATTTTATTTAAATTTTTGTAATTTTATATCCCAGTTTTTTCGTTGTTAATATAATTATAAATTGAATGACTAATAATATAATAATTCAATTTAATGTTTAATAAAATGTATTCTTTATTTTTTCTTTATAGTGAAATAAAAATTATAATTATAATACAACTTTTTATTTATATTTAAGTATTTAGGTTAATAGTGAAAACTAAGAGGGTCTCGCAATGATATCTTGCCCCGGGCCTCACAAGTTGTAAAAATGGCCCTATTGTAGGGTATGAATACACTATAAGAAAATCGTACCTCCGATCAAAATTATGGAGAATCAAGAGCGAGGTAATATTCCGACATAAATAGAAAAAGTGAAGTCTTTACCATTTAATGATCGAAAACAGGTAAATAAATTAAACAAAATAAAATAAAAATTTCAAGTAATTTTTGGTTATTGTATTCCGTCGGTTGTCTGAAAATAGATTATTTTTATTTTATATTTAAAACAAATGTTGCTATGCTGTTGGAGCCTAATGCAACAAGGGAAATAGTAAAAAAACTAAATTCATTAAGTAGCTCTCGTTGAAAGAAAAGAATAAAGTAAAAGTTCTCTCAAGTTAAGTGCTGGTGCTGAAGATATTTATCATCCATCTTTATGACATTTTGACTTATTGGAATTCGTAGATAAGGAATACCTATAAATGAAAATTTCTCGATAATAATCACGCTTCCCTTCATTATTACTTTCACGGCGTTCCTTGTTCATCTGTTATCTTTTCAACAATAAATAATAATATAAATTATATAATAAAAACAATTTTTCTGTTGGGCACATTAACTACACAGCTATCAAAATACAATGAGATATTGAGTTCTGAACAGATTTTGTTTGTGTGAGCTTGCTTGTTTGTAGCCACTATTCCGTGGTTCGTGTTTTTGTTCAGTTTTGACTGTGTATAGTTTTAACTGCGCATTAAGCATAATAAAGCGTGTCGGAGCGTAAGAGAGCCTAAGAAGCTCAAAAAAAAAAAATAACACGCAAACAAATTAAGTTTTATATTTTATTCATTATTCATATTTATATTTGATTTGATAATTTATCCGAATTATATACAATAAAAATATATATTTTTTTTTATTTATATAGATGTACGCCAAAAAAATTAAAATTCATAATAGTTTTAAGTAAATTTTGGTCTTTGCAAACAAAACGCGAGCCCCAAGTTGGCCACCCCTGCCATATTTAGGATACCTGCAGATAATATACCTATGCACTGGTCAAACAATTAATTTAAACTGCAGACTGTCGGCGTCAAAGACCGTCTATACATAATTCTATAAAGGCAGATGCGCATATTATATAGGTATATATGTACGTTATATAATTATATGTTGTACTATACATAAATACCTAAACATACAACATGTATATAGTATAGGTACCAACACGGTTTTACATGTCCAAATAATAGTACAATAATATAACTATCATACTAAAAAAAAAAATATATATATATATAACCTTACCAAATCTATACAGTTTGGAATGCTTGAATAGCCTACATACATATTTTAGTAAGCGAGTGAATGTAAACACAGACAAATATTTTGAAGGTTTATAAGATGGACGGAACAGGTTCCTAGCTAAAATGAATCTTTTTCATTTCGACGGTCGAAGATAGTTTCGGCCATTGTGTAGATATATAATATAAAATATATTGTTCGTTTTCGATTGCAATTTTTTTTTCACTATTTATTATTTTGCCGTCACACTATGTAAAAATTATTATTTTCATCGAATCTTAAATGTAAAATATAAAAATAATGCTAACGAACAATATCTGCAGTTTATTTTTGAAAAACAAATAATACAATTTGCAATATATTAATACATGATGTTGTAGGTATAAACAATATTGTATTATCAGAGAGGTGCAATTTTATACTCGTGTAATGCGAATTCAATTAATTAAACGTATTTTGCAACTCCACTATTAAAAAAATTGCATATAAATTATATACGAGTAATTTGATAAAATTAGAAAAGTGCTCAGATCGAGGGAGAATATAGTAATAGAACACTATTACCTCCTCGTGCCATACCGCCACGTATAAATGATGTTTCACTACCATGCCTCAACACCAAAACTTGAAATGTCTCTGCAACGGGTTGACGGAAATCAACAATTTCAACACCAAAATATATTCAAATTAATACTCCACCTATTTATGTTATGTTTAAAATAAGTTGCCGTGTGAAAATGAAAAATATGTAGCTGTTTCAACAGCTAAATGTTCTATAAAACAAATTCAGAAAAAATTAAATATTGGTAATTTACGTGTAATTAACGACTCCGGAATTAAGCCATTAGTTGGCACCATATAGACATACATATATATTATAATAATAATATAATATAATATATTAGGTGTATATTTATCTATATGATTAGCAGTCTTGGCACGTAAAATGTTCGTGAACTATTATACTTTAACTGTGATCTTTCAAACACATCTGGAAATAATGCGTGGCGTTTTCAAAATCGTAGACCTTCCCACCCGTCATCGTTCGATTACCGCTGTGTTCTCATTGGTCGGCGCCGTACGGGAATCGGTCTGGTAGTTTTGTTCAACGTACGTTTGACGGGCGTTTATCCGAATGATCAATTGTCGGTGTCGGAATGCGGTTTTATCCATTTTGATTTTGGTTGTCCACCACCACCATAACCGCTCTACCATAACAACTCCGACCCCCCCTGCCGCAGACGTACAACTCCGATCGTAATAAAAATTCGCATGACAAAACAAATTATACCGATGTCACACTCAGTTTCCGTTTACCAACGACCACGATGGAGATAATATATCTTCTCTACATCGTGTCAATTCAATTCCGATGGCGTCCAAAAATCATTTTTTGCATTTTCGTAAAATCATTGAAAACTGCATCTATCCGAGAGAATGCGTATAGTGGCCGTTAATGCACATGATCTATAATAAGGGTAAGCCATTATTTTTCGAAATACAACTATCCAGAATGATAAAATTCAGGAGTGTAAAATTCCGGAACGTAATATTCCGGAACACAAAAATCGGGATTTTAAAAAATCCTAAACGAAATACTCCAGACTATAATTTTCTGGAATGTAAAATCATAGACTGCAATAATCCGAAATGTAAAAATCCAGAACTTAATATTTTGAAATGTTAAATTAAGTAAAAACTAATGGTTTCCAAAACCTCATATATAATATGTCGCCAATTAATAGCAGTTTTTATTCAGCCGACTTTTCCGCTTCACCCGATCCCCTATAGATCCAAAGCGTTTTAACTTTCTTTACTATTTTGGCTATACTTTCCCAAATTTTCCTTTTATTTTGGCGATTTTTCTTCTCTTGCGTTACACAAGTTTTAACGTTTTTGTAATAACAACGTTTTTCTATAGAACCATTAATATTTTGCTGGAATATTACGTTCTGCAAAAATCTGGAACGTATCAGGATACAAATTAGGAATCTGACGTCGTTCCTGTGCTAAATTATTGATAGTTGTGTTGATATAAGACAAATTGAAAAGGGCGAGGGGGTCATGTCAGGATGTTCGGGTACTGTTTTATAGATTATACATATAGACATATATATGAGCATTATACATAATATAATTGTTTTATATTAATTTAGTCACGATTCGGTATTTCGCCTGTAACAATTTCTACCAAACCTGGAACATATTTGAATACTGCATTTTGATATGTAAAAAAAAACTTTGGGAGCATTACACACTTAACACCCATATAGGGAGGGGATGAAGAGATTTGGGAAATTCATTTTTTTCTTTTTTAAATAAACAAAAACAGCGGCGTATTTACGGAGTTGGTGGGTCAAGGGAATTAAATTCCCCCCCCCCCATGGATCCGCGGTTAAGCAAATAGTTATAGTAGTAATTAGGGCAGAGGACTTGTAGCTCTAAAAAATCACCAAATATGCACTTAAATATATAAAATATGCACTTATATATACAAAATATGCATTTTAAAATGAATATTTTGAACAAAAAATAAGAATTTTTCTGTACCTATTATTTTAATGAATACATTTTATTTACAATTTATTTAACAACTTACAAGTTCTTATTAATTATTTGGATTATTTGGGTTTATTTTATGGATTTTCTAATCTGGATACTTTCAACTTTCTACTACTAAAAAACAATTGACAAAATATTTTAGTTTCAAATATTTAAGATTAACACAAATTTTTACCTTGGAAGTTACATTGAACAACAAGATGTTTTTCCAAATTTTCAAACAGAAAACTTTTTCTATTGTCAGCTAACAGCACTTTGAACATTGAAAAAGAACGTTCAACATCAACGGAATTTATAGGAGCATATTTAAAATTTGCTAAATCGCCTTCCCCGTAGCTCGGAATGAAAATATTTTATGCGTTGTACAAAATTTCAAAACTAGCTTTGTGGAAGCATGAAACGTATTTGTTTCACACTCTGCTATTTTTGTGACCATGCAAAAAAAATATGCAAATGCTACAAGTCCTCTGCCCTAGTTATCATAATTTAAGAACATATATAGGAATGTGACATAGGATTTAGAATATTGTGAATGGCAATTCGGCGTACGGATGTTTTTAGCGAAACAATTTATTTATTTGGCGTAAAAATAATAATAATAATAATAAAAAAAAAATAAAAACCCGTTAATATGTGCATGTCTATATAAGTAATACGAGTAATATAGAGTTTATACAAGTCAATAAATAAATAAATTAAATCATGTGTCAAGTCACTGGACATATATATACAGTTGAAAAAAAAATTACAAAATTATATTTAATATTAATAAAAAATAAAAAATCAATGTTGTTTTACTAACTTTTAGGATACCTTTTAAATACTATAAATAGCTTAAAATGTCGTCATTTGAATGATTTTCAACCTCTTTTTATATTTTCTGTGGTTTTCTATTTTAATATTTGTTGTTCTGCCTCAACGTGAGCTACTTTTAAACAAGCTAATATATCACCTTTTTTTCTGAAAACAAATTTTAAAATATGTCTCACCGAAATTCGCTCTGATTCGTTTTTCGTAAGCAATTTATCATTACATACAAACAAAAATGAAATAACTTTATGTAGCCTACCTTCCTAACTTTTTTTTTCAATTATATTTACTTTAAATAAATTGGTTCGCCGAAATATTCGTTTGCCGATGTATCCGTTCCCCCAAAACGACCAGATACCACGCGTGTGACATACCGTCATATTGTTCTATGACTAAATTCAATAACACAATTGATATAAATTGTATTATTACATGGTAGGTGACAGTATTCACAGTATTCATTCAACAGTGGTTCAGCAATATTTTTGGTAATTGATAAAAATGAAGCTTTTTTCACTGTAATAACGTATGATTACTCGAACGCTGAGCAAGTACTTGATGTATTACTTCGACAAACCTACGTCGATGATTCTATGTCAGAAGCGTTAGATTTCCAGTCTGCGTTGATATACACGTTAAGTAAATCAGGATTAGTTATTCTAAAGAATTGGTTCAGTAACGATAATGCAGTAACTGACTACTAAGCGGGTGGCTTTTTTAGATAACTATTTTAGGATTTTTGGGTTGATCTGGTCATAACCAAGCGCCTTTTTGGGTTAATATTCATATACATTTTTTTTGTAATTTCGATTGGAATGAAGTACTTTATCTTAGTGCGTATTTCATTGAGTGGTTGACCCTGAACTTTGTCAAGTTCGGGAACTACTTTATTCGGCTGTAATACACGTTCTAAATGATATGCATACATATCAGCTTTATCTTGTTCACAGCGTGCCCATGATCAATCCATGCGGATTAAGTTTATTTAAGTAAGATTTCTACGTTTCGTTTTTAATTTTTTAATTTTGTCATGTAAAAGTTTGCTAATGCGATTCCAAACGGTTTTATCGGAAGGATCACTCGTTTGGTGCCGTTTTTTCCGTGCCTTTCGTTTTTGTTTTACTAGTTCCCTGACTTCCATTAGGTAGATTATCTTGTGATTACCATCTGTTAGTGTTACGGGTGTTGCTGCTTTCGTCACTTTTACGATATTATTAGTCAGTTGTTCAACAGCACAACCAATCTTACTGAGAGGGTTAAGGTCTCGTCTAGATTCGCACTAAAGAGGCCCCAATCTCTTTTCTTGTTGATTATCAATATCTTTCGTTGTTTATATATAACATTAGAACTTAACGTGAGAAGCACTTGTATGTAATCTAACGTTAATTCTGTAAGCTCTAATACCTCAATATAATTAGAAGCTATAACTTTCATAACAAAGAACTCAACTAGATTGGGAATCTTGTTTGGATCAGTGGGCCAATGCGTTGGCTTTCTTGTAGAGATTATTTCAGCAATGATATTATTTGTAACGTTTAACAAGACACGTCTCTTTGGAGTGATTAGTCTGATACGGTACTTCTTTTTTTTTTCTACGTGGTGGTTCTATTTTTATTATTTAATGGCGTGGTTATGTTATGTTATATAAGTTGTATGTTATATAAGTCTTCATTATTCTCCCCCGTAGTATTAAATCTACAAAGAATAATGGTAGCCTTATTTACGAGGTTAGGTTATGTTGTCCTTCTATACTTACGTAATAGTAACGTGTATTTTTTGGTTACAGTATAGTTGTTTTAGAATTTAGAACAAAAAGTATCTTAATTAACTATAAAGTGTTAAGATGTATAGATAATAAATCTCGAATGAGTAGTGCCAAAATCCGAAATATGTACCGAGACAAGACAAAATAAAAAATAACCGGCTCTCTAGAGAAAATTAGGCGATTAGCGTTATTCAATAAAAACAAAAATGTTACATATTACATATTATTTACTCGTTAAATAAATAATTAGCATAGAATTAAAAATGAGTATTAAAATTTATATCGATAATGTACAACTTACAAGTATTAAAAACATCCAAAATACTTAAAATTACAAATAATAATAAAAAACAAATTAATAAAAATTATTTTTTTTTTAACAAGAGTATTGTTTTAAAAACATTTTTCGTATAGATTTTTTTTTCTAATTTCAAAAATTTGCAAAGTTATAGTGCCTATGTTAACATTTAATATTTACGAATAATCTGTAATTGACAAAATTTTAACTATGTTCAAATTTTATACTAGAATATAGAAATGATGATATCTGCGATATTTTGAAATACTTGTTTGTAGACAGATAAAATACAAATGAACACTTCAGTTTTTTTATAGGGGCATTTAAAAAATATTGTATTTCATGTATTTTTTAAATATATCGGAAATATAATTTCGATTTTTGAATATAAGTTGAACATAATTAAAATTACGGTAGTTAGAGATTATTCGTAAATATTAAATATCAACATACTAAAACCTTGCCAATTTTGTAATTATAAAAAAAAACTTTTTATACAAAAATTGTTTAAAAGAAAAAAATACTCTCCGAATCTGTAGAAGAAATATGGTGTTGCTATTTAAAAAAAAGTAAGGTATATTGAGCATGCGTGTACCAAAAGAGTTAAACATTTTAAATTTGTCTGAAAACGTGTATTTGGGTACTTTCTATCATTCCCTTTCCTGAAAATTCCATTTCAATACTAGGTCATCCAACTGAAATATTTAGTAATACCTATTAGCGTGAACGTACTGTATATATAACTATTGTTCATAGATAAAATCCGAATACCTATTAATTATTTTTTATTACTATTAGTGTCTTATGACGATCAATGAATCAATTGAAGTACAAGTAGGTTCAATGTATACTGAAATTAAAAAAAAAAACCGGTCAATAACCTCAATAGACAGACTCAACATGGGTTTCAGCGTCACTGTAGCTAATTATTATAATTATTATAGGCATCAAAATTATGCATGCAGTGGTTAATTAATTAACTTTGAATTATTATACTTTTACTGATGTTGTATACCTAGTAAAATAATTACTATTTCGTGTTCTGTCTATACCTACATATTATTATATAAATGAAACTTCACTATATTAATATTTCTAAGGCTTAACAACACTGCAGTAAGTTTTCTCACTTTTTGTCAATATATTTATAAAAAACCATCACTTTTCAAAATTTTAGCCTTAATAATAAAAATCAATTTATGGGTAGGCAAAAATTTTGTTTTTTTGCAATAGGAAATCATTGTAGTCTTTAGCTACAGTGTTTAGTTACTCCTACTAAAGCTTAAAGTGTTGATTCTCAAATTGTGTTCAAATAAAATCAACAGAGATCACAGTCCTTTGTGAATAGACTTTATTGAATTTTAAATATGGTGCCAAGGACCTTATAAACATACATCCAAAAAATATATCTATGAAGTGTGATAAAATAAAATACAATGAATGTATTTTTTTCAATCATATTTTTATCAGAGGTGTCATTTGTGGTATTGCAATGTATACTTATATACGTCTAAAATTCATCAATTTGCATGTTGACTGGATTAAAATTTTTCTGTGTCGGGAAAAAATATTCTGCCATAAATAATCATAGTTACTATATTTGCTATTATTGTAATTGGTATTTTATCGAAGGTGTAAACAATTTTTTTTTGTAAAACTATAGTAAAATATTTATTGGCCTGCTAAAGATTTTTTTGGTCTGCCTAGTTGTTAGCATATTTTTCTAATATTTTAAATGACGCCTTTGATTTATATTAAAAAATATAACGAACATTTGAAAATGATATTCGATATAGTGACTGCTATTGAGTATTGGATCATACGTCGTTAATTTGAAATAACAAATATCTATTTTTATTACTTTGTCTTATTACGTAATCGTGTTTTAGTCATGCGGCAAATTCGTTATAAGCGCGTGACATTTTGTTATAAACTAGGGAATAGTAGTTTCATAGCTTACACGATGTTGTTCATACTTCCCTGGCTCTATATGTGACTATTTTTTTTTGTTTTTGACGTCAAAATCGAATCAGTAAACAATTTAAACAGTAATTGATAAAATCAAAAAATATAGAAAATGCATGGATACTTCAAATGATTAGGAGACTAAAATTTAAAATCTGATTTTATTTGAGATAAGGATTATTTTATTCCGTTTTTCTATAATGTATTTTATATAAGTATATTATTAATTTATTATGGAAGTATTAGTGTTTGTGTTGTCTAAAATCTTTGTCTTATGTAACATTGAGTAAACGTATTTTATGGATGACCGAGTTAAGATTTAAAAACCATTTTAAAATTAAAGAATAAAATATCTATTTTATTCAGTTATTAACTAATTCAAAGTAATATTTTAGATTTTGAGTGGCGCAAAAAAGCTTGTGGTTTTACAAAGATGTTTATTTTATTTTTATTTTCTGTGCGCAACTTTTTTACTAAAAAACCTGCTCAGATTTTTAAGTGTAGCTCTTTTTCTGAAAGGAAATCGGTTTAGGGAGGTACTTAAAAGAGGTGGTTTTTGATTTTCTTCAAAGTTTTCTCAACAAATGTGAAAAACTAAAAAAAACCATTGGAAAAATGGGAAAATGTAAAAAATGTAGGTATTAGCTAAAAATATTATGCCCTTCTTTTTCCGTGGACAACTTTTCTACCAGGAGTTTTATCCCAACTCATAATGATAGCAATTTTTCTAAAAGGAAATTTAACTCAGGAGGTATTTTAAAAAGGTCATTTTTCGATTTTCTCAAGTTTTCTTATCAAATGCTAGAAATCGAAAAAAAACCTGTAAAATGTACGTAATATATTTGTATAATATTACGATTGTTTTTTTCTGTGGAAAAATTTTCTACAAGTTATTTTGCTCCAACTTATAATGATTCCAATTTTCCTAAAAATAAATATCACTGAGGATGAAAAACATAGGAAAATCGATACATTAAACAAATATTATTAAAAATAATATATAATGCCTATTCAATTATTTTACCATAATATGACATATTATATATTATTGACAAAGTATCACCATTAACTTAACTCCACTCAGAATCGGTTTTTCGTTAGCAATGGTTGTTAATCGTTGCTGAAAGAAACAGCTGGGAAGGATGTAATAGCTGCCGAGTATCTTAAAAAAGGACTACAATTAATATATCGGCTACATATTGTGATTAATAAAATATAGAAAAGTGAAGAAATACGAAATTCGTTACGTAATTCTGTTCTATGTACTGTCTTCAAAAGGGAGATATAGTATTGTAAAAATTACAGAGAAATCTCACTATTAAATATTGTCTAATATTCTACTTAATAGAATAAAATGTTATATATTCGAGATAATTGGAGATTATCATGTAGGGTTTATGGCAGGAAAATCAACTTTGGTCAAAATACACGTCATTATAAACAAATAGAAAAAAAAATAAGTCACGAATGTGACTGTAATGTGATTGTAAACAAACTACGGAAGGCATTGTGCGAATTAGGCACACCATAAAAGCTTACAAGATTAGTCAGTGCATGTGTACAGGGTCAAAGTGCAAAGTTAAGTTTGGAGATTTCATATCGGACGATTTCGAGGCATTGACGGAGCTTAGGCAAGAGGGATACCTTATTCCCAGCGCTGTTCAATATAATTTTAGAGTCAGTCGTCAGAGAAACCCTTGTAACAGCAAATGAAATTCAAATTAGAGCTTACAGGCAATTAATAGTGGCTACATATGTTGATGACTTAGTTATAATGCCAGAAGATGAAGTGAATCTAAAGGACTCTACAAGGAATCTGTTGGAAAACAGAAAGAAAATTGAGCTAAATAAATGGTCATGACTAGGAAAATTTGCAGAGTAGGATACTTTGATATAAATGAATACAAATTTGAAATATTGGATAGTTTCAAATATTGAGGGATGAACATAAATAAGGACGCAAAAAGCCATAAGGAAATAAAAATATGATTGGCAGCGGAAAACAGGTAAGTTTAGATAGTGGGAGAGTATAGTGGAGTGTCATTTGTGTGTTAGTACGGCACGCGGCGCACTGTGGTCCAAAAGCGAAAAAAGTTGGCCAAAAATCGTTTTTTAGAATTTCAAAAAAGTCAAATTTTGTTTTTATAAATAATTTCTAGATTACTTAAGGTATGGAATTTAATAAAAAAAATGGCAAAATGTATTTATATTAATGGAAAAATAAAACATTTAAGAAGATAAAAAGTTTTATTTTAATAAATATTGTTACGTTTGGTTCATAATAATTATATAATTCAATTGTTTCCACAATGGAGACCAATCATAGTGTTTATCATTTGCCATGTATAATATATGAATTACACATAGTATTTAATGACCCAATTATTAGATTACGATTATTATCGACTTATAGTAGCACTTGAAATGTATACGTCTATAAATTATACCAAGATAAATCCATACGTTTTTAAAAACCTATAAAATTAAAATTGTTTTTTACAGAGATATTAGTACTACCACAATCTACTGAACAAAAGTGTCAATTATTTAGCTGCGTATTTTTGCGCCATCCATTGTAGTAAGCGTTTTAATTTGAATAAGCCTATTATTTTATTGTGTACGAACTCAATATTATTCTTACAAAAAATGGATCTAATACCTAAAACTACTCGAACGCAAATTTATGATATAATTATATTGAATACTACAAGCCAATGTATTTATACCTATCGAAGAAAAAAATAATTAGCACTTAACTATGTTTTAAATATCATCTAGGATAAATATAAACACTGATATTTTTCAAAGATTGTTATTATTATCAGATCAGTGATACGTATCATAAATCATAATAATAATAAAATAAAAAAATCTATCCGTGTATCAAAAAATTGTTGATTACATTTGGAAATTAATGTGATTCTGATAGTAGCTGCAGTAGTCATGATAATAATAAATAATAAAATAATCGTTTGAATCTAGTGTTAAAAATAGGTGTTTCTGTTCAAACAAATTTGATTATACTGCACATGCGAGCACCAAAAATATTAAAAACTAAAATTTATCCTAAAGTATGTATTTCTGTACTTCCTATCACCTCCTGAAAACAAAATCCATGTTCATTCGGCCAAAATATTTAGTGTTACCTGGAAACTAAATTAAATTGTGGTGGGTATAAATCGCCAAAATTATGTAATGATTTATTATGATTCATTGAATACAAATAATTATATTCATTGTTTCAAAGTCGATGTATCACTATTATTTTTATTTCCCTTCTTTTCTGTAAATACCTACAGACAGTGACCTAATTGTGGGGGGGCACGCCTTAAAAATTTTGTGTGGAACTAAGGTATCATTTTGCCCTCCCTCTACCACGATAATCCGACAGTACAAATATTTGAATCATTATAAGTTGAGAAAGAATATAATATATTATTTAACTTAACATACTATTATGACTTATCAGATTAAAATATATTTTCCTCAAATTATTTCATAGGAGATAACATTTATTTTAGGTTTCTCTTGTATTTGTTATCGCAATAATTACATTAGTTGGGTTAGGAACAAAAATAATCCAATATTAATATTATCATTGTATGAAGTATGAATACGATATTATTATCTTGAAATCGTGGTGATTATAATTTATAACTACAGGAATTGAAGGTTATTTTTAGATTAATAACAAATTACAATTATAACTAATAATATAATTGTTATTTTGTCTTGTATCTAGCTGCTACCAACAATTTGTTTCTATCTACATTTTAAACCATCAAATGAGTTTTAAGATTTATGTAAAACTAAACCATTAGGTATACTCAATTATATTTTTTTCATAATAACTAACTGACACGGCTTTGCCGATATCAGTATTGAACGAAAAAAAAATAACAAAAATAAAAACGAGTTTCCCCATGATTTCCAGTTTCCTTCTTCGTCCATATCACCGTTAGCCGTTATTGAGATCGTTAATTAATTTCTTAAGGTGATTCTAGTCGGTCAAAAAAAAATAAATAGTTTGTAAACTTTCCACTCTGTCAAGATTATGAGACTTGAATGGTCCGATTTTAATCCTGTAAAAATAATAACATTTCTTAATCTCTTCTAGAGAACGGTCGGAGAAATTTTTTAAGGTTAGACATTTTGACAATACTATAATATTATAAAAAAATTCAGTTTTTACAACATTTTTGTTCATGTTATATCTATTGAATAAATTCATATTTCTAAAAAAACTTTTCGACCGTTCTCTATAAGAGATGTTAAGAAATGTTATTATTTTTACAGGATTAAAATCGTACTAGCTCAAGTCTCATAATTTTCTCACAGCCAAGGCATATTTCCATTTGAAAAATAATTTATAAATAATAAATAATAAAATTTCGGATTTACCATGTTTACTCCTAATTGTTATTATGTTGCTTTTTATTTGGTTAACCATAAAAATATTTATAAAAGAACAAATATTATTTATTATTCATGGTAGTGTATTTCTATACAAATTATTTTTAGTGTTTTACTTCATTATGCCTTGTTAAGTAACCATCGAGTATACAAATTCAGACAAAAAAAAGGTATTTAATGAAACATTTTCCCAGAAACCAAACTAGGAAAAAGCTTTGGGTGGCCAAAATAAAATAAGACAAATGGACACCTTTACAACACTTTTGTATATGTGAGGCAAGTTCTAACCTTTAAAACTCATCATAAAGTAATATTATTTAGATAGTTATAATTTTACTACTTATATCAAAAAATGTATACACACAATTATTTAAATTAATTTATAGATGAAAATTTATTTATTCAAATATATTATTAGATAGGTATAATACTTATAATTCCATAAGTAGGTAGGTACTATTTAATGAATTATATGTTTTTTGCTGATTCTACTTAACTTAATTCTCAAAACACTTTAATCGTTCAGCGAGTAAATCAATATTATTTTATTTATTTCTATCATAATAATTTCAGGTCCTAGAAAACCATTGGTCCAAATTTAATATAATTGAGTTAAGTTGCTATTTAACTCATAATATGTACCTATTTGTGATTCCTAAATTTATAAACCTATAATTATACTATGAAGTCAGTCCAGACTTCTTGGGTAAAATACTTTTTAAAATTATTTCGAATACTTAAAAAAAAGTACTCAGAATACACATTTGGAATACTACCAAAGTCTGGAAGTCACTGCCTACCTACACCTACATTATATTTCTCTAATATAATGTATAAAATATAATTACAAAAAGGTTTAGTTTCCTACAGTCTATACTATTAGAATATACATACTTCAAATAATAATTATAATTTGTTTTTTAATTTTAAACAGTAACTATCAAAAATTATTTTGTAGATTAAATTTATTAATGTATTATTGCTATGTACCTATATATATAATAAGTCAATGTATTTTGTAGATGTATTTTGAAGAAAATAAGTGGGAGAAGATTAGGAAAGATGGAAGTCACCGTTTAAAATGTGATACTTTCCCAACATTGTTTCATTTAAAAGTTTTATAAATAAAAAGCCCTGTTGGAAAAATCAAATGTTCCTTTAACGTAAATAAATAGTTTGTATACCAATGAAATTTCAACTGATTCCAAAACCCTTTTAAATAATGATTATCATATAGAAAATGAAGAAGAAAGCCAATTTGATTGCAATCAAAATAACATGGAAAAATATAACAAGGTATGTTCAAAATTATGGGTCAATGCAAATAAATGCAACATTATGTATTATAATACAAGAAAAAAGTTAAAATCAGCTGAAATGATCATAAAAAAGCTGCAAAGTAGATTATCTTCAATTTTTAACAATGATCAAATGAAAGCTTTATTCAAAAAATGTACAATATTTATGAAATGGACTAATGAAACTGTTAAAAAGGCCATAAAGCTTAAATTTACATGTAAACATAATAGTTATAATGGAATATTATCACAGATTATACCTTTACTATCCCTACGTATGTTACGAAGAAGACTTCAAAATTTAAAATTTGATAGTGGTATATTAGATGAAGTGTATTATTTTTTAAAGGTAAATATCAAATCGTTCGCATGTGAATTTGAGAGAGAATGTGTATTAATAATAAATAAGATGGCAATTACACCAGTATCACTCTATGATACTTCACTGAATAAATATATTGGCAATGTTATAATTTTCATGGTGGGTGGTATTACTTCTAGATGGAAACAAACTGTGAGGTATTATTTTACTGGAAAGTCTGTAAACGGTATACTATATGATGATATTAAAGACAGAATAGCTAAAACTAATTGGAAGTAAATTGTGTAATTTGTATTCATAAATCATGAAAATAAACTTAAATTATAGTTTACTGTATTTGTTTTATTTATTTTAGTAAAGACATTATGGAAACCTTCTCAAAGTGGATCAATTCTTGCTACTACATCAATACCACAGCTTTCAGATATTTTTTAAACGACAGAAACTTCAAGTTTATTTTAACATCACGATTCACTCAAGATTGTTTAGAAAATCTCTTTTGTGTTTTAAGATCAACAAATTTTGTACCAAATGCACTGCAGGTAAAAAATAATTTAAAACTAATTACTGTTTCACAGTGCTTAAAATATGTGTCCAATGCAAATTGTGATAAAGATGATAGATGATTGTTGTCAGGATTTTTGGATGTCATATGAAAACCTAAAGTATGCAATAATGTGCCTGAAGTAAAAATGACTGATAATTTAACTAAACCACATAATCTTTCACTAAAAAATTGGGGAACTAACATAGCTAGTTGAAGACGACCCCAAAAACGTTTCACAATGACACTTTCAGGCCAAAATTATGGTTCTAATACCTCATTTAGGCTTTGAAGGGGGAATTGGTTATGAAAGGAGGCATAAGTTGGGTGCTTGGTTACTTGTTGAGGTGTGTCTCTTTAATCTCTTTATATCTGAGATCTTACTATCAGAAGTTGGTTGGGTTGCTTGCATAGGCTTACTAATTGGGGGAAGTTTGGGTTTAACGGTATTATCAGTGGAACCCGTTATAATAAGACAGTTGAGCTTACTGTACATTTTAAAATTACTCCGAGAGAGGTTTTTGAGTTCGAAAATAACTGATTGTAATATATTTGCAACATCTAATGAATTTGATGGTAAACCAGAACCAGGTCGACAAAAAAGTTTTTGCAACAATTCATCACGTAACTTAACACCTGTTGGGAGTGACTTGAACAGGTCGAAGTCAAATAACATTGACTTGGTCCATTTACCCAGCTCAATTGACAGAGTATCCATGATTGAGAAAATAGTAAAAATTACTTTTGATCCGTCTTAAAGTAATAATATATTGAAGAATTAATGGTACTTGGAACACAGTGTATAGTGACTGAAGAATATATTGATGGTTTAGAGCGCACAATGTATACAGCTGGTCTTACCGCATCGGTTTATAAATTACTGGGCGGCGGCGATAAGGCTACCGCTGCCGATAAAAGATTAATCTTATACAAGTCATTAGAGACTAGAGTAGGTACAAAGTCCAAATAATATTTACTTCGTGTTAGTTGATAACAATATAATTTTTATTTTCGAGACAGTTAAAGGATAAAGAAAAATCAAAATATTACCCGTTCAATGTAGAATCTCTGAAAGACGAAACACACGTAATGAACACCAAAAATAGACAACAAATATTGATACAAAAAAATAGAAAAACCTTTCACATGTTCACACATAATAAACTGAACTAAACGAGAGTGAAAATACTTTAATATATGCTCATTATAACGTAATAATATTTTTATTACAATTTTTATACTATAAAATAGTAGGTAAAAATATTTATATTACACAGTGGACAATATAATAACTGTAGATTGTAGAAATAAACAAGATATTAATATTTATAATATTGTCATCAAATTAGATGACCCAAAAATAACTGCAATAACAATATGATACGAGTTATTAGATGTGACACTACATTACCATTGATTACGTACTATGGCAATGTGGATGGTACACGCTTTGAACTGCACTCACACTAATGTTCAATAACTTTTCACACACTGACACGAACTGTTTATACCGCCACATAAATTGCCTAATTCTTACTCCTTAGAAAATGACTGACTGTAACCACCTTAATACTCGTGACAACCAAATTGACTAATAATATCGATTTTATGGGTGAACCATAAATTTATAATAAAACAAAAAATCTATTTTCGTTCCATAAATACTAAAAACCCTCAGTCATTATGTCAGTCGTTCTTTAAAGATTGCATTTTTAAAAATTTTTTCTGAGTGGTTAAAATACATTTTATAAGAAACCTCTGTAATGCAAAATATTAAGTTTCAAGAGTTTCTTAGGCTGTGTGTTGATATACAGTTGCATATTATTATACATGATTAAATTTATAGAAATGGTTTTCAAATTGATTTGATATGTGGGGGCAATGGTAAGTATACAAATATAGTATTAGCCATTCAAATTGTTATCCCAGTTTAGTTTTGAATGTATGCTACTGACTGAACAAGTGAATGTGACAGTTAATTTTCTAAAATACATGTAACACATAAAATTTAAAAATGAAAGTGTTTATATATTATATTCATCTTGGAGTGTGATCAGTGATACTTAATATTTGCAGTTGGTAACTTCTATACATAGAGTGATTTAATTTTGTTTTAACGTGAAATTTTATCAACCGGTTACCAAATATAGTTAGTTTAAAGTTGTTTAATGAATAGGTTTTTTATTCAAAGAAAAAACAATCACCTCATTTCATGATTATAATCAAAACTAATATTGCATCAGTGGATTGATTGCCGCAAAGCTATTTCAGAATAGTGAAAAACCTTGTAATTTAGACACGTACGCCTAACATAGTTTATACCAGTAAATTACGAGGGCTGTTAAAATAAGGTCTCTACGGCAATAGCAACGCAAGGAATTTTTGAATGCAAAATCTATTAATACTAGCGTGTAGCTTTTTCCCTCTTCTTATAAACTAATATCACTCCGAGCTGTCTACAACGAGTACGACGTTTAGTTTTGAATTAATAGCTAATCATGAAGTAGCTTCCACTCACTACTTCCACCAGGTGTGAATTACGTTCTGTGAGATTAGTTTCATAAGGACATTTCACCTATAGAAATTCATAGACAGTTATATGAAGTGTATGGCTATAAAAAAAAAAAGTCCGAAATGGTGCAAAAAGCTTAAAAACGGACGTACAGCTGTCCATGATCATCAGCGTGTCGGATAATTATCAGTTCCGGATGAAATGATTTTAAAAGTAAAGAAGATAATGATTAAAGATCGATTAAATTAAACTCTGATGTCAGTAAGACTACTATTAAAACGATTTTGACACGAAATTTGTATTATCACAAGGTTTGTGCAAGATTAGTTCCCAAAATGCTCATCGAAAACCAATATGGATGGGATACATATGATATATATTATTAAATAATGTGAAGACTAACAGCACTTTTCTTTGGACAATTTTTTATGTTCAGCTTGAGGTTTGATAGTGAACATCTCAAGTTCGATTCAACATCCAAGTGATTACTGTGTTTGGTTTTTATAACGGCCAAACTGGAGAACCTAGATTCAAAATAATAAGTCTATGCAAATTGTATAAGTACTTTTAGGCCCGGCGTCCACCAAATTAACGTGACTCGTGATATGACAAGGGACGTGACGAGTGGTTTAGCAAGTGACGTGTCATACTAGTTATTTGTCATTACACACATACAAAAATCATTCATGTTCGTACACTGATCAAACCTGTCAGATCACGTATCAGTTTTGTGTAACTTCTAAAATTTTGTTGGTGACAAAAGTACTGCATGTTCTACTTTTGTCACTTGTCATATCACGAATCACGTTACTTTGGTGAACGCCGGGCCTTAATGCTTCATTTGAAATTTTAGGATATATGGGCAGGTTTTTGAAGCTAAAGTTCGTCTATGTATTACGCAATGAAAACCAATTATTGACGAGTGTTTATTTTTCGCAAGCTTTACAAAATCCAATCGTGACCTTAGTATTGCAGGGGTACCATTAGTACAAACACCTACATTTTTTCAAGAGAGACCATTTTGATCAAAAAATATTTTAATGGCAGACAGAACATCACTGCCTTTTGAAGTGAAATTTAAAGCCTGGGAAAATAGAACTTCTTCTGTGACAGACTGTTCATTTATAAAACGGCAGTAAACTAGAAGCTGGCAACAATGGGCCACATCAGTTGATTCACACACTGAATTGTAAAAAATATGTAATTTTTTAATTTATGAATTAACTGATTTTTTATATCCAATGCTAATTTATATATGCTATCTATGTGTCGTTTTATTGTATTATCCAATAAAGATATTTGAGCTATTTTCCTTTTACTTTCTTCATCAAGTACTATTTCAACAGCTTTAAGTATGCTGGGCTTAACTAGTTTTTCACCTAAGGTATGTGGTTTCTTTTGCTGAGCCATCATGAACGCGATGCGGTATGCAGCTTCAACAATTTTTTCATTGTTCTGTTGAAATTCTCCAATACTGTCAAGTTTCATTTTACTTAACGAATTTTTTTTAGCAACAAAAAATCTATATAGGTTATCTATATAGGTCTATATAGGTTTTTCTTTTAGCGTCGGATGAGCTGTGGTTAAATGTCGTTCTAGTCGACTTGGTAGGAGGGTTTTTATACACCATCCTTTTCAATAAACGTAAAACCAAACTTGACATAATTATCAATATACATTCTTATTTTGGGGGGGAGCTATAATAAATATAACTTCGAATGTAATAATATTACTTTGACGTACGTACATTCACGACAACTATATACTACGACACTGCACTGTGCAACAGCAAAACGAAACTAAATCGAGTCGAAATTAATCCCTTTCTTTCTCCTGTCATCTTGTTATTGCGCCGATTAATATACGGATTCCATATTTAAACACTCGTAATCTTATCGATAACCGTTAACCGGTCGTTATTAATTTTTCATTTTTTCCCTGCATTCAAAAATAAAAATAATTAAATAAATATAAATTTTACTTCGTGAAGACTGTTTGTGCCTCCCCATCAATGTGTACACGCCTCCTAAGTGGGTGAATCCCCGTTAGGAAAAACTGATCTAGATACTTATTGTTACAGACAATATTAAAATTGGTACAGCAGTGAAAAAATTACAAGAGACTGATAATTTTATGTACGAGTGGCAAGCACGAAATTTAAAACTTATTCTTTATTAGTCATGGGAACAATCGAGAGAAATTACTCAAAATACTCTATTGTTAGAATTATTTAATTATTTCGATTGTTTTGAAAATTCTCGAGCGATTCTCTCGGTATCGAAATTAACTGAAGTGGAGTGATAACTAAAACGAGTGATAAATTAATCAGCGAGTGATTCTCACGAAATTAAATCGACTGATGTTTTAATCTAAAACATAAAATGATTGAATACAAATTAGTAACGTTAGTTGTTGTACCTACACGTTATTATATGTCTTTTATAAATTGTTTAAAAGGTAATAATAATTAATTGAAGAGCTAATTGTCAAGCCTCGCGAATATTGAACAATGCGAGTTGTACAGAGTATCGGGAAACTGAGTATAATGAAATGCTAAATTGACCGAGATTTTTTCAAGTGAATCTCTCGATTACTCACTTCTCGATTGTTGAAATCACTCAATTGTTTATGTTCCCTTCACTATTCTTTATAACTGTATGAATAGTTATATACAATTTAAAGGTCTTCTAGTCCATATCTACGATTTGAGAGCCATTTGAACATTTAGGTCGGGAATTTACCACAGTCCCCTATATTAAAAATAAAGTACATAATAACGCGAATACTTATTTGCTCATAAATCAATATTTTTGACCATTTAATACATATTCATTCCAATGGCTTTCCAATATTATTCAATTTTTTAACCGTACCATTAGCTAAACCGTATATTATCTTTTCGGTGATATATTGGAAAATGAGAAACCGATTTTATTTGGTAAAATATTGAAAATCGCTATGACGAAATGCATTATTTGTTACTCATCGTTTATCTGTCTAAATAAAATTAATTTTTAAAAAGTAAATAATGATACGGTTCGGTTCGATTATCGCATTCAACTGATGATGCCATAAAAGGGGAAGACCAGTTTTTGAGTAAAACTCCTGTCAAAATAAAAATCTGTTACTGAAGTTTGTATGTTTTCGTAGATACCTAAAAAGTAATAACATATATTTTAGGGCCATGCTATTACCGGATGTGTTTTACCGTGTTTATATAAAATAATAATATGTGTACATCGAGAATATAGAACAAAATCTTTCCCATGAGAAATGTCTATTAATTAATTTAATTTTTAATTTATGATGAAATTCTTTTAGAACTATTCTTATATTGTTCATATTTTATTTAAAATCTATAATTTCAACCAAAATGGCACAATTTAAAGTCTCAACAACGTAAATATGTGTGCTAAACATAAATGTAGAATTATATGAAATTGCAGAGAATTAATAATATTATATGATAAATTAATTTAATTAACTAATAACTATGTCTTCTTAAATTAATGTCGTATAAATAGATCAATGTCATATTTAATCGATTTTTAATACTGAACTAATTGTGTAATTGATTTACAAATTTCTCAGGAAGTATAATATTATGTGACAATACATCACTAAAGAAATTGTATTAACTGTTTGTCAAATTTTCACCGAAAGTAGAGACTGTTGCACTTTGTTGTGTCTATTAAATACACATATATTAAACGTAAACATATCTTTTTCCCGTTATTAGTGGACATTTATATTATCTTTCGGTTCCCTCTGGATCAAATTAATTCAAACTCTAAAATTAAAATAGTTTTGTAGATGAATTGTTAATAGCGATGTGTGAAAGTGAGTTATACGATTTGGGATAAACTTTAACATGAATTTAACTATGTTGTTGGGAGTGAATGGTGTTATTTTAACTTTGTACACTTCTCAGACTTCTTAAATAAAGTCAGTTGGATAACATTTTGGATATACATAGTATGCCGGACGTTAGTCAATTGATACACTAAAAGGTTTCACCATTTCTTGGACGTAGCTAGCATAATTTATTATAGCATAGTATTATAGTATTCGGTTAATTATTGTTATATAAAGAATATACAACATAGGCGAGGGGAAATTCAATTTATAGTTTCCTATATCTGTACAAGAATATAATTATAGAATATATCAAGTTAAATATTAGTTAATTCTCAAGAGCCAATAAGTTGATAGTTAATAATTATAATTTACAATAATTCGAAAACACGAATACGATTAGAATATAATATATATTGTTGACTCACTAACGGCAGTGACTTAATTACTTAACTACGAGTATCTAATTGTATATTTTGCATTTAAACCACAATGTTTTTTGAAGTAACATGTGTTTTTAAATAATCATTTTGTTTATCTACTAATGTTAAGATATTTAAAATTACAAATAGTTACAAAAGCAACCTTTTTGGCAAACCAAAACTTAAACTTACTTAAGTATATTTATTTTTTACTGAAGGACGTGATTTTCGAATTTACTGCCTCATATCTACTGAGGTAATCAGCAGGGCCGTGCTAAAGGGCCTGCGAAAGGTGCCAAGTGCACCAGGCGTTATGTCTACAAGGCATTATCATAGGGACATAGTATCCGTTTACAAACCACTAATATGTTTTTGGTAGAATTTATAGGTTAGCTTGTTATCTACGAAAGCCTTCAAATTAAAATAATGTTTAAAAACAACTTGGTTAATATAGGCACGGTAAAATACTGCAGTATGGGCATATAATATACATTATATTCATGTTTAACCGGTTATGTGAACATAAAAAAAAAAATTGCTTTTTATATGCTTTAATATTCACTCTATACAAGAGCGAGTATGAAACAGTATACGTAAGCAAACAAATAAAAGCAATAAATTATTAGACACCATTAGAAACACCTACCTATATATTGAAAATAATTGGAAAATAACACTTATGAAAGTACATGTAAAATATTTTACACATTTTCACATTTTTTCTACTTTCGGATTTCCGTAGCCATAAGACTCATATACTATACACATAATATTATACCTTTTGGTCTGTATGGATTCGATTTCAACAATTTTACCGCATTGGGCATTACGTAGGTATATAATTGAATTACCGGAAGCCTGAGACTCAAGTCCTGATTAATTTAATTAAGATTTAGTTACGGTCACAATAATTTCATAGATACCTACATGTTTTGTTCTTTCCAACAATAACTAACGAACTGACACTTCGGTCTTACTACAATCGGGTTATCATCATTTGTTGTCAGATAAATTACTATCATTAATACATATTGTGATAAACTATTTATTATTTTAACCAGAATATTTTATTGTACAATCTTTATACTCTATTATGACCATGGACTATGATAATATGAATTAGCAACGACAAGGCAAACGGGCAGTAGCAGTGCAATTGAGTTTTGATACGGGGAATCGGGATCACGTGGAAATATATGATCTACAACGATTTTAGCGACGTTTTTTTAAACTAACAAAACGTATACAATTTCAAACCATACACGTACGACCTTCACTGATACTCGACTGCTACGACTGTATATTACCTACGGACTAACCGACAACACTAACGAGCAATATAGAATAAACACTCGAACAACTAATCGGTTTTGACTACCTCTGATCTGAAGTATGGTTCTAAGGCAGGGGTGGCTAAACGGTCGATCGGGATCCACCGGTAGATCACGGACGGTTTAAATTTCGATCTCCCTTTGTAAGAACTTATATTCATATAGGTAATCAGTAGACAAATTACAATAATTGTTGATGATTTTAATTTTTTTAGATCCTTAATGGACAAATATTTTCTTCGTAGATCTCTACTAAAAAAAGTTTGGCCACCCCTGTTCTAAGAAAACGGTTTCATTAACCAATCAAACTGGTTCTTCGAGTTAGGGAAATGTTTATTTTGACGTCATAATAATATCAAACCTAGTGGACAGTTGCCAACATTATATTTCAAAGTAAACTGTTAAATTAACAATAATTATTGTTTAGAAAAATATAACGTTTTAGGCTCAATATTTACTAGAATGCTCTAAAATTATAGAATTTTATATATTTTCCCACCATGAAACTTTGTATCAAAACTCGACCAAAGATATTGGTACCATTGCCAGTACACATTATTTTAGTTCGTGATTATGAATTTTTGACTCATTTCATTACTGTACTGCCATGTCAATATGATTACGGTTTACGGCTGAACGAAAATAATTAATGTTAGGTACACAAGCTATTTATTGATTAAGTATTAAGGTTTAAAAATACTGGACCAAATCGATAGAGGGTTTTTAGTATTAAGGTTCATTTTTACTGAAAACGATAGGTTAATAGAAAATGATTAAAAAAAATATTTTACATCGGTATTAAAACCCTTGTAATATATTATAATAATGTTATTTTATAACTATTCAACATATTATAAGCGCTTATTTAATTAATTAGAACATAGGATAAACAGATCGAATATGAAATTAAGTTAAATAATACATGATCGACGATTTTTTTTATAGTTTCTCGTGCACTGAATACTTTCCGGAAAATTTCTGTAATTTATTTTTACAGTTTCAGTGGCGCAACTAGAACAAGTTGTTCAAAGAGTAGGGGTATAAAGAATAAGATTTAACAATATTATATCAGATTAGACAAACATTTTTTTGTGTACTTTTAGCTTACATTATAATAATATTATTCAGAGTTTCCTCCTCTCGCAGTAGTCATATTATTGTAATGTATGTTATTATATGTTTTTTGTATGTTAGGTATAACTTATTGGTTCGTACAATTAGTTGGTACGCAGTTAAGCAATTATACGATAAAATGTTGTTATGTATGAAACGATCGCGGTTATTTGGATTTTTTTATACGAAAATTATAATAATCTTAATAATATTATGAACATATATATATATATATGTTAAATTAATTGTGAAATAAAAACAACGTCTATAAAGTACTGAAATTACAATTTTTAGATTCTGAGCAGAGTGAATTTGTTTTGTTAAGGTGGCTTCTCACAGACGTTAAATAATATTACTGCCGGCAATGTTGTTTTATCTGTATGCAAATGGAATGGTTTTTTTTATTATGTATTATTTAAATTGTATAGACATATTATAAATAATATTATTATTCTACCAGCTGGACAATACTACTCTCTATATCAGAGGTTCCCAAATTTTTTATGGTATAATCTATTTTAGAAATATTTTAAATTTTGACGACCCACAATAATATTCATGACACTTTTTAGATTCTGAGTGGAGCAAAAAAGCTTATGGTTTTACAAAGATGTTAATTTTTTTTTGTGGTCAACTTTTCTAACCAACTATCTTACTCTGATTTTTATGTTTAGCACTTTTTCTGAAAGGAAATCGATGTGGAAAGATACTTTATGAAGGCCATTTTTCTATTTACTCAAAAGTTTTCTCATCAAATGTGAAAAACCGAGAAAATATTTAATTTTAATTTTGTAATTGGAATAATTGGAATTGTACCATAATATGATGTATATATTGTTGATAAAGCAGCACTATCAACTAAACTCCACTCAGAATAGTTTTTTTGTTAGCAATTGTTTATCGTTGCTTACATGTGTACATTAAATTACTTATAACAGTGGCTGCACCCGACCCCATTATCCTAGGATGTCTTTTTTGGTTTATTATTCATTTCTGGATGATTCATAAAGTTTGCTCAGTCGCATACCCTCAATGGCAAGTATAGATCAAATTTGTTGGTAGAAAATTTGTTCACAAGGAAAAAAATGGCTGTATTATTTTTTAACTAATACCTACATTTCGTACATTTTCCCATTTTTTACATTTATTAGGAAAACTCGAAAAACAAAAAAATTACCTCCCTAAAGTATAACCCTATTCAGATTTCCTTTCAGAAAAATTACTACAATGTGCTTGTAAATCGGAGCGAGATTTCCAGTAGAAAAGTTGTTCATGGATAGAAAAAAAAAATAAATAAATATCATTATAAAACCAATACATCCCTCGTTCCACTCAGAAACTAAAAAATGTATTATTTAAAAATATATCGAAACCCACTATAAATATGATCGTGACCCAGACTTTGGGAACCTCTGCTGTATATAGATTCCATTTATTATTTACGGCATTCAATATAACTGTATAATTGTATTTTTTTTTCAGTCTATAAACAACTTGTTTACCAAAAACAATTGATTTCCAGTTGAAAAATAACAGGATACTTTTTTTGTTACATTTTGAATTTTGTTGGTGCATTAAAAATTAAAAAGGTTTTATTTTGAATTTTCAATGGGTCCGAAACAAAATTTTAAGAAAAATAGACAAATATTTACAGAGCACCGCAACGTTACTGATTTCTTTATTTAAAATTTGTACGGTTTATGAACCGTACAACCAGAAGTATTGTACCATTTAAAAAAACGACAAGAGACCTTGTTTTTTATGGAATTTTGGATATAGTTGTTGATGAAAAATTCGTGTTTTGATTTTTTGTATTTTGTTTCTTAGCAACTGAGTAAAACCGAAAAAAAAAAACGTAGAAAGAACGGGAAAATGTATGCAATAATACTTTTATTATTATTAATTTTGTTTTTTTGTTGTTGTTATTCAATTAAACATATTCATAACGACTTAAAATTTTGATAGAAAACCTATATTTACGTTTTATATACATAGTCAAATTTTAAAAATAGTTGAGCCATTTTCGAGCTAGTAATAGAAATTTTAATTTTACGAGTTTTTTACGCAATTTTTATTCAGTAGGTATTTTAGATAAAATTGTTTGACCAAATTGAAATGCTTGAACATTTAACACGAAGCTTATTATGTTTTTTAATTGGTTATAAAAAAAATATATATATATTTTTGAGTTAAAATTTTGACGAAAGTCGAAAAAAAATGTATGGCGTTTCAAAACATGTGAAACTTTGCTAACAATCGTTTTTCGCTAGCAATGATTTATACAGTTGTAAATTAAATAACTGTGTATCCTACATTTCCGACTACCTACCTACAACAGTGGCGCACCAATCAGCAGTATCAGCTCTTTTTATTATTATTATTATTATTTTTATTTTTATTTTTTTCATGGAATATCGACGAACAAAATAATATATTATACGAATACATTTTAGTTTATTTATTCACCAGCATATTATTGTTATTATAGAAAACATCGAGACGCCATACAATCATGGTTCAGAACGAATGCAAATCATTGACAAATTAACGTATATACGAGTGTGTACATTCAATGTACACCTATACAAAATTATGATCCAGGTTTCGGAAGTGTATTCGTTTTACCAACGCACGCGAATGCGAATCGTTCAACCTAATAATAATGTAATCGTGCCACTATGTTATTATAAAATATGTTTAGTTACAATTTGTAATAAATTATCGATACAGCTCGGATGACGTACCTATTATAAAAAGCGTTTATTTTTCGTCTATACTAAATTAATTTTTAATGCTAATGAATTAGATTTCAGATCAGTGAACACGCGAACGCGTTGGGTTTTTAAACGAACGTTCGGGGAACCCCGGCCGCGTGTATAATATAATAAAATGCCGACGCGAAAACATTTTTGTACGGGGGGAAAGAAAAAAAAAACCGTACAAATTTGGAGGTCAGAGACGCGTGTACGATTTTAATGAGAACTTATGTCTTAACGTGTACGCGATACACACACGGGACTGATCACTTTCGCCCGGACTTAACGTCACGGCACGGGCCACGGCACCGAAATAATAATTGCACGCTCGCCGGCCAATTATTACGGTATTTTTTGATTGTGAACAAACGCGTCTTCTCGCCGAGTTGCATTATATACGGTCTCCTGTGTAAAACGAGAGCCGTCCGAGTAATATCGATAACGACCGATCGCATCCGCCGTGGCAATGGCGAACAGCATCATAATATTATTGTTAATATTATTTTTCTCTGGGTTAGCAGTAAATGCCGAAGAATAAATGATAGTAAAAAAAAAAAAAAAAAGAAATCATATTACTCCGAGAAACTCGCGAAACTGGTTTCCAGTACATATTATACTATCGTACCTACGTAAGCTGCGGTCACGCGGCAATGGCCGCCGCCGTGATAGCATAACACGAAAGTTAACCGTTAGCGTCGCGATAGTTCCGGTCGTTATCGCGATAGAAGTGAAAACTAGCGAGCGCGTGCGCGCGTGTGAAAATATCGTTCGCACGGCTACAAGCGTTACCTACATCGTGGTTACCTACGACTGTCACCGTGTGACCACGGCCGTAGGTATAATACACGCAAATTACCCTGTATTTCGTGTTGTCCTCGAGGATTACAATATTATCGAGCGTAAAAAACACTACGGAGTACCGCCGACGATGACGGCGTACGGCATTGCGTTCCGTCTGGTCTAGCGCCGTAAAGACGCGCGCAAGGTAATAATTATAGGTTTAAAAAACAATTTAATGTATACGCTATGACGACGTAGGTAACGCATTATTTATTCGTATGCGGCGGCGACGGACGGCGATAATATTATTATTGCATTATATAGGCGGATGGGTCCGGTGAATAATAATATTTTCAACGTGCCGCCGCGGTCACAACGCTACAACAACATTTCGAACCGCCAATCGGCGCGCGTCGAGGACTTGAAGAAAAAAAAAAAAAACAAATATATTCGGAGGGTTAGCGGCAGAGTGGGTGTGAGAGAGAGAGAGAGGAACGGAATATTATTATAGAAGTATTGTGTGACCGGCGAAACGTGAATAGATAGTTGTTTTCTATAACATTTTTTTATAATAAAACGACCGCTGACAGGTGTGTTTCGTCACGATCAGAACGCAAAATATTCTGAGGGATGGATGAACTCCAAAAATATGTAGGTAATCTCCTGCAGACAGCGTAAACTCTGACAACAGATTATGTTAAATCCTACACCAGATAGTTGTAAAGTTGTAAAAAGTAAAATAAAGTATTTTGAATTAAGTAAAAATCAGTCGCAAACAACAAAACTATGAGATAGACCAGATAGAGATTGTTGTATTTCCACTTTACGGAAATAACGTAGGTAGACGTTATCGAAATGTTCGAGAATTTCTGATAGGATACCTTATATTAATATGTTAACTAAATTTTATTTCACATTTTATTATCTTATATTCGTAAGTCTATACGAATACTTATGTAAAATTCAACGAAAAAGATCTCTTATCGTTTATCCATTAGAGAACTATTTCTGATGTAAAACGTCGCGAGAGTTAATTCAAAATATTGAAATCAAATCGTACGTTTTTGCCCGCTTAAGTGCAACTATCTCAAATAAACATTATTGTAAAACCATTATGCATTCCTCGCTACATTCGGAATCTAAAGTGTAAAAAGGTCCGCGTAGATCACACCATCTATTTTTGGCAAGTAAAAATGGACTATCTGGCAGTTTACACTATGTTTTAAATACAAGCAAAAAAAATCATTTTCGTAGGAGTTTACACGCAGCCAATATTATCGTTATCGATCCGGCGAACGGCGGCGTTGCGGAATATTTTGGTCAATCCGTTTTTCCCCCGGTCCATTTCGGGTACAATATTATTACTACGCGCGAACCGGACCCGAATCGCGTTTTCAAACGACAACGGTCGAATGATCGGTGGTACCTGTTCGCGTTCGGGTTCTACCGTGCTCGGCGTTTCGAAACCTGCTGTCGGCGCGACGCAGAACGCCGCCGGGAACGAACGCGCGGCGGTTCGGCAACGTCGCGGTCGGATTCTCGAGCGAGCGTTTTATGTACGTCACGGGACACATACATCTGTCCCGCCGTCGACCGACACCACAACGTATTACCGATTATTACGACGGCACGGACGGCGGTGGTGGCGGCGGGAGAACTACGGACGAACGAAATAATAATAACAATCGAACGACGGGAACAACGTTGTTACTTGCTCTTCGACAAGAGCCCGCCTGTATAATAACGTTTATAGTATTGTTGTCGTCGTTACGGAAAGGCATGACCGAGATTTACCGACGGGAAAAAAGGCCGAGAAGTAATTCCGTTTGTCGACGCACAGAAATTGGGTACTGTTTCGTTTACGTGGGTATTACGGGTGTACCTCCCGGTCCTATTGATTATGTCATTCCCCAACGTTCGCCGTCGCCCGCCGCACCGCCGACTAGTCGGAATTCGACCTTTTTTTTTTTTCTTCCTTTTTTTTTTTTTTCCGATCTTCTAAATAATAACGATTTACTGCGGTCCGATAATCCAGTATATAATCGTATTGTTATCGTGGCCGTTTTCGACCGGTCGTCGAAACGTTCAACGGGACGGGGGAGGAGGGGGGGGGAGGAGACCGAAACAATCGACAATTTTAAAATCCCCACCCCTACTCCCCATCCGGTATTCTTGGGTTTTTAATTTTCCGAATCGTTCCTACGGCGTACGGCAAAAAACGCGGGGAAATCGTTTTACGGGCGTGTAGCGACGGTTTAAACGCACCGATTATTTACATTCAATTTTTATCTATCGCCGTTGTCGTTGAATTTTCGCATCGATATTATGCAATTCGCCGCGGTGTGCTAACGGAAGTTCGAAACATTTAAGGCGTCCCGGGTCAGTACGACGTTATTCACAACCAATTATTACGACGGCATTGTAAATTGGTGGGAATTTTTTTTTTATTGTTTTTTTTTTCTTTCCCCTCCCCATTATCTTCGCCATACAAACACAGAGGACGTATCCCCTCCCTCCACTCCTCCTCCCGCCTACTCGGTTTTACTTCGGAAAAAGAAAATTGTAAAAATCCGCGAGGCGGACGACGTGAGGAGGAGGAAGAGGAGTAGGGGAGAGGGAAATTCGCGTAAAACCTCCGGTCGATATATTATTATGAGCGTTACGTAATAGACGAGAAAATTAAGTAATATGCACGCGCGTAAATCCGTAATAGTTTTCGTGTTTTTGTATTATTAATAACGCGGATTTATCGCAAACACAAAACTAACGTATGAAACACACCGGCGATGAGTTATTGATCACGACTCGTCGCAGTAACCTAATTTGTTCGGCGGTCCGGACGGGCCGCGCGGCAATAAATAATAATATTGTCTCGATTATTTTGTACCGAGCAATCGATTTTCGATAGACGGAGAGAGAGAACGAAAGAAAAAATAAATAAATAAAAACAAACAAACCAATACGCGTACACGGAAACGATGTTTTCCCCCTTTTTTTTCGCCTCCGGTTTTCGATAATAGTAATAAATTGTAACATCGACGCTCGACGCGGAGACGTTCGGCCGAACACGACGATTTTGTTTTTATTTATTTTTTTTTTTTTTTTTTTTTTTTTTTTTTTCTCTAATCGTACATAACGTTCAACCGCCGCTACACAATCTTGTTATAACAATATTTTTATTGGTACGCGACCGAAGGTCAAAACGAATCTCGCTGTTATTTCTTTTCATTAATATGTTGTTTTTTTTTTTTTTTTGCTGCCCGTTTCGTTTTGTATGTTGTACCGAAACCAAATACGTTTCGGCGAAACAATAACACACGGTGATTAACAAGAGGACGTTATACCCGCGTAATACACTACTGCCGTGTCACAGTCCAACCAATAAATAAAACTAGCTTGATTTCTGACGTCAGAGTAAAAGTATCTAATTATGACATTTATAGAGGACGACGGTTCGGGGGGAATGTCCGACCGGGGTTTTTGTGTTCTGCGAAATATTATACAGCTCGATACAAAATGATACGAAAACCTTCAATTTCGTTTACCTCTTTTTAAACGACTGTAACATTTTTCAATAGTCCATATTGTAACGTTCGAAAAACACATACGGCATTCGCTCCGAAAACCCACTGTTCTCTATGCGTTTCGAAGGCTCAATTATTCTGCGTAAGCATCGTCCGGCCGGTCTGAGACGCCGGACGCGGCCATAACCACCGCGGTAATAATATTACAGTTTTAAACTGTAGGCGAAACGTCCGAGCGCCGGCCACCGACCCTCCCCCCCCACCGCCACCTCCTGCAACGCCGCCGCGCGGCCACCTCACGGCCACCTCACGAGCATTAATTAGGCACGGGGAATAATATTTATATTCTTGGACTGCCGAACGCGACGGGCCGACCGCGTTATCCCGAATAGCATTACCCGAAATAACAACGAAATAACCTACGATGGATATTTTTGGGTACGCAGGTATTTTAAATGCGTGTACGGTGACAACCGGTATACGGTCGCGGGGCGCATACGATACAACGCGGTGTCTACGATATTCCCCTGAATACCCGCTCAGAGTTTTACACCCGTTTTCATCGGTTTCCGCTACGGTACGGTCTCGTTCGGCAACGATAAATAATAATATTTTATCGGTCGACGCGACGACGACGACGACGGCGATAATGATAACAAAGATAATAATATCGTCGTCTCGTCGGGTTTTACGCGCGCCGTGTAATATTATTATTTACCATTGCTGGTGTACCGTCTATTTTATCGACAATAACGGGTAATTATTGTTGTAGCGTGGCCAATCGGCCACATCGGCATCGCACAGCCGACCCGTGTTACAGAGCCGCAGTCGCGATTGTTGTCTGTCGGCGGCTGTGTGAACAAGTGTTCATTGCGTTTTTAACGCTGTCGGGCACGATAAAATGGTCGGTTTACGAATTCCGCGTGAAAATCCGTAGCTATGCGATATTCACGACGGCACACGCTGTACGCACCAATAATATCATGTCGTCCGATGAGCGGCGACGGCGGACGGGTGGACGGAGAGAGAAAGAGAGAAAATGTCTAGTTTTAATATTATTGTAGCGGGCCGCCGTTCCGAAGCGGGGGAAAATAATAATAATAATAAAAAAAAAAAAAAAAAAAAAAAAAAAAAAAAAAACAACATAATGTAAATAATAATCGAAACCAACAATGGACATTTATTTATCGTCCGGTCTCGATAACATTCGTATCATAATCTGTACACGATAAATGTGACGTGTATACGTGCGCTTGTTTATTGTTTTTTTTTTTTTTTTCAATTAGTCACGTGGTACGAAAATTACGTATGTACGATAGCGGCCCGGTGAAATATCCCAACATGATATTATAACACTCGATCGAAACGAAACCGAAATAAAACTTACCGGGGATTATTTTCGCTCGTAAAATCGTGACGCCCGAATCTCGGCTCAATAATATTGTAACGCGAAAATATTTATCGGCCAAATGTCGCGGGTAACGTACCACCTGTTCGAACGACACACGGTTTCGTAGGATGGCAACGCCGATTCCAGAACCGCGTGCTCCTCTAGTCACACTCCGACACTCGCCAGTGTCGTTAGTTCGTATCAGTGTCTCAGACCTCGTTCTACTTTACTATTGTGCGCCTTATGTCCTTATCACATGGCCTGTTGGCCGTTTGTTTCTGTCGGGCATTATAGACAATAGCGTCTAACATAGTATGTATTATTATTGTTATTATTATTTTTTTTGCTTTTCAAATATCGTAATTTCAGTATTTTCGGATCTAGTACTTCCACATTTCGTGTTCAAATAATACCTAATGGAATCTTTTTTTTGTTTTTCAGGGATACGCGATTATACTGCAGCGAGCTGCTCAGCAGATCATCTTCAACGTTTTTTGCCAACTATCATCAACGCTATTTGCCAAAATTTAATCATTTTTGAGTATTTAAAAAACTGCCTATATATAAAAACTATTTTTTACCATGAAGTTAAAACGTTTGTATTGGCGCCAGGAGGAAACCAGATATTTTCTGACATTGTGTATAAAGCGCAATGTCATGTCAAAATATGGATTACACCGAAAAGACGATATATTCGAAATGCTGTCGAAAGACATGCGCGACGTTGGGTTTATCAAGACTCCTGCACAATGTAAAACCAAACTGAAGCATTTAAAAGAAGATTTCAATCGTAGGAGAAAAATAACACCGTTTGTGGACGAAATGGAAAAGTTGTTGGCCTCGCATATAAAAAAAAAATCAAAAGCTGCTTTGGATCCGGTGGTACCCATGAATTTGGAGCCAATTAAACCCCTGACCATGCCGAAGCCAATTGTAATCGAAAACCCGAGTGCGTGGACTGAAAATAGTTATTCAGCAACATCAAACGACAGATTTGATATTTCATCGAGCATTGAAAATACTACAATAAAAACTGAAATCGTAGAAGACAATATTACAACTGTTTGGAATGGTAAATAAAAATATAACAATGTTTATATATTGAGACACAGGTACTTAACTATGTGAATAAATTAATAAAAATTAATAATTAATACTTTACGTATCTTTCTTTAATTTTACAAGCTTTTAATTATCTGAGTTCAAATTAATACACAGTGACATTTTAAAAATGGTTTAGTTTTTATATGTCCTTCGGATTAGGTAATTTTTTATATACTTAATATACTTTTTTTTTTTGTTTTTAATTTTACCAATTAATTTGATATTTGATAAAGTAAAAATTACCTATGTAGTAATAGTTTTTGTAAATTGGAAATCTGTACTTACTCAAATGATATACATATATATATATATATTTTAAATTTTATTTAGACACTGAATTGGATAATATGGATGTATCTGAAGTCGATGAGTATAGTAGAACATCTGGCATTATCGGTACATTACCACCAGAACCACAAAATGACAATCATTTATTGCCAGATAATAGTAATAATATTATTATACGTGATCTTCCCACTAGCAGTAATATTGGTACGTAGATTAAATAACTATTATATTTTAAAATAACAGAAAATAATTAAATAATATAATATTGTAAAGAATAACAACACCTTTGCCCAATTTAATATTATATATGAACACTGAATAATATTACAGATTCTAAGTTTATGATTAAAATAATTATATTGTTTCTTCTAATTTTTGTTTAATTACAGGAATCAATTCCAATCTAATCCAGGTACCGAAAAAATCACCTTGCTGTCAACACCAACAATTTATGAACTATTTGATAAAAAATCAACAGAAATTCGTTCAAGATATGTTAGAAACACAAAAGAAGTGGACCATGGACATGATGGATAAGATACATCAGTATCAGGCTACCCAGTTAAAAATTATGGTGGACAACTTGGAGGAAGCAAAAATACAAGAAATAAAATAAAAACACAAAATTGCTGTGTCTAAAGTAAAAAAAGATTGACGATAAAATTCCATCGGTGATGATTTTTGATTATATATTTTAAATTTAATACATTTTTTATTTGTATGTTTATAAAAGAAAAACAGTTTAAAATGATTAAATTATGTCTTAACTATTTAAGACATATTTTAATTTATAAACTGTTATTATTATTTTTAATTCAAGTTTAATGGGTCATTATTTTTGAAAATATTATTAATATACATTTTTATCACGTTTGTCTTAATATTTCTTGATATATAATTTGTTGTCTAAAATAAATGTGTACTTAATGTCAGTAGTTTTAATTAGTATACTATTCATATTTTATATTGAAATTGTTGATTTCTTAAAAACGTTTTTACTTTTAAATAATAACCTTCATATAGATTTTTAATAATAATAAACAATTTATGTTTTTTTTTTTTATATTTACGTAATACTAGAGATTATGTTAGCCTATTATATAGTCTCTAGGTAATACTATTTATCTATCTAAAAAAAAAATATGCAATGTTTTTTTTTTTTTTTTTAATTATTATTTAAGTCTGTTTGATAATCGTATATAGATGTTCCGGGTAGACAATTTATTATAATAACTGGGCTATGACTAAAATATTAAGGTAATTTACTACCAGGTATCGGGCTTTAAATATATAGTAATATGACAAAATTGATTATTAGTTGAGTACTAAAATTTTTTATAATCTATCTAAATGTGTGTATAATCTTTATTTGCAACTATTTGAGTTATTTATTTAGTTTCTGTTAGTGATAACTGATAAGATTTTAAATATGTTTTAGGAGTAATGTTCAAATAGTGATTTGTATTATTTAGATTATAATAAACGGTTTGCTATATTATGTTGTGTGAAACTATGTTTAATTTTTATACATACAGGTAAATCAAAATTTATATTACATTTATTTATTTTATCATACAAATATTCAAAATAGAGAAAAATCAAAGTTTTTTAATTTATAAACATCTTAAATAACTTTTTTTTTGCAGTCATAATTGAGGATTAAGTTTTAAAATTCAAATGGGATCATTTTTTGCAAACATAATGTAAAAAATATTTTTAGATTCTGAGCAAAACGAGGAATGTTTTAGATTAAGTGTTTTTTTTTTTTTTTTTTTTTTTTTTTTATAACCAAGGTGATACTTTAGGGAGGTTATATTTTGATTTTTCCAGCTGTTTTCATAATAAATGATAAATTAGGTGTTAAACAAGTATTATTAAAGAAAATATATAATGCATATTATATAATATTATTTTATCATAATATGATATATATATATTGTTGACAAAGCAACACTTATAAATTAAACTATACTCTGAATTGTTTTTTCGTTAGAAATATGGTTAATTGTTGCGTACAGATATATATTAAATTGCCCTTTTACCCTCAACTTCTCACCTACAATTGGAGCCCACCCACTTGCGAAGTATGTTCATCTTTTTTATTAATACATTTTAGTATATGAAACAATAATTTATTCAAAACTATGCTAGAGAGAAATTTAAAGAATTAAATTACATTTTGACTACATCCTAATAAATAACTAATGACATCAGTTACTATACAATTCACTGAATTGTTTCTATGAATCTGTTATAGTTCAGTATTAACTTTAAATCACTCAATCACTTTTGAATAAATTATTGTTATTCAATCACTAAAAATGTTTATACAAATATCTTCAAATTATGTTTGCATAAAAAGTTCCCATTTGAATTTCAAAAGATGTCCTCAAAATCTAAAAAAAACACTTGAAAAAAAGGGACAAATCATTTCAGATATTTATAAATCAAAAATTGTTTGTATTATACATTTTTCCTTTATTTTGAATATTTATATGATAATATAAATAATAATAAATGGTTCTAACATAAGTTTTGAATCATTGTAAAACAAGTTATATATACAAAATGTCCTACTGTGATTTTTTAGATCTGTTAATATTTAATTATTTTATTTTAAATTTGCTTTTCTGTGAGAAAGCCATTTATTTAGGTAAAAATTTAATTTTTATTGATATCCTAATTAACAAAAAGATTTTTTTATAAGAGAATAAATAAATAAATTTTTTTAGTGATTAAGAGATGAAAATAGAAGTTTAAATTTTCTCTGAATAGATGTTATCTACCTTAAAAAAAAAAAAAAAAAATTGAAAATAAATTAAATTGACAGATTTAATGATGATTAACCCATGCAATATTATTGTATGTTTCAGTATTTATCTGAAATAAGTTAAAACCAGAATTTACCAGTAATCATGCTAATTATACCCATTGGTGTTAGTAAGTTAATATGTAATTACTAGGTATACCTAGTTTTTACAAATGGTTATAGTAGAAATGTGAACTATTTAATTTACTAATTTTGAAAGATTTTTTTTCATTATAAAAAAAATTTAACTGTTAAAAGAATATGAAACCGGTGTTTTTTAAGAGGAAAATAAACTAAACATCATATATTCACAATACAACTAATTATGGAAAAATATTTTAAATAAAATAGAGAATTTATTATTTTTTTCGTAGTTTTAAAACAACATATTACTGCATAAATAGAGTGATTATGGACTACTTAGATAAACTTTAATATTTCTGATAAATTACTAAGACTAGCAAAAATTTGTAAGACCAATACATTTTGTAAAGTTAGATTATAGTAAATCATTTATACATATTATTTATTAATATTTTAAAAATTAGCAATATACAGGAATAATATTTTACATTATATAGTTGGGTCCACAAAAGTGACTGATGGGGACTGTGTTCCAAGTCATTTTTTCCAACAGCTGCATATGACCCTTTGACTCTTCTGAAATATAAATTTAAAAAAAAATGAAACCATAACACTGAAAACCCTTATATTTGAATTCTACTTTTGGTGGTCAATTCGCATGTTTTTGTGAGCCCAACTATAGTAATGTCCATTGATTATGTATGATATATCCTCTTAAGTAGGAAATTTGCTATGAAAATTATAATTGTTGTGACCAATTTGGAATTTAGACACCTGTTTAAACACTTCTAAGTGATTCTAAGTGGAGCAAAGAAGTTTATGTTTTTATACAGATGTTTTTTTTTTTATCTGCATAACTTTTCTACCAGAAGACTTGCTTAGATTTCTACATGCAGCACCTTTCCTGAAAGGAAATCGGCGTGGGGAAGTACATTAGGGAGATAATTTTTCATTTTTCTCATCAAATGTGAAAAAATGAGAAAATGGACAACTTTTCTACCAGAAATTTTGCATGAACTTCTAATGATAGCAATGTTTCTAAGGGAAAGTACTTTAGAGAGGTTGTTTTTCCATTTACCCTGGATTTTTCTCAACAAATATGAAACACCGAAAAAAAAAACCAGGAAAATATATTATGGCCTTCTCTATTTCTGTGAACGACTTTTCTATCAGAAATTTTGCTTGAACTTTTAATGACAGCAATGTTTCTGAAAGAAATTTTATTAGGTACTTTAGATAGGCAATTTTTAGATTTTTTCAAGAGTTTTCCCAACAAAGGTGAAAAACTGGGATAAAACGTGGGAAAATCAGTACAACATTAAATAAATGTTATTAAAGAAAATATATAAAGCCTATTTAATTATTTTATTATAAAATTACATATATTGTTGACAAAGTATCATTATCAAATAAACTCTGCTCAGAATCGTTTTTTTGTAAATAGTAGTTTATCGTTGCAGGTATACATTAAATTATTTATAACAGTGGCTGCACCCGTCCCCATTATCTTAGGACATCTTTTTTTTTTCCATTTTGGTTTTTTATTTGATAACATCTCTATTCTAAATTATTGTGGGGGTAAATTTATTAAATACATATACTGTTGTAAATAAATCATTAAATAATTTTTATAATAATATAAGGTTGTATTAGAATAAATATAAAGAAAGAAAAAAAACAATACTTGTTTTTCATGATACTCTTCAAATAAAAACACTAATTTTAATCTACGGACAAATTTGTTTGCACTTAACATATTCTTTGTTATAAGTTAATAAGTTAATAATTGAATACTTAAGAAATTATACTCAGGCTACTTGCAGCTATTTAGAATTTATCAGCCTACAATGTATGTATTTTTTTTTTAAACAACTGGGTACTAAATAATTAAGACCTAGCTAAATATTGAAAAAGTGGCCGGATATCCGCAACAATTTTAGTCCAAATAATACATTAGGTAAGTATTGTATCATAAATTATGGTTATTCGGCGAATTCTCCATCAATGCGAGTAATTTGAATAATACATAAGTACCATTTGAAACATTTATCATTTTTAAAATAATGATAAATGTTGCATTTTGAGAACTGAAACAAAGACAATTATTTTATAGAACTAGATGTAAATATAAAGCTTTAAACGTCTAGGTATTAATATATTTTATAATGCATGACTGGATGAATAGCATTTTTTTTGCTTTTTTGTGATGAATTCTACTTTTTTAGTTGCATATTCTGAGTGTGAACATTTACCTTTCTGAATACTGGACACAGTTGTCGACAGATATTTTTGAAGTAATGCATTTCCAAAAAAGGACACTTTATACCTTTGATATTTCACGAACCTAATGGATCAGTTGTATATTAATGTTATTATTTTATTAATTTAATGATTTATCAGTTAAAAACAATAATTTAAAATGTTTTAAGCCAGGTATTTTATAATTGAATTGAAAATAATCAGCCCGATACCAGGTTTGATCAAGTGATAATTTAATAATATACCAATGGGCAAGTATTTTTAATATACTTTTTTGAAACTGAGTGCGTAGCCCTTATATAATTGTCAGACACTCGGAACATCATTAGGTTAATATTCTTATATTTATAGAGAAATAAATAAAATAACATACCGTTCTATTCACATGGATGATTGCCTTCTTCTATATCAATCATACTGCAAGCCAGATGCGAACTGTAGCTTGTAGATACAGGTACTCTAAATATCATTCCGCTTGGCATACAAATGCATAGTTTATATTGAGGAGGAGGAGTAGTATATCTGGGATGCAGTACTACTGGTAAATTCTGAACATCCAAGTAAATCCCAGCAGAACTCAGTACTACTGTGCCATTTACTGATCTGAGAAATATATCCCCTTCGGCTGTCCATTTTATTTTGGATCCATCAATGATAGTTCCTTCATTACCTTTTAGTCGAGTGTAATTAGAAGATCTTAATGTTAGTGTTTCATTTATTGGGCTCACTATCCGATTAGAATATACTGTAGCAACATCCAAATGACGGACACCTTCTGGTAGTCCAAAATTAGGAAACAAAGTAGTAAAAATTGGATTATCCGGGTTACCCACTGTAAATGAATCAATGTTTTTCACTTGTGTTTTACTAGATCCAAGTTCAATCACCGATTCCATACCTTGTAAGCAAATAAATAATAATAATATATTTATATAAGTAACTTCTGATTTTACTCTATAACAATTAAAAAACTTACTTTTATCTTCTGGATTGATAATGTGTACAATTATGTTGCTGTTTTCACTTCCTATTTCTAATGGTATATCTTTAAAGCCTTCCAATATTCCATCAGTTTTATATATTTCGTCTAAATCTATATTGCCTATAAGCTTAGTCAACCCATTGTCTGCTAAAAATTCTATGCTTTCCATGCTAGTAGTGATTCGTAAGACAACCAGTAGCATCAAAGTGGCACCTAAGCCTACTATTGCGATTATCATTAGCGTCCATACGTAAATCCAAAAATGCCAGTTTGTAGTGATTAATAACCTAAAATAAAATAATTCATAAATTTAGGAGTTTTTATATTTAAGTAAAGTACACAGACAGAATAAGTTATAAATCAATTTTACTTTAAAAAAACTATAGATTCAATTTAATTTTAATTTTAAAATTATATTATTTCTGTGGCAATGTGCAAAAATCTCAATGTTAAATACAAATTTAAAATTGGAAGTTTAGTTATTGATAATATACATTTATTTCCAAAAAAATTAAAAATCTATCCTTTATAAGTCTATAATTATTGTAATAAATTGTATTTTTTGTTTTTTTAGACACTAGTCCTTTTTGCAGAAAGCCAAAGATTTATATTGGCCTTTTAAGAATTTGTTATATTTTCTATATTATAGGAATACAATTAACTTTTTAATAGTTAGATAGTTGATTAGATTTTAAATATAGTATTTATTAGTTTGCAATTTTATTGGATAATAACAATTTCACCATTGCCTATAAAATCAAGAACTTTTTTCCACTCCAATAGCAGTTTCATAAAATTGATCATACAAAATTAGTTCTATTAAATATTAAATTAATAAATCTGTATTATAAATCTAGGTACTATGTTAAATATTTAAAAAATTATTTTTATACCTACAGGCAAATCTAAATATTTTGTAAGTATCTATCATTATTAGTATAAAAAGACGGAGAGTTGGAGTCATAATAAAAATAGTTTAATTCGATTTTTAGAATAACATTAACCTATTTTAAAATGAATCTAGTATTTAGAATACATTTTAATTTAATATACTTCCATGACTCACCAGTCATTTTCTTCTGTTGTTTTGATATGTTTTTTAGTTGGTTTTAATAAACGATTTGTTAGTAATAAATTATGTGTTCTTATATTTTTCAAATTGTTCATCATTTTCAAAAAATATAAATAAATTTTATAAACAAAATATTATTAAAATTATTTTCCTTAAATTGTTATCTAATTATCACATTAATAGTTCTTATCGATTGTTGTTGATGATTATATGTGACGTCACATTGGTGTGTTTACTAACCTCAATAAAATAAATGGTACAAACAATAAATTCAAACTACAATTTTTGCTTTGTAATAATACTTTGTAAGATTTTCAATTTTTTTTCGTTTGTTCTATTCTACATTTTAAAATATTGAAGTTTTATTATATTTTTTTGTTTAGGTAATTTATACATTGCTAAATATGGCTACTGAAAGATATAGTTTCTCGTTGACTACCTTCAGGTAAAAAAAATAGAAATTAGATTTTATATTTTTAACAAATTTCTTTAAAATTTGAATGTATAAATTGTATTAAATACCTGATCAATATTTGTGTAGCTTTATTTCATTACAATTTAAGTTTAATTGTTTTGTTTCTGTTATAGTCCTTCAGGAAAACTTGTTCAGATAGAATATGCACTAGCGGCAGTATCGGCTGGAGCAGCATCAGTCGGTATTAAAGGTAAATAGTTTAAACACTACTCATATAGTATTTATACATTTTTTTGTTTCATAAAATAAAATGTGAATTGTATTATGTTATTTTGGATTTATGAAAATTATTAGTCCATAAACAGAATAACATTGCAAATTAATTCTAGTTAGAAGTTAGAAGTTTATTATATTGATTATAGCAAAACCATTGGGTTTTTAAAAAATAAACAAAGTTTGAAAGTATTCTGTAATTAAGAAATATTTGTAATTATATTTTCAATGTACTTATTTAATTTCTAACTTTTTGTTAAAATATATTAATATATTGATAAATTAATTTCAAATGTATTGTGTTTTAGCTTCAAATGGCGTTGTGGTTGCAACTGAAAACAAACGTAAATCTATTTTGTATGAAACTACTGTTGAAAAAGTACAAAAAGTTACACCTAACATTGGAATGGTATACAGTGGTAATTATAAAATCATGGATTTTTACTATACCTAATAAATAATATTTAAAAAATCATTGTTTTGTGTTATTTATATTTAAATATTTTATCAAATTTTTAAATTAAGTATTTATAAATTACTGATAATTCTGTAATAATTCCTGTATTTTAAAATTATACATTTTGAACAAATACTCTTTTTATCAGAGAGTAAATTACTTATGAATAGCGTTTATATCACATTCCAAAATATCATGGTTTCCCCAAAGATTTCCTGTAAGATTATCTATCATTTGTACACTGATTTCTATTGAATGATTTACCTTCTCCTTTTTATAGTATGATTGGGTATATTTGTTTTATAATTTAGGAACATTTGTTATTTATAAACTATTTATTATCAATTTTTTATTTAAAATGCTATGAACATATTCAAATATTTATATATCATTTGTATTGAATAATGAGATACATTTTTTCCTATCTTAATTCTATGATATTTTTAGGCATGGGCCCAGATTATAGATTACTAGTTAGAAAAGCGAGAAAAGAAGCAGCACAGTACCAATTGAAATTTGAAGAAGAAATACCTACAGCTTTATTGGTACAGGAGGTTGCTAGTGTTATGCAGGAATACACTCAGTCCGGGTAATTATTTGTACTGATTTTCAATATTAATATTAGTGTTATCAACAATTCCCAACCAAAAAAACGTGTATTCAAACATAAAAATTGGTTGTCTTTTAAAAAATATTTTGAAATTATGCATTCAAAGAAATTGATTGAATGTTTAAAGGTCAGATTTTGTATGTTAAACTGACTACAATTTATTAATCTACTGTAATCTTGAGTATTTTTTTGTCCAATCAAATACTCCATCATCTATTTTTGTATTCGGCTATATCTTTCCATTGTACTCTAGGTTTCATCAATTCTACATCCCTGACAACAATCCTGCATTTTCCATTCTAAAGTGATATCTTTCCAGTGGTCACTTTTCTGTTGAGTTTTTTTGGTTATAGTTCTTGTTATTGAAACCTGTTTTTCTTCATGCATATCCTGTCTATTTCTTTCTTCTCATTCAAACGTCTTAACATTTTTTCTTAAACTACCTACTGTTGTAGTTAATTAACTAGTAAATTTGACATTTTCGATTACATTATTTTATTGTATTAGTAAGGTAAATATGTCCAATTTATCAGCCACTCAATGACAGGAATTTTTTTCCTAATCAAAAAAGGCAACATTTTAACAGTATTGGTAACAAATATTTGAACATTATTCGTTAAAAAAAAAATTGAATATTTTGACCTTCATAATATAGTGGATTTCGCTTAATATGGCATGTTACATTAAGCGGTTATCCATTTTAACCGAAATAAGTATTGTTATACATTAGAATCTGTACCAGACCATTATTCCAAAGTTTGGCGATTGATCATATTAAATGGAATCCATTGTAACATATTAAGTCATCCAAATTTTACATTACAGTAAATTTCATCTTGAAATACTTTTTTTTTCAAAATAACTTTCTGGAATTATACATTCTAAAATGTGACATTGTCCTCATATTGTCTGCTCTAGTTGTGCAACAAAATAGCATATTGGAATTTGTTTTTAGGCATGAAAACTAGATGTTTACTTTCAAACAGTATTTTTTTTATTCTTTACATTGAATTCCGAGTATAAGTTTACATTGTGAAAGTACCTGTTTTTATTTAGTATAGATCTTAGTATGTTGTTTCGAGTTGTTTGAAGTTGCTTAAGATTGAAATTGCAGTCACTACTACAGGCAATTATTTCGTTGGTTAATAATGATTCAACTAAGGCTTTATATACACTTTTAATATGGGCAGAGTTTAACATACGTTTTAGCTGGTTAAAGGTATAGATGAGCTTACGTAGTTTGGTTACTAGTAGATTTATATGTCTTGTTCATTTAAAATTTTTGCTCATTTTAACACCCAGGTATTTTACAGATGTGCTGATGCTTAATTTGGTTTCACAAGCGCATGAGTTTATATTATGACAGTTAAATGAGTGCAATGGAATGTGGTTTATGTTGGGAAATTAGAATAGGTTACATATATAATATATATATATATGTATAATATATATATATTCATGCGGTAGCATGTATGTCTTATCAATATTTAGGAAAAGTTTATTTTCCAGTAACCAGTTTTGAATGATGGTAATATCATTTTGTATATTAAGAAAGACGTCATCCTAGGAGTTTCTTGTCACTATTAATGCTGTTTTATCAGCAAAACATCCTAATAAAACTCACTCTCAAAGGCAGTGAGTTATTATTATTTATTATTATATTATTTATCTGAATATTAAATAGGAAAGAGGAAAAAGAGGTGCTTTGGGGAACTCCATATTTAATTAGTTTACGAGAACTCAGTGTGTTGTTTATCTTTACATACTGGAGGCGTAAGACAGGTAAGATTTAAGTAGTTTTAGTGCTGTATTTTTAATTCCTATATCAATAAGTTTTGATAGAAGTATGTCATAGTCTACTGTGTCGAGCGCTTTAGCCAAGTCAAGGTAAATTGTTACACATTTTGTATCATTATCTAATGCAGTGTAGACTACGTCAGTGACTTGAGAAATAGTTTGGTCAGAATCTTTTTTTGGTTTGAACCCGAATTGGGATGGATGGAGAATATCATAAGTTTTAAGGTAGTCTTGTAATTCTTTTTTGAGTAACTTTTCAAAGATTTTAGGAATATTTGAAATCAGCGATATTGGACGATAATTATTAATGGAGAGTTTATCTCCTTTTTTAATATTTGGGTTATTACTGCCGTTTTAAATATATCTGGAAAGACCGAGTTGGTTATTAATATATTAAAAATGTGTAATGATGATTTTAAAAGTATAGATGAGTTAATTTCATCCTTAATGTTGTCATGCCCAGGTGCAGAACCGCTTTTTAGGGTCCGAATTGATTCTAGGACAGCAGAAGTGTCATTAAATATATTAAAATTACTGAATCGGTGAGAAATGTTTTCCATTGGTTTAGACGTTTTAATTTTGTTAGGTATTTTTTTTTTTAAATTTATTATCTTGTTTTACATCATATCACAGATATGGTTGTTTTATTTTAATTAATTGTTAAATTTATTAATTTTACTAACTATATTATATTGAATTGTTGTTTTGTTTTTATGATTTTTTCAAAATTTGTTTAGACTTATTTTTAAATGTGAAAATTATTAAAATGTATACATTGATTTATCTTCTACAATATTGATTCTAATTATATAGTCAAGGTTTTTAAACATAAGTTTAGATTGTCTTATATCCTTGTTTTATCCTCCGTCTGTCCATATAGTTACGGTTGTTGGTTTGGTTGATTAGGAGATATTATTGTACTATATTACTCTTAACATTATTGTACATTATTTTTATTATTAAATTAATTATAAATATTAAATTTACAATATACTAGTCAATACAAAAATTAAAAATAAGTACTAAATAAAACTTTTTTTAGTGTAAGGTCCATTTTTACAATAATGTTTGTATAGTGCTAACCGGCAGTTAAATTTGCTGAAAATCAGCAAAATTCTATTTCGTTTGTAATGCTATAATATTAATAAAATATAAAACCTAATAATAATTATGTTATTATTTAATTACTTTAACAATTACAGATAGATAATAAATATATTACAATCTTAAATCATAATAATGTAATGTTTACCATCCTCTGTTTTAAGGTGTGGGTAATATGCTGTACTAAAGATAATAATACCATTTTTTGTTGAATAAAAAAAAAAACTTACATTGTCATGGATTGGGAATTTCATTATTTATACTGAATTTTCTATATTTCATGTAACAGTTAAATTTTACATTACATTAAAAAAATAATTATTCCTTGACAATTTGACTGTAACTTGGAATTTGGAATATTCTGTATATATTATATTATAATATTGTATTCATTTTATGTGAATTAATGCTAAATAGTATTTACATATCAAACAAAGTACTTATAAAGATTTATTCTCTTGGTGAAATAATTTGAAAATATTTATGTTTATATAAATTCAGAAAATATTATTGTTAATTTAAAATTGTTTGTAATGCCAAGTATTATTTTTTATTCAATGCATTTTTAACAGGTAAAAATACTTGACTTTTTTTTTCCATTGTACTAAGATCTGTGTGACCTATATTTTAAAGAACCATTATTGCAACCATTGTAAAATAAACTTAAATAAATGCCGCATACTTGTAAAATAACATTAATATATTTGTATTATCATTCATTTATGTCTATTGATACTAACAAAATCTATATTATTAATAGAAACTATTATTTTCTAAATTGGTAATTACCGCATATAGATATAGTCCATATATTATTAATTACTGATTGCTTAGTACAATTATTTTAATGAATTTTTTTCAGTGGTGTTAGACCTTTTGGAGTGTCTTTATTGGTGTGTGGTTGGGATAAAACTGGACCTAAACTCTACCAGTGTGATCCATCTGGAGCGTATTTTGCATGGAAGGCCACGGCATTAGGAAAAAATTATGTCAACAGCAAACAATTTTTGGAAAAAAGGTAAATAAAAAACATTACACATGTTGATATTAACATATTAGTTTAAATTCTAACTTTACTTGATCATATCTTTTATTAAAAGTTGATTATTATATCTTTGATCCCAAGGAGACAATTGATTTTTGGTATTTTTTTTTTTTTAATTTTGTCATGTAATTTTTTCCGTTTTTATTTGATCACATTTAGATCAAAATATATGTAATTAGTGTATGTATTTTCAAAACTAAATTTGATTGTATTGGAACTTACACAATTGATTAGACATTTTTCCCTGGGAAGATTTGTCTGTTAATATTTTTATAATGTGTTTTAGATATAAAGAAGATTTAGAATTGGAAGATGCTATCCATACAGCTATTTTAGCATTAAAAGAAGGTTTTGAGGGACAAATGACTGCGGATAATATTGAGGTTGGAGTTTGCCGCAAAAACAGAAATGATGAAATAATATTTGAAAAACTCGATCAACAACAAGTTGCTGATTATTTAGCTAATATACCGAATTAAGTTTAAGATTTTTTTTAATAAGAAAACTAAATATTAATTTTAATATGTGTTTGAGTTAAAAATGGTCTAATGGTATAAGATGTATTGTTTCAAAAAAAAAAAAATTGTGTATGTCATACATTATTAAATAAGACCTAACTGATTTTGAAAAGTAAAATCTATGGTATTTTTAAAATAAATACTACATACTAAATTATTTTAATTTGATTTTAAATCATCAAATTTACTTTGATTCGATAATTTAAAATTAAATAATTAATGATCAAAATAAATTGTCATTAATAGTTTTTGAATAAAGTAAAATTTCACTTATTCTGAAATAGGTATTTTAGAATAGGTTAGCTATACCTTATGATACTGGAAGTTTTTGATCAAGTATTGAAAGTCGTGAAGAACATAAATATCTCAAATTTGAGTATTGAATCGTTGATTTATGTATTTTATAGGAAAACTGATTTATTAGATTTAGTTCATAAAACTCACTATATTGTGAACTAATAAAGTTATATAAACTTCTTTCGGCTGAACATAAAACTGATTTAATTCAATTTTATAAAACTGTTGTGTGCTCTTTAGATGGAAATTTGTACTAAGTTTCGATTTCTAAAATGTTTTTATTAATTTTCTGCGCGGTCATCTTATACTGCATCTGTCGCCTTGGTCAGGGTTTAGGTGATGTACGCCACCGTCAATATCTCCTTGTATTTTGTTGTCCTGACCTGGACACGTTTTCTTTATGGCCCATCAACATGTGATTTTTGCTGTTACATGAGAACGCTTTCGGTTTGGCACACCCTTATTAATAGCTCTTATATATATGCGACAAACAATTTCAGATTACTTGTGTGTAAATATTAATTTATATTAACAATTTTATTCGCGTAACAACCTTCTACCTAAAAAAAGGTTTATGTTTTTAAAGAACATAAAGTTTTTATTTTTGTTATTCATGCTTAGATTAGTTTGTTGTAACTCAATTTTTTTAGGTCTTTTAGCTTTATTTATTCATATCCTTCATTATCTGGGTCGTGTATTCTGTCTTTGGTCTTTCTCTTTCTATGTGTCTTACATCTCCTTTGATTATTGTCTTTAGTAGGTTTTCATGTCTTTTAATATGTGTAAAATCATCTTATCTTTTCTGGATTGAATGCTTTTTCATAACTGTCGCTTGTCCTTTATTTTGTCTAATACCTCTTCATTCGTCATGTCCCCTTTTAGTCCAAGGTATCTTTAGTATTTTCCTGTGAAGCACTACATTTTAAAGGCTTCCTGACTATTTTTTTCTATTGAATTGATTGCTTAAGTTTTACATCTAAAGAGTGCCATGCTACATATATTACTTTTTAAGAATTTTTTCCATGTCGCGAGGCTAAATGAATATTCTCGATTATGCGGGAACGGAATAAATTATTTATAGTATTAATATTATTATCAATGTACCTATACCTCGTACATAGTTAAAACACTAATAGTAAAAATAATGACATGGCGTAACATACAAATTATATAGTATACCTCTGTGTAACTGTAAATGGTAATATAACATAATATGTTAATATTATCATAGTACAATAGTACACATAAAATGTTTAAACCAAACATAATATAGGTACCTATCAAATAACAATTCACTTCCAAAAATTACCCTATGCCATTTGATTTTTCTATCCTAGTATGTAGTATTTTTAATAACTACCACATCAGTTGTTTTTTTTTAGTTTATCACGCCAAACGTATTATATTTATTTTATTTATGTGCGAGTACATACCGTAAAATAGGGTCAATAGACACACTTTTCAAATTTGAAGTATTATAAAAACTGTTCAATTTGGATTACATTGTTGATCAATACATCAAAATATGGGTCTCTTCGAGTACTTTAAGTATGTGTACCTATTAAAAATAATTTTAAACAGCTTCTTTTAAATATTTTTTTAAGTACTCTGTACTAATAGAAATATTTATGATTTTTTTTATATATTAGGACTATTTTATTAACTGAATTATAACCGTATGACAATAAACGAGGTAAACTCTTGTAGAATAGGTACAGTAGGTAGTGTGAATGACAATAAGATTTAGTATACAATATCGGTAATTAACATAATATTATGAAATTAACTAATGAATATAAATACGATAAAATTATTTGTATGTCTCTGTATAAGTTTAATAGCATCAATCCATTAAATCACTCCTCACCAGTCTTGTTGCTCAGATATGTTTTCAATTTTCGAAGACAAGAAAAAGACCGTTCATTTGTTGCCATAGAAACGGGAAGAGTTGTACTAATCTGTAAAAATCGGTGTATTGATTGATACAATACAGAATCACAATTGTTGAGAGTGTCAATAAATATTTTTAACCATTTATCCTTTAACATATTTAAACAATGCCTGAAACAACAATGCATTTGATGTTTTAATATAGATCACAACAAATATTTATATACATAAAAGATATTTTTTTACCTGCGCCACATGGTCATCTCAGCTATAAAATCATCAGTAGATCCCTTGATGTCATTTGGCCATTCTTTTGCAAAAGTATTTACCGTTTCACTGATTTCTTCTGTATTTAGCTCAGAACACTTAGTTTAGGCAGAGTATTTTGAATTGTTGAAAGTAGTTCCCGGTGTTCAAGAAAACTTATTTTTAGCTGCATTGATAAGTGGTCCAATAAACGAAGAAATATGGACCGACGGAAATATGCCTCTGGACCGCTTTCGTAATTGTTTCGGTTCTTCTGTATTCTAACATTCCGTGTAGGTGCTAAATTAATATCAAGTAAAAAATTGCATTTTCACGAGGTTCATCATGAGATGTTTTTATAGTGATAAAAAAAGTTGCGTATAGAAGTTTTTTTATAAGTGTTTAAAGTTGAACATTCAATTGACATTGTAAAATCACGGCATTATGTATCATGTTTAATCGAAATTCCTCAGAATTGGCTTTCGTTTGCAATGGTTTATCGTTATCGTTGCGTACAGATCATATAAACTAATATGCTAGCTTTATATTATATGATACCTTCTCAATTTTCACATGCAACCGTGACACATCCACATAGGCGCCCATAGGTGGAATTTTAGTGGAGGAGGCAAAAGCAAAACAAACTCCCAAAATGTTTGCTAAATAAATAATGCTAATATTTATTTCAAGGGAGGGGGCAAGTGCCTCTTGTCTTGCTCTTCCACAGGCGTCCATGCAGAAAAAAAAAACCATTCTCAACAATTGTAATATAATAAAAGTAATGTGTTTTGCGCTGTTGAAATATATTTGGTCGAAGTTTGTGCCGAGTCAAACGGACAATAAATAGGCATATGTGCACGTTTATAAACTGCAGTAGCTATGTGCCATTTATTATTTTAAGTAGGTATAATAACGTGTTCCGCACCGGTGTTACTGTTATTGCAGTTTATGGTATTATTTTTGATGTCTAGGCGATCTATATATACTATTGGGGGGAAGGGGGAGGAGAATAAATAAAAAAAAAAAAATCAGCTTACCTACCTCCTAAAGGTACGTTTTTCTCGCAGCGATCGATAAAAAAATGTTTTATCGGTATAATTAAAACTAAATCCATTTCGAAAAATCGAAACACGTGCGCGTTATTGCTGCCGTCGCCATTATAACTGGTATGATGGAAAATCTAACAAACCGACGAGAAAATTAGGAAATCATAACAATCGTATAACATTAAAATATATCACTTATTGTACACCCACTTAAAATTTCTGGTGGAAATAATAATATACATTCGTTATGAATGTATATTATTGAACGTTTGAAACTACGTTCTTTTAATCTGAGGCTGTATCCGGCCGGGATAGAGTGGGATGGCCCTACTACGCAATTGTTCGAAATTAGAATAATTTTAGCGGCAATGGGACGAAATTTTCATTTTTAAACAAAAATTACGAGTGTCGTTGTATGGGTTATTAAAACAAATTTTCCCTCCCCCTACCAAGCCATCTAATTGTATACGGTTCTGCTTATGTTCAACTTTTGTTTTTTCATCAAAAATTTTTTTTTTTTACATTAATTTATAAATAACGGATTTATAGTAGATGAATTATTTTGAACTTTATTCGTTTCAAATTTCAATAATATCTTTTAATTATAATGCAATACTGATTGTATACAATTTACTATTAAATATGTTTATTTTTTTAAATTTACCTATTTAGATGTGAATTTGAATATTTTTCAGTTGATAATAATTAATGTTCGTTTTAGATTCTGAGAGGAGCGAAGAATTTTTTGGTTTTACAATGACGTTTTTTTTAAAATATTTTCTGTGAACAACTTTTCTACCAGAAATTTTGCTCCGATTTTCAAGTGTAGCACTTTTTTTGAAAATAAAACGGACTAGGGAGATACTTTAATGAGGTAACTTTTTTGATTATCCCAGGAGTTTTCATAATGAATGAGAAAACCCGGGAAAAACGTAGAAAAAACGGGAAATTTACGACACGTATTATTTTCAAATCGTAAGCCGGGTCCACACCAAACGCGCACCTTCGCGCAACGTTGCTGCAACATTTTGTCGTCTGAAACATTCTCGCAAGCACAAGCGTCCAAACTGCGCGTAGAAATGTTTGTTGCAACATAATCATATGTTTTCCAATGTTCGTCAATGTGTTTGTGATGTTCAAAAAGTACAGCTGTCCGCTATTGTTTCGTTTTCAATTTTTTTCATAATATATATCTCTCACTTGTATAATGCCCGATCAAATACATTTTGTTATACATCGCCTACTTAAAAAAAATAAAAAAATAAAAAACGACAATAAAGATATTGATCTTCCCTTTTATTGTGTCGATATCACACGAATATAAATTTGATAGTTCATCATTTTTTTTTTTTATTTCGCCGAAGTAATTTTTCTTTCGGGTTCCATAGAACAGGTTTTCCGCGATGGCACTCAATTAGTTGAATTACTTTATCTTGATCCCAAGCATTTTCTGTACTGCCGCTCATTATTATTATATAATTTATTTTATTTTTTTTCTATTTGATTATGTAAAAATTTAAAAGAATAAACAATTGCGTATTGACTGTTGCAGCGACAATAGGACACTGACAATTTCTCGTCCAAACCACACATAAGCAAAACGCGCCGGAACACCGCGCATTTCCCATAATTTTCGAACATACTTGCAACGCGCACGAACATGCGTGTCCGTGCGCGGACTAGGTCTACACCAGACGCGCCGAACATAGTAGCAACGTTGCAAAACGTTTTGCGCGTCTGGTGTGGACCCGGCTGTAAATGTTACGGCCTCTCAATACATGCAGTTATAATCGAACTCCGCTCAGAATAGTTTTCCGTTAGCAATGGTTAATCGTTGCGTACATAAAATTTCCCCTCTACCATTCCAACTTATAACCCACGACAGAGACATGCAAAGTACGTCGGTTTGTTTATTTAAAATATTCGTTAAAATTGCCTGTATAATACTGGGCGGTTGACAATGATTTCCTCTTAATATAAATAATAAATCCAGCAAAAATATATTTCGCGAAGCGGATTAAAAATATTAAACCCCAGTACGCGGTGTCTCGTTGATAGACAAACTTTTCGATTTATTTTTTATATAATATGAAATGTATTCCGCGTACTCAAGTCCCAGGAGTCCCATGAAGTATTTTCATAACGAACCAACAGTTATAATGGCTTTTTTTATTTTTGTTTTTCAAAAAGCTCTGACAACAACAATAATAGTATAGGCGTAAAATAGGTATAGGCATATAGTGTAAAAAACGACTGTTGGACTAGTAAAAAAAAAAAAAAAAAAACCTAAAGTAAATAGGTAAATTAAAAAAAACCGCTCTGATCGTAATATTTTAGCGTTTTAATTTCTAATAATTGTCTTTATTTGAAATACTGTCCAAATGTTTGTTTTACTTTATGTATCGATACGACGAGATTGGGTCATTTAATGTTAATTTCTGTCGAGTGTATTGATATCAATAATAATAAAAACCGGTCACACCGATACCCTCTCCATGGGCAGCCCACTGTGCGGGGGGTGGTTTGAAAGGTATAAGTCATAAGATTTAGGGTAATTTAGTTAATGTACTGAAAGCGACGATAAGTTATTGTAATCAAAAAAACAATTTTGAGAGGAGCTCGGTAAACCTGTATAGTAGCATTGTACATGGGTCGCGATTTATTCTTTGTAGCTAAGAGTAATCCGGAAATCAACAAAAATAATAACGATCAACGTGATTTTCACATTTAGAGTAGGTTTTCAATTGTTTACACCTAAGTTTTAAGAAAAATTTTCGGGTGGCTGGAGATATTGTCGAAAAAAATAGTATCGCCGGGCGGAAAATTCGCATATTACTTCAAGTTACAACGTGAACAATTCAGCAGAGCATTATAACGGAAAAAGAGTTTTCCGAGAAAAACAAAAACACCGCACGTTTTAGTGAAACTAATACAATTTTGGATCTAATCCGGTGTATAATAAATAAACTTGGGCACACCTAATAAATTTCACGCGTATCAAATTTGTATGGAGAAAAATTATTTCAAGACTATACGACGATAATTTCGACGCGAAGCGCGTCACGGGGGAAGGGGTCCGGAAATCTACTCCCTTCGGCTGCGTCACTGCGGACGGTGATGGACGGCACGTGCGTCCAAAACGTCTTCTTCTTCATTATTATATAACATCATTTATACAATACGAATGTTCGGTCGGCGTTCGTAACCCGCGCCGGCCGGTAATTTAATTGCGCAGGTACGGGACTGCGGCTTTATCCGCGCAAAGTAATGAAAAAAAAAAAAAACAAAACAAAACAAAACAATAATACAAATAAAACTAACTATACCTGTAATAGCGGCCGGCTGTGTTCCACATCCCAACGATCAGTGATTCCGGACACGCGCGTGAAACTCTGCGGTCCGCGCTCACACTCGTGCGGTACCCGCGGACCTGTCCATCCGCAGGGCTCTGATTCGAATAATTCAACGACCGCCGACGGGACGATAGTGTACAAGACGTTCGTCCGTTCGTTTGTCGCGTTCGCGGGAAACGCGATCGCCCGACGTCCGCGTGCGCCCGCCACTACCGCCGCCGCAATTCGTACCTATTTAGCGGATTTTATTCGATTACTCGCGACAGATCGCCGCCGCCGTAGGACGCGTATTATCCGCCCGGCCGTCGAGTCGTGACAAATACCCTCGGAACCCTTCAACTCATTTTTTTTTTTTTTTCTACGCAATCGACTTGAATTTTATTTCGGTTCTGTGGTATAAGATGATATTATTATGTTGTTGAATGTATAACACTTGATTCAAACAAATGCAGTGAACGGGGGGTGGTGGCCCTTAACCCCTCAACCCTCTCTGTGCACGCCACTGCTCGTATTTATGTACGCACGTATGCATCGCACATGCAGAGAATCCGTTAGAAAAAGCGGCGAGAGATGGAGAAGACTTTGCGGTAGTTCTTATCACGTTGTGCTATACGAAATTAATCTTCCAACATCTGCCGGACGTGGCCTAACAGATGGAATGGCGAACCTATTGAAGTATAGACAAAATACACCCGGTTATCAGTAATAGCTCTATGTCTTCGGTCGCGACTATCGTCACGAAAACGCCGTGCGCCCGCGAAGTCGCCGCGCGTCTGCTAGGTTTACCAGATGATATTATTGTGCATACGGTAAAAATTGACGACTCTTTGTTTTTTCTTCCCCCGCTTATCCATCGACCAAACACATTTTAATAGTTTTTGGAACAGTCATCATCACACTATGTTTTGGGGCGGCCGTTTGAAGCGACGTCACAACAATGTCGTTCCGCGCGCGTAATATCAAACGACTTTCGGAGGCCCCGTACACACCTACGTAGCCGCACAACGCCCGGCGAGCGTGTGCGCCGCCACCACCACGACCACCACCGCCACCGTCACCCGCCCGTCGCCAGACACGGCTCTGCGCGTATACGTATCGATAATAATAAATATACATATACACACGTACGTACGTATACGGCAACGGGAGGTGGCCGTTTGATTTCTGGCATTGTGCGCGCCGCCGCGGCCGCCGCGTAAGCGTTTAACCCGATAAATCACTACGCCTATACGCACGTCGCGCGGTCCTCTTTCAATTCATATAAATGGACCCCATTTTCGGGGCGCGCGTTTAAATCGCGCGCACGCACGTAATATATTATATTCGTATTTGTAACAAAAGACGGCGGGCGCGCGCGGTTTTCGCGTCATTTGCGCCGCGCGTTACTGGAAACCGTTCCCGAAACGCCGCGTGCGTATGTATCGGTGCGTACGCGTATGCCCGCATCGCACGCTCGCGGCGTATGACCCACGGCGTTAACGCCACGCCCGATCGCCGGGCCGTTTTTTCCGTTCTCTTCTGGACGCACGTTACGAGCGTCCGCGGTGCCATTTGTACGACATCACCCCCGTTCCGGCCTCTGCGCTATCGTGTTATTATTATTATTATTATTATTATTACGATTTATTATCATCGTCGTCCGCTCTGCAGCACTCTCGTTGGTGCGTGTAAACGCATAGTACCGTTCGCGCGTGTATACGTCTGTCCCGCGTCGACTTCGACCGGAAACGTCCGCGCCTCCGGCGTCCCGACCGTCCGCCCGCCGGCCAGTCTGCGAAGTTTTTCGCGAGGGGCTCTCGGCGCGGTTTAATTAAAGACACGAGACCGCCGCCGCCGCCGCGTGTCACGATGAAGGGTCGTCCGGGCCCGAACACTCGTAGACGCCGCGCGGATGCCCGCGATGACCGCGGTTACCGGGTCTTTTCAGACGTCGCCGCAGTGCGGACGGGACCGGTACAATCGCCATGTATTTATACGCGAACGTGCGCGCGTGTGCGGCCGGAAGAGGAAGTGCGCGGCGGACAGTCGTAGTCAATGGCGTCCGCTGTAATTATAACTTGTGTGAGTGACGGTCGCCGAACGATTGGCGCTCGTGTTTTAATACGGTACCCGCCGAATAATCGTATGTCGGTGCGCATTGGTCTCTCCCGCACGGACGAAGGGATTAAATCGATTTCGTATGGGTTTCAATGTGGGCGAATTCAATTTTGAAAATACAAACGATACGTATATTATTACCGGGTTGTAACTGCGCGTGCGATTCAGACCGAAAAATGAACGCGAACAAATTATGTATATGTCGGAGAAAAAACAAAAAAAAAAAAAAAAAAACCATATAACTATCGCGCACGATAATATATATCAGAACGTCGTTATAGTTTTGCAACCTCGATTAACGTTACGCAAGCTATTGAGCATCGTAATGTTATACCTATAAAACAAGGTCCATATTATCATCGAATTTCGGTTGTATGTAAATTTGAACGAAAAAAAAAACCACCCGTAAGCAGTAGAGTCAAACACTACCCTCCGCCGATTTCGTGTGTAACGATAAACATAGTTGTTGTAAAACAATAAAAAAAAAAAAATGACCGAATACTCGATAATAATTCAATATTCGCGGACTCGGAATTCTGTGTGGTACATTGTAAAAATTATTTTTGTAAATTTCGGATACGATAAGTTAACTCCTTCACGTGCCTCAAAGGTGTTGAAGTTTGTAAAAAAAGGGTGGTTTTTACGTTAATTTTTTTTTGAATATTTTGATTATTAAAAAAATTATCAAAATCTTTTTTACGGTAATAATAAGTGTCTGATATGTTTTTTGTATGTTAAAAGTTAAACAAAATAAACGTGAAAAATCCAAAAAAACAATCCTATTGGGGCACGTGGATGGGTCGACTTATCATATCCGAAATGTACAAAAAATTATTTTTACAATGTACCTAACGGAATTCGAGTCAGCGGCACAAAATTATTCAAGGTCGAAAATATACTTGTACTACAGCCTATACAGTGTTATCACAAAAGCCGATTGCTAATCACTACATCAGGCATTTATTCGTAACTGGACTGAAACGTACACGCATTCCGACGTTAAATTACTCGACATGTCTGTTTGTATTTTCAAGCCAACGGAGAGGGATATAACCCCTAACACTCCCCTCCACAGCGTGTGCTGCCGGAAATAGAAGGGACGGGGGTCTGATGTAGTCGTAACTCCGGGCAAGGCACGTCCTCGGCCGCGAAAGAAACGGATATTAACATATTTTTTCACACGGAGAGACGTGCGCGGAAATTTGCCGAAACGCAAACTCGCATTGCCGATACTAACGTGTTCTGATAGCGCGAAAACCGACACCCGCGGGTCCAGTCGCCGCCGGTAATCATCGTCGTCATCATCATATTGACAGTATTGTGTATTATATTATAATGCGGTGCGCGGTGCATTGCCGCCGAGCTGCGAACTGACCTCGGGCGCGCGCGGTTACCACGGAAACGCGACGGCGGCGCGCAGAAAACTATTATTCCGGACGGGGCGCGGGAAGCAGTCAAAAAAAAAAACACGGAAACAAAGCGCCGGGAGTGCAAATGATGTGGAAATAAAACGTCCTGGGCGTATACAATTGAGAAAACTGCCTTTGAAAGCCGACGGCGGCGACGAACACGTGGACGAGGGAGGAGGGCGGACCGCGGTCGTCGGCGACTGCGGCAGCGCGTACACGCGAGGTATATTATTATACACGGGGCGGGGTTGGACTCTTGGCAAGGCCCGCGGCGAAAGAGAGACGCGCGCGTTTTTGGCAACGGAGTCGCGGCGGCCGGAGAGGATTACGCGTCCGCGGGTAGACGACTATCTTTCATTTCGATAACAAAAACGTCTCTTGGCTTTTCGGCTGTCACGACCACGACACCGCAATAGCAGCGCGCGGCAGGAGCAGCAGTAGCAGCGGCGGCGGCGAAATCCCCGTCGCCGCCCGCGCATTAATTCACAATTATTACGATCCATTTTGTCCATCGTAACAATCGCATAGACGTTTTCGGGCCTTAAACCGCCGCCGCCGCCTCGGACCCGTTAAACGCGACCGAGCCCGGCGCTCCTTACACCCGCTCGCCGTTATAACGATATTACATTATCGTCGTTGTTATTATTATTACAATAATACCGGGCGGCGTGTTGGCGTTCGCTATACACGAAACGGGCCGCAGACGTAAACGGACTTCTCGGGTCGGGTCTTTGACCGGCTCACCGCCAGGGCCCGGATTCAAATATGTCTGCGACTATCGAAAAATGCGGAAAAACCGAAAATCGTCGACAAATGCCAAATAAAAGTTTCATTAATAAAGTGAAGATAAAGACGTTATCGAAATCATAAATAGATAGATTGACGGCGGACTGTTATGAAAAATACCTAAAACTTGGAATAAACTTTAACTTAAGCATTGATTCGTATGATACCTAATAAATAAATACGCGCTTAAAGCTATCGAAATTATTTTTAAAAAAAATGCTTAAAATTGGATAAAATAGCGGGAAATTCAAAATAGAAGTTTAACTTTTGAAGTATCTGCCACATCAGTCGAATTACGAACTTGGAAAGCAATGTCTTAGATAGTCTATAAAATAATGAATTTCGCATTGAAATCCGGCTCCTATATACTCGTAAAAAATGTATAACATCTACTCTGTTATGACGTGTTATTCACTGTCGGTACGAATTTGATACTGCTCCGAGAAATTTAGTTTCCTGACTCGTATGGGTAAACTTACAACTTGGTCGATGAAAAAACACGACGAGAAAAACGAAATAAATTTGGCTTGTAATCGTCAATCTATTAAGACGTCATCTGAACAAATATTGAGTTGTATGATAATGTATTTAAACACTGAAAATGAATAACGCCATATCTGACTAACCAGAGAATTCCATTTGCATCTGTGACTCGTTCCAAGTAGGGAACGTTAATACGCTGCCGGGCAACGTACACTGCGGGACCGTCGAGCTCGTTTAACCTCGTTTAGCCGTTATTCAAGACTATACAACTATTATCATATATATTATACATAGGTACCGTATCGGACGACTGCGCCGTTATAATATTATGCCCGAGAAAAGGTTAACTGATTATATTCGACGATCTCTGCCGTATACAACACTATACATGGTGATCATCAGTATGTGGCAGTGCTTGAATTGGGGGAAAAAAATGGCGTGGTTTTGGTTTGGAAATAATTGTCCCGTACCAGATAAATGGTACGGTGACAAACAGGGGAGTGGGGACTGCCTTCCCCGCATCCCCTACACAAAAAGCCAATTTAATAACTGATGTCATAAAACATTTTTATATAAAATACCTTGTTGAAAATATCTGTTAAATAGAAAAAAACACTACTAAATATTGAAACAATAAATTATAATTTTAGGTACGGTAGGTCTACAAAGAACGGTCGACAAACATAAAAATTGACAATTTAACGACAGATTCATTATTTGCGTGGGCATACAAACATATAAAATGTTTTTCGACATAAAAAAAAATAAACATCTTTGTAAAACCATAAGCTTCTTCGTTCCACTCAGAATCTAAATAAGAGCTAATGCCTACAGCTACTGAGAATGTCACTTTTGCAGGTGAGAAGTTTAGAAGATAGGTCATATAGGAGTTATTTAATTTATATCTGTACGTAATGATAAATCATTGTTCACGAAATATGATTTTTAACGAAGTTCGGTTAAATATATTTGGAAATGCTGTGATTTTACGGTTTTCGTAAAAATTAGAACCTTAAATGATAATAAAAAACAATTACATTACTCATATTTTTTTTTTGACCACTAATTAAAAACTATGATAAACCCAGTGTAAAATATTAATAGTATATTTGTTCGGCAAAAAAAAAAAAAAATAAAAACAAAATTGAAAATAAACGAACCCGTAATTACATTTTTTTTAAATTTATTATCAAGAAAACTGCGAGAAAAATAAAAAACGATTTGATAAGACTAACTAGATTAACTAATTAGATCCTATTTGCTTTCAGAAAAGATGCTATACATGAAAATTGGAATAAGGTTTCTTAAAGAAAAGTTGTCCACAGACACCAAAAAAACACACATCTCCATAGTAAAATCATTCAATTTCTTGCTATCTTTAGAATCTAAAATACGTAAATCATAAGCATATTACTAAATATTTGCATAGTCAGATCTAAGAATATTTTATTCTCAAATTATTGTTACCACGACTACGACTTATCATTTGAAAACAAATTTTATTAAATTATAAAGGGTCTCATATTTAGTTACTATTTATTATTTCTGCAGAACGATTTTCTGAACGCGTTCATTTTTACAGCAAACGTGAACATTCATGTGTTCCTTTGTTTAAAGAACGTTCCAAACACAGAAAATGTTTTTATTAAGATCCAGCGATTATTATCTTATTATCGATTATTATTACGGCTCTAAAATATTAGTGATAACCTAACCTAACCTAACTTAACCTTTAGTAGATACCTAAAATATTGACTATTGTTTTGATAGTCATATTATAGAAACTTATAATAATCTTATGTACGACATATTCAATACGACAAATTGTCAATTTTCTATTCCATACATCATAAATACATATTAATTTTTAATTTTCAAATAGCAACTTTCTCAATTTTTAAACCTGATTCAACAAGATAATATTTATCTAAAATTTCAAATATCATGAATATTGAGTTTACCACTATACAAGTTTTAACAGTTTACAATTTAGAACGAAGGCGTAAGGAAGTGTTATCATTTAAAAATCTAAAAATGGAGATGCAATTTTACACGTTTCTATTCTTCAGGTTTAAATCTTAAACTATCAATTTACTACGGTAAATAGTATACTAATACGTTTATATTAGTGTTATGCATATCAAAATGTTTAGACAAATATTATTTTTTTGAACCGGCATTGGAACAGACGGTTGTCATTTGTAAATCAAGTTAATTCTCATTTGTGGTATAATGAATCGGGGAACCGTTTGATAATAGTATTGAAATAAAGCTTAAACAATTTCGTAATAATTGAAAAAAACATAATTACAATTTTCTTAAAACCCTTCGAGAAAATTGATGGTGAGAAATGGATCACTCTGTAATCTGTACATTATATTTCTTTTTTTTTTTCACCATTTGTTCACCTTTCGATGGTTTATCCGAATAAGGATTCATTGAGCGCGTTTATAATACCTTCAAAACGTGTCCACTGCAGGAGTCGTCGTGTACCGATAATATACGTGATCATATTTCACGATGTCCATTTCACAACATTTCATAATTCAAGGCTATACATTAACTATAGTTGAAAGGTCAAGTTAATTTGAACTATTGACTCAGCTTTAGTTCTAAGATTATTTTTAACTTGCACTTGTTTTTTGTCAGGGAAACATCCCAGCTTTGAAAAGTGTGAAAACCCGAAAAAATCGAATCCTGGTTAAATCCGAGTAATGCTTCAAACCGAGTTGTTAATTAGAAAACCGGAACTTAAATAATGCGTGAACTCGGTTTTATCCGTAAACCGGAACTTGATAAAAATTTAATCCGGTTTATACTTTATACGTTATATATAAAGTATACATTCGGATTGGGTTGCCAGGTTTTAAAATCCCGAAACCGGGACATGATAATGAATGACCTTAATCGTACTGTATTTTCATTGATTCTACCTCTTTCACTCGATCAACCGTTATTCATAAGTTTACTCTCAGCTTCTAATAGCCGAGACAACTTAAATGACCGGCCAGGACATCAGGACATGCCTTTAAAACCGGGAATGCCCTAGTAAAAAGGAGACGAATAGCAAACCTATATTAAAATTAAGTATAAATGGCTAAGCTCCCATTTGCGTCTATATACGTGCGAGATAAGAAACTGTTATTTGTACCACCTACCCATTTATTGAAAACAGACTTCACGCCTCCAATAAATTGCGTTTGCTATTAAATAAATCTAGCCACTTTATCTCAATTTTTAACGCCTTAACGCCTTTTGTAAATATATTAAAGCTTAAGTCAACTCATTTTATCGCAAGTACCTTACGCCCACGTGTCATAAAGTTGAAACAGCCATCCACTTGCCTGCTAAAAAAAAATAAAAACCACGAGCCTTTACTCACAGAATTACCCTCAAACCGCTACTGCTACACGCTATATTTAAATAGGTTATTTTTATAAAAATAATAATTTATTTTTTCTTAATAATGTGGAGTTCCTAGTTTACAATAAGAATAATTTTATACTTCCAGAATTGCTTATTGAATTGATTTTGAAAAATGACAAAAATCTGGGTTTAATCATTTTCCCTACATAGTTGATAAAAATAATTTTACATAAAATAAATTAACTTAACTCTAGTTATAACTCATTTTCAAACTAAATTTTAACTAAGTTAATAAATAAAACAGTTACTCATTTGCATTTTTTTTTTAACTAATTCAACTGAGTTAGTATTAATATTCATTCACTGCCCGGAATTGGGCATTAAATTTTAATTTAACACTGTGTGTGTATAGGTACTTATACAATATATTATAATAGTAAAATGTATGCTGCAGTATAATATAAATTGCAAAGATAAAAACCGTTTAGCATATTTAAATAATATCAATTTGGTTAATTACAAACAAAAAAAAAAATCGCACATAATCGTTAAATTTTATCGTTCTCGAGCATCATGGTTTCAGAAAGGGTTAAAATGTCGTCATTTTCATATAAAAAAAAGGGGTAGAAACAATATTTAAACGATGTTATACTGAGTTTGCAGCTTTTGGTTATACACGTCTTATACATATTGTATATACAAGAACAGGACTGTGTACATAATATAAGATAATAACAATATGAAACGGCCACCGCCGGTGCGTAGAATGGAATACTAAATAATTTATTATGTCTACAATTAAACGAGAAAACACTACAGTTAAACCAATCTGCTCGAGAAACAGTACACACATAATAATATATATTAAATTTATATACATATATATATATATATATACAGGGTGTTTCACGGTTATCTGACAAATTGCAATAACAATTGCTCTGTTCAATGTTTGTTATTGTTTTTTTGTTTGTAATAATTATACTAAAGGCTTGCGCTATGATTTTATATATTTTTTTACAAATTGTATAAAAGCCATTTTATAAGTGTATTTTGAAATAAAACGTTGATGTTATATGCCTATATGTTCGCTAATTGCCATACAATTTACAACATTTTTTTGTAATTTACAAAATTATTTTTCATGGACAAATTGGCGAATCGATTGACATTATATTATTTAATAGCGACAGTGAAAATTATATAAATTGTTCGTTATGTTCAACAAATTATAGAAAATTAACGGCTCATCGTTAGTAAATATTGATCTCAACAACATTTTGTTTCGAAATAAATGTACAAAATGGTTATTTTGGAGTTAAATTTTATTTTCAGTTAAAAAAAAAAATTGTATAAACTATAAAAATCACAAGCTAAAGCTTAACAAAAGAAGGAAAACTTAAAGAGATATTGAACGGAACAAAAGTTATCGCATTTTTCAAATCTCAGTGGGGCACCCTGTATTTACAACACGTGTAATATTATTAAACACGCAATGTTTCCAATTATTATTAAATTTGAAATAACGTTGGAATCTAGCCATTTAGAAGTGCATCTAACGCGCGTGCAAGTGTGTTTGTGTTTGCGTGTAATCTATGCGAACTTTGGTTTAATGATTTACATCGTTCGCGTACGATGTTCTAACGAGAAAAGTCGAGTCGAGATTATTCGAGATGCGAATCCGGTGCATCCGCATATTATACTATACAAAATTATTACCTACGAATAATTTTCACAATGCCATCCGTTCGCCCGAGTGACATATGCAGTGTTGGCAACGGTGGCCATACCCCTTCTCCCCTGTCCACATCGGCCGTAATTAATTATTTATAAGTCTTATTTTCTCCATTACCGTATCTAGGAAGGCGGTTTTATTGTGATATCTATAACACGATAACCATAATAATATTATGGTATCTTAATTAATATACACGAAAAAATTGTTTGAAGTGAAGAAGCTATTACAAAAAATTGATCAGATTTTTATTTCCCGCGTTTACCTTAAAATATGAAGATTTTCCATTCGATGATTGTATAGGAACTATCTAATTTATTTAAACTATTTTTCAAAAAAAACCAGGTACTTTTTATGTTTCGGTTAGTAAATTGTTTTCATGTACCTTAGAATATGCAAAATTTTCGACCGGTAGTAATTTATTTTTATTTGAATATTATATACATTTTTTTTTGTATTGCATAATATATTATACAAGTATAAATTTTTAATTTTGTTAATCATTTATTGGATACCCCATGTCCCTTTTTGGAAATACACTACTGCAGGTCTATACTACTCGAGTAAACATTGCGTTTAAATTTCAGATGAGAAAAAATATTATCATTTCGACCGCGTTATTATTTCAATCCGTTATATCGGCCGAAACCGCATTGTCTGCGACTATAATGTGTAAATCGTTACCGTGAAGTGTATAGAAACGTAACGACAAAAGAATGTTGATTAAAAAAATAAAAAATAAACAATATTTGTTGTACTTCAGGCACGGGACTTCACTGCTTACTATAATAATTATAATAATGATCATTCGCGCGTCGTCAATATTTTTGTGCGCGGGTTTTCTGTATGAAATAATAGAACTTCCCATTATTATGTACGAATACCTTCCGGAGTAATACAATAATACAAATTGTATCTAGACAAAGATACAAAGTGAATTGAACTATAAAGTTATCTAAATAATAGACAAAAGATAACCTTTACCTTGATAAATTACTATCAAGGTAAAAATCAGATAAATTATCGAACTAATGTGTAACATACTATGTATTATCTGTTATGCAGTTCAATTGACAAAACTATAGGTATTTAGTGGGCGACTACGGGAAAAAAAATCCCCTAAATCCGACCCAGCGAAGTCTGGAATCCGGATATAAATTAAGTTTTATTATATGATAATATTATATTGATATGTGTTTTTTTTTTTACCCTTCCTCTCCTTACACTAGAGGTCTCGATTGAAAACGTGAATCAATAAGTAGATACGTGAAAACGGAGTCCGAGTTTACATGAATGAAAAATTTGTACTCACGTTTACACGTATATTCGTGAATTGACTGTCCGCGTGATCACGTATTGCAGTGTTATTCACGGGAAAAATAACTCGAACACGTGTAAACGTGTAGACGTGCAATAGGGAGCCCTAGCGTGGCATACGTGGTAACTACTCGTTTTGCTGACAACGATATCGTATTTAATCATTTTATCGCGTTGGCGGTGTATGTAATCATATAAATATAATATTGTGTTTGTGCGTACGAGTAATATATTATATATAAAAACAAGTCGTCTCGTATATATATGTATACCGTTCAGGGTACATATTACATGTACCCCCGGACGGAGTCGTTCGGTACTGTCAGGTCGTTTGGACAAATAATAAATCATTCGAAAAAGAATAGCCTAGTATAGTGGTAAAAAAAAAAAAAAAAAAAAAAAAAACCAAAAAAAAAA